>VWZK01021936.1:48608-62564 GCA_013396935.1 Baryphthengus martii | reverse complement strand
CCCTTCCCTTCCCTGCTGTTTACTTCCCTAACATGTTCATACATGGCTAGCACTACTTGCCTCAAACTGTATTTTGCTAGGGTAAATAAGCCAAACTTTTGGGCTCTTTTGACATACCTACTTCTCTGTCTTCATGATTTTCCCATAAGCCAATTTTAGCCCATTTCTATGGTTTGTTTTTTTTTTCTTTCTTAATATGAATGTCCAGAATTGTGCAGTGTTTTGGAGGACACATCATAAGTGTCTGCTGCTGCATAAATACTTCTGCCTACACATCTGATGATTACATCAACTAGGCTGCCTTCCTGTTGGTCTTTCAGGTGCTCCTCCTCATGTTTATTTAAAAGTGGTCTCCCTGTTTATAAAAGCAGTGTAGCTATTAAATCTTAAGCTGTTGATTTTTATCCTATTTCTATTACTTCAGTCTTCAAGATTTTCCTGTATAATATTTTAACAATGTATTAACAGTGCAAATTGGAGGGCACAGAAAGAAAGTGTAGCAACAGAGGAGATGTGTGCAGAGACCAGCTTTGAACTATCAAGGTTAGTCTTCCCAGGCTGCCTCTGCAGCCAAGGGAAGGAGAATAGGTTATCTAGAAGTTGAGTTGCAGCAAGAGCCTCATTACCTGGTATGAATTGTGCTTGGTGGAGTTCATCCATCATTTGCCATGGGAATATCCCAGAGAAACTAGTTCCACTGTAGTTAAGTAAGAATTTAGCCCAAATAAATGTCTGTGAGTAGCTCAAATGTCTCTTTAAATTACTTTCTTCACTCATATTGTTTGCCTCTTAATAATTCTGGAAATATTAAACAGGATTAATACACACTTCAGGTGATTCTGCAGTTGTTTTCCTCTAGCCTCACACTTCATCTCTCAGCTCAGTGTTGGTAGCCTTATAAGCAATCCCTTGTGAACCATACTGTTTCTCTACCCATCCCAGTCTTTTCAGTAAACTGTTTTTGCAATGGTAGTGTAGTGGTTGCTGTGCTCAGGTTCATAATATCTGCTTTAAAAAAGTCCAAAACAGGCATCAGTATCTAATGTAGCATCATTTAGCTATGACATATTACATGGTCTTTGAAGTCTTCAGGTCTAATTGCACTGAAACTTGCACTGTTGTCATCAGGCTAAAGGATTCTCTAGGTGCTAGGATGACTGTTCTTAATGCAGACATTGCATTTATGTATTCCCGTTATGAGGACTGCCACAAAGTTGATAGGTTTATTCCAGTCAATTGCTATGGGAATTTTGGTTTCACGCACTTATTCTTCCCTATTTTTGAGACTGCAGGTTATCTAAGTAACCTCAATTTGAGTTTAATAAATGATTTGTGTAGAATATTCACTTCACTTGTGGATGTCTCATTTTCTATTTGCTACCCAGTGTGTAATCTCATGTTCAAAAACATGTCTTCTTGAAAGCCAAAATAATGTCTAGATTTTTTTTCCCCAAAATATAAACTGACTCAAATCAAATGTGCAGCTTTCATGTGTATCTCATCCTCACTGCAAAGTCTTTCTACTTCCTGCCTCTTTCTCTAAGCACACATCTGAAGAAAACTTTCACTATTTAGTCTGATGTACTTTATGAGGTCAGATTCAGTTTGACTTTTAGCAAATCCCACTTTTGCCAAGTCTCACTTTAGACTTGCATTTCTTGACTTCGGAGTCATAGTTTTCTTTGGTGATCAGTCCTTTTTTTCCATTCCTTATAGGCTCCCTACTTATGCTTAATGTCATTTTCAAGGTGGTTATTCTTCCAGTTAGGTTTGGAAAGTTCTTGTACAACATTTTTTTTCTCCTTGCCTGGCATACAGATTCCAGATAGCTTTAACAGGTTTGACATGGAGACATTCCAGACTGCCTCCAAAATCAAATCCCCGAGTTCCTTAGTTCAGTTGGCCTCCCTAAATAGTTACCTTGGGTTGCATCCAAACTCAGCAGCTTGTGCACCCGATGCGGTGCCTGCAGTCCCAGTTGCTTGATCTCCACATAGGGCATGGTGTCAGAGTGAGGTGCCTCTCCCTCCTGACTCGTGCCCAGATTTCCTTCTCATCAAATTCAAAGTTCAGCAAGGGAAGGGAGCAGACACATGCCAAGGTTTTGCCTTCATTGCCTGGGAGGTGGCCAAGGACTATTTCCGGATTCAGGAGCTCAGAAGTACTCCTGGCTGTCATTAGTTTAGGTGAAGATATGCCATTTTGAAATGAGGAACTTTAATGAGTTTTAATTGCATTCTGTTTCTCAGTTAAAACAAATTAAATGCTGTACGCTGAAGACATTTGAGCCTGTAGCACTGTTTTTCCTCACAACAGGATAATTCTCTGTTATATGTATCTTTGCAATGACAGTGTAATCATCTTTATTAGTATTCCGATTTGATTCTGGGATCAATTACACATTCCTATCAATTTCCTAATATTCCCAGAATTTATTTTATGCAGTCTCTCACAGTGGATTTTACCCAAATGAGTACTGTTTTGTTTTATTCTCTCTTGCTTCTTTACACATTATGGATATATATTTCTGGAGACACTTTTATATTGATATTATATTTTGTCAGCATATTATGTCCACCAATGCAGTCATCATTGCTGAAATTTCATTCGGTTCTTCAAAAATTCAAGTTCCTCCATGTTGTTAACTAGATTTCTCCATTAGAATAAGAACATCTTACCAACTGCACCTAATTCTACATCTAAATCAGGCTTGGCACAGTTTTTCTACAGGCTGTATCCAGCTGCTCACATTGATATAACCCTTCCCTTGACTAAAGGAGTTAAGATCTCTACTGTTGGTAACATGAATAAAATAGTACTCCTGCACCTCGTGAAGGGGATTCTTGTTCTGAATTCCTTTACTGTTGTGAGGTGTTGAGAGTTTGCAGAAACACCTATTTACAAATAATTTCTTTCCATCTTCTAAGACCAGTCACGGCCTAATCAAGAATTAAATTTTCCATCAGATTGACAGATATATTTCTCATCAAATACACAGTTATATTTTTGAATAACAATGAGGATCTCTATCTACATATCTCTGTGTAACAGTGAATGAAGGTGTGTGAAGTATTAGCTAAGGGGAGGCTGTATGAGCTATTCTTTGCATTCGTACACAAAGTGTATGAATGCATATCAACAAAATGATACAGAAGATACAAGATTGATAAGCAACACAAAACATTGTATAAGAAGCCATAATGGCTCTGAGGCATATTTTTTTCTCTACGTTCACTAATACTTTACTGTAGGATTGCACTATCAGACCCAGTCGTTAGGCTCGTGATAAGAGTTTACTGGTGGACTCACATGACTTAGTGTTAATTTAACAACCAAGGGGAAGTCTAGCTGTTAGCTAAGACACAGACTCCACTAATATGGTGAAACAATTTGTTACTGTAGGAAACAACACACTACCTAGTAATTCAAATTTTAAGCAGTATCTATAATACTGGAATAACTAAGGATTTCTGCAGTAATACACTTTGTAGGACTCTAGGTTTACTTTATGCAGTTGTGTATAAACCAAAATGCTTGTATAAAACAATTCTACTTCTTTATATTGATGTACACAAAAAAACCTCACACACATACGGAAACATATCTTCAGTGGGACTATCCCTACTCACTCCTGGATTAGTGCTAATGTGCTCTTAAAAGATGTATCAGTGGTTTTAATTCAGTTAAAATGTAGAAAATAAGTTTTGTTGTGTCTTTTTAGCTTTATATACATGCACATACACATGAGTATGCCAGTGAGAGGGAAAGAAAGAGGCTGCTGAAAGCACAGTGTGAAAGTGGTCCCGCATTAATGCTCCAGATTAAAATAGCCAGGAACAGTCCTGTGACTGATAATTAAAATGGATATCTAATTTCCCAAAATGCTTGATAATAAATGAATATTAATTACCAAAGAAAATTTACACAGGAAAGAAGTACCAGCACGTTAAATTTATCTTTAGTTTATTATGATCTCTTTCAAGACAAGAATACCTATCATTTTAGAAATTTTAGGAATATCTTATGGATTTTTGCCCTGTTCAGCTATATGGATTTAAGATAAGGTAGTCATATTCATAGGAAACATAACTTCTATCCATAAAAGATATGAAATACTTATAAAATAATTCTTAAGCTATGTGGTGACATAGCAACACATTTTGGAAATTTGCTGTTCTATTGATAGAGTATTTTTTATTAGATGCATAGCTTATTTGCAAAAAAAAAATAAAAAAAAAAAAATTTTGGAGGTACAATACTTATCCATGAAATTCAGTTATTAGTTATTCAGTTATTAGTCTGAAATGTTTTTAACCTTTGAAAAATCAAACTTTTTTCCCCCTGAAATTTGTGTAAATGTATATTTCTGTTATGGTTTAAAAGCACTAAAATTAATTAAAAAAAAATTCTTGAGTGATCTAACCCTATCTAAAGAAGTTTATCTATATATTTCAGTTGATTTAAAAAAAATATATTTATTTTTATCTTACAGTTATCTTTTTTCTTAGATAACTGGGGAAAAATATGCTAGAAGTTGCACAAAACTTTTCATATATGCGAATAAATGAATAAAATAAATCTAGTTATTTACACTACTGTATTTAGAACTGGGTAAAAAATGGCCAAATACTGTTTGTGTAAGAATTTTCTAGATATTTTTATGTTAGTGCAGAATATGGATTCTAGTTATTTTACATGTCTTTGGTACTTAGACTGGTGCTGTTCCACAACAGCATGACTGTTTCTCCTTCACTTAAAGAATGGGTATACCATAGCAGGTCCATTTATTTGCCTAAAATTAAATGTTTTTTTGTTGTTTTTTTTTCGTGACTCCAGATTAGCTTGTAAATAATAATACCTTCCATATTCTTTTACAAGTTTTTGAGTCTGTAGATGGAAACTATTTAATTGTCTGTGTCTCAAAGTCTCTGTAAGATGAAGTAGTAATGCATAAAACAGCTACTTCTGGAAAAATGTTATAAACTTAAGAGGCAAGAAGTGATATTTTCTAGTGTTGATGTTACAGTGTGAGCCATCTTGTCATACAATGAAGCACAGTATAAACTGTGAGTTAGTTACATCAGTATTTTTTGCATACGCAGTCCTTCTGAGGTCTGTTCATCAGACTATGCAATAATTATCTAGAGGAAGTTTAAAGTATCCTCATTTAGAGGCCAAATTTTCACAGGTACTTTTCACATACTGAAAGTTGTTTACTTCTTGCAGTATTTTACATTGGCCACTAATGCAGTAAAAGAGGAGGCTGAAAACAAACAATGTTATTAGTGGTGACAGAAAGCTTTTAGCCAAGCTCCCTATATGGTGATGGATATTGTTTGTCATATTTTACTTGTTGCTTTAAACTTCCCCTGTCAGAATGAATCATTGATATAGGAGAAGAGGGAACAGATAACAGGCTATGTGATTTGTCTAATAGTAAGTTCCTCTAATAAAAAAACATTGGAAGAATAAATAAGACATGTCTATTTACTAAAAACTGCCCTGGTTGTACTCAGGTATCCTTGAGAATATTTTGCCTTTTGCATAATATACAGTGAACTGCGCAGTAATATCAAAGGTTAAACCAGAAATCTTCTAATGGTATCACTAAAAAATCAGTTGTTGATGATTTTGATTAACTTTATTTCTTACTTGGTTTTTTTTTAATCTCATGGCAAAGTTGTTGCACACAACCAAAACACTGCTACAACTGTTGCTCTACCACAACTAGTCCATGTTTTTCTGTTTGAGTTATTTATGTGTTTCCGACTCTTGGTTTTACTAAGCAATAAGAATTGGCACAATGAGAAATGACAGAAAAATCTGCGAATTTGTACTTGTTTTTTTCAAGATAAACTAAATGGTTAGTACTTGCAATAATACATGTTACTAAAAAAAAAAAGTTAAAATTCTTACAAATCTAAAAAAGCGTATCTTGTACCAGACCCAAAACATTTTTAACAGCTGTTTAAAAAAGTGTTAGAGATACATTTTAAAACAAAATTTCAGTTTTTAGAACACACTTTTAACAATTTCATTATGCAAAAATATCAAAATAAATACTTATACTTTTAATTTTTTTTTCAACTTTCTTTCTTAAAATACGTTACAAATTTCAGTTGCTCTTTTCTGAATATTTTTTGGTCAATTTGAGCTGACATATGAGAGTGAAGCAAAGATTATTTTTTTTCATCTGTGTTTTTTCTGCAACAACTGACATACAAGTTTTGAAAAACATGAACTAAACCCTCAGTTTCAAAACTTGAAATGAACCTGAATAGCAAGTCTTTGATGTCTGCATGTTTGGGTTTTTTTAAAATTATTTTTCACTTTTTATGTGTGCTTCTTCACTTTCTAATTCTGATTCAGGCCAGAAACATTCCTGGAGTAAAGATACTCTGAGTACTTGCTAGTGTTTTAGTTTGGATCAGGAAAGTACATCTCCCAGTAGTCCCTGCTCTGGTTCACAGCGTGCAGAGGTTTCCAAGTGCCGAGTTGAATTCATTTTGTATGAAATTAAACTGGAAAATGTGCTCCAGAGGCATACCTACTGCACTGCAGCCACAAGTAAGTATTCAGGCTATGGGACCAGAGTACAACTAGTCTAATAGTAAATAAAAAAGCTCTTTAAATAAAATGCAGATGTAAATTTTTGAGAACCATATACTTCTGTCTACAGTCTTGGTCCACTCTGCTTGCTGAGTCAATACCAATTGTACTGAACAGGTGACAAAATATAATGGCAGAAATATTAGTTATATTGCAATCAATAGCAAAATACTGATTCATATCAGTTACTTCTCTATTGCAGGGCTCTTTTCATCATATATGCTGCTATTTTTGCAGCAAGGTAAGACATAGATAAGTAACTTTTCCAGTAAAATTCACTATGAGCTAGGGAATTTTTGTGCTGTTCCCATTGAATAAACTTTAAATGGATACATATTATTATATTTCCTAGTGCTAATGTATTGTCCCTAAGCCTAGGACACAGGGCTCAAAAGCCATCTTCTTCGTAAAGCTAATATAGGTCAAGTAATTTTTGATACTGGTTAAACATTTGCCTTAGGGTGATAGTGCACTGAGATTTGTTTATTAAGTTCTTGCACACAAGGATTTTGGTGTATGAGATACAGATTTAGAAAATCCACACTTATTCTTACCTATATAATCTTACATCAGAAAGCATTGCACACTTTTTATTCGTCCCATAGAAGGCAGTCAGTCAAAACTATGCACAGTTTTACATTTGATGTTTATGTGAGCAGAAATAGGCAGAGAGTTAAATACATATTCCCTAGCTATGGAAAGTGTCTTGGCAAGGAAGGAAATAAATTTCTCAGATCTTGAAATATCTATTTTTAGATTTAATAGATCCTGTAGTTTAAGTCATTCCTGTAACACTAGTCCTACCCACTCAGATTTATCAACTGGTTCACTCATTAGACCACTATAAGCAATTTTACTTACTCTTTATGTTACTCAGTGAAATTACTTTAGCATTTTAAAATTATTTTCCTCCTATTTAAAGTCTGGTTTTACTTTTAAAGGTATAAAAAAGCATCTTTCTGTTCAGTAGAGATCTCTTCCCTCTATACATATCTAGTCACATCCCTGTAATTTAGAACCAAAAATACATCTTCACTGCAGGTAATTTTCACTGCTATCTGTCCTGCTGAGCTAATACATCTACTAGAGTAAGTTGAATCTTACTCGTTCTTATGCAGAAATCACAGAATTAATTCCTGTTAGAGGTCCAACCTGTTATACCTGTGTAAACCTATGAAGGGTAATGGGGTTGCACAAGTGTCAGTAAAGGCATAATAGGTTTAATCAAGCATAACAGAAAGTAGATTGCTCTGCAAAATCCTCATTACTAGAGATGAAGTGCATTCATCTGTCTCAACTGTTAAGCCATAAGCTGTCTGGGCAAAGGCAGTTCCTACGACAATGATTCTCTGATTTCAAGTGAAACCTCCAGGTGACAAAGTACAAACAAGTAATGATTGTGTGATAATAACCTGGATTGGCTGCTAGACAGAGTATTAATTTGCCCAACACCACTGTTTATATGTAAACTCACTACATGTATTCTAGAAATTGAACTAAAAGACAGTTAGGACAGCAACTCCAAAGAGTGCTGAATTATGTAGGCAGGTTCTTATTCAAGTATGCAGACTTAATAGTCAGCATTTTTTTCTCCAACAACACAATACTTCACATAAAAAAAATGACTAACCTAGCAAGTCATATTAACACTTTTTTTTGTAAAAGCTATTAAAATATTGTTGTCTGGCTAGGTCTAGGAGAGTGTGAATAAAGATTGGTTTAAATAAACTAAATCTCTCTGTTCACCACTTTCCCAGAATACTGCAAATAACAGATTAACAGTCTATTTGGAGAGATAAGCCACAGTAGACAGTGACAATATATTATGACATACCGTGACAATATAACAGGATCTAAAGAATAATAATCTGAGAGCAGTGCTATAAGCTCTTGTTTATGGAGAAACTGTATGTTGCATTTTGTTAAGAACAGCAGTCTGAAGGATCAGTGCAGTCATCTCTTCCAACAACCACAATGCAGGCAAGAAGGGCTGTCTTCAATTTGTCTATTTCTCCCTTCCAGACATGGATTTAGTTAGCCTTTCCTTTCTAAATATTGCTGAAATTTTGCTCCCCACAAAGATGTTTCTGGACTAAAACACATCACATCTAATGCTTCTTTGGGGTTAACTACATTTCTCTGGTAAAAGAAGCAGATTGAGCTCTTCGAGTTTTCACTATAAGTCATAAAGTAGTAGTGACGCTGTGATGGCATCACTATATAACTGAAGAAATGTTCATAAAGGGAAGCAGTGTCCACTACTGGACCAATTTACGTGGTATGAAGAACAGATGAGCTTTCCAATCTTCTATATCATTCTGACAACATTTCTTCAAATCTTTCCCATTTAATGAATTATTGACAGTTTTCCACGGCTGTGGCTTCAGTGTTGAATAATCCTCATGGACATTCCCCAGTTTCATCCAAGAACTGTGCTACCATTTTCGGTCAGCACGTTGCTTTCAGAGGTCATGTTCAGCTGGTTTTCCTTGGTAACTCTGAAATTTTGTGTTATACAAATGGATTGCATTTAACTAGTTAAACAATCACTGGCCTCCTTTCTTTTTTTTCTACTCTGCTACCCTTATTTTGATGATATTTGCAAATTTCATTAGTAATGATTTTTAAAGTCATTGCACAGACTGTGTTGACAAATGTTTTAAGCAGTGTAGATCTCCCAGAAGAAACATAATTGCTTAATGATAATTCTTCATGTAAGATTACAATTTAAGACTGATCAATAGCTTGTTTCCATTCTATACGGTGCATGCCAACTTAATTTTATACAATTCTGAATGTATTGCCAAATAAAATGTCATGCAGTACCAATCCTAGACATAAGAGTATTCTGTCAGTCTTTCTTACCTCTACAAACCACACTTCCTGTCTGATCTGAAAAAGTCATCAAATGAGTTTGATCACATCTGCTACCCATCTTTTTTGGAGTTACTTGTATTTCCTTGCATTAATTCCTTATGAATCAATCCCCATAGCAGATTTTCCATTATTTTGCTGAAGATCAATGCTGGATTGACAGACCTGTAATTATCTGGATCTGGTCATTTATACTTTTTGAAATATTCACACATCACTGGGTTTGTTCCGAGCATCTGGATTACTCTTTCAAAAGCTATTTTAAAATAATTCTAGTGTCCTAGAAAGGGCTGGGCCTACTCTTTCAGAACTCCTGAATACAAGCTATACAGATGTATTGATGCTAAATTCACAACTTCCATAGGAGGTGACTGTGATTTTAGGTTATGCCATAGAATGTTCTGTAGCTCTTCCCAGTAGGGCTTCTCTTGTTCTCATCCTCCTGGTAAAATTATTTCTCTTTCTTACAGAATCATAGAATAGAATTACAAAATGTTTTGGATTGGAAGGGACATTTAAAGGTCATCTACTTGGATCCTCCTGCAGTGAGCAGGAACATCTTTAACTAGATCAGGTTGCTCAGAGCCCCATCCAACCTGACCTTAAATGTTTCCAGGGATGAGGTTCCTGCTACCTCTCTGGGCAACCTGTTCCAGTGTTTCACCACTCTCAGCACAAAAAAAAAAGATCTTCCTTCTATCTAATCTGAATCTATCCTCATTTATTTTAAAACCATCACCCATTGTACTATCGCTACAGATCCTGCTAAATAGATTGTTCTCATCTTTCTTATAGGCCTCCTTTAAGTACTGAAATGCTTCAATAAGGTCTCCCTGGAGCCTTCTCTTCAGGCTGAATGACACCAGCTTTCTCAGCCATTCTTCATAGGAGAGGTGTTCCACCCCTTTGACCACTTTTGCAGCCCTCCTCTGGACCCACTCCAACAGGTTCATGTTTTTCTTCCGCTGCTGTACTATTACTTGACCCATGACCAGGCAATGCCTAGGACAGTGCTTGCTGGTATGGATTAAATTCTGAATGGGAATATCTGAAAGGCAGAAGAAAAATCTAGCAATTTTTCTCATCTCCTTCTTGCCTTACTTTGGGAGATACTTTGTATCCCTCAACACAGTACAGTGTGGGGAATCTTCAGTATGTTGCTTATGTTTTCTTAATGCAAAGCAAGTGATGCACGCTAATACACAATACTACATTCAGTGCAGTGTCCTTCTACTCAGTTCCATCATTTCTCTCACAAAAAATTGCTCACTACAATAAAATTTCCTTTCTACAGCTTTGTGCTTCAGCAACAAAAAGTGACTTTACTCTAACAAATGCAACAGCTCTATGCTTCTTAAATTCTGTATAAATTGATTAAAATATCATACCTACTACAGCTTTTTTTTTGCCTTGTGTACAAAAACCGAGGTGAAAATCCGTCTCTAAAATGAAATTGCAATTAATTGTTAGGAAGGTACTATGATTATAAAGGCTATTACAAAAGTTCCATTCCAAAACCCCAATGAAATATTAAGCAGGTTCTCACTGCCAGATAAGAAACCAATTTCAGTATTTACTTGTATTTAATCAATGCATATACAACAATAATGTTACATAACACTAAAACGATTTTGATGATCGTCATTTTCCTCTGAAGTGCTATGTTGACCTGCATTTCGGATGTTGTAATTACACATCAGTACAGTATCAGTACTCACTAGGAATCACAGCACAGTTTGCCTGATAAGACAGAGACAAGGAGCGCGAGGATTTCTAAGTACTGTTTTGAGATTTCACTGTGTTCTTCATCCAGCTTAGACACAAGGCTTCTATTGAACAACTTTTAAAATTCACAGTCATTTTCTAAATGATTGCAACGTATGTGAATTTGAAAAAGCAATCTGTTAAGTCCACATTACTTTCTTGTTTAACTCCATGGAAATCAGCACTAATGCATCAGAAATGGGGGTGATAGAAACACTCAGGATTTCTTGGGTGGCTTCATCTGCAGGGCAAGATATTCACAGATCTGTGGAACAAAGGCTTTCTGTAGAGACAGCTACTCCACCTGAACTGTCTCTCTGGCCCCAGAGATCCTCTAGGATCACTTATCTACTTTGGCAGGAATTCCTCTTTGGCACCCAGTTAAATTAATCTTTTTCTGAATCACTATGCAAAAATACTGAAAGATATACAAAGAGAAGTTGCTTAGGAAAATCACATTTTGTTCCTCCATATTGGCTTCAAAATTCTGCTGTAAGGTGCAAAGGGAACCATTGCTATAGAGACTACCATCTTTCTCCAGGAGTGAGAGACTCCTGTGGATCCCATCTGAGGAAGGGTCTCTGGAAGATGTGAGTCAGAATAACCTTAAAAGTCAAAAGATACTTTCCAAAGAAGAGCCATACACTTATATCTTTGTTTAAAAAAAAGAAGCTGGACAGATTAATTATGTAGCCCTTTAAGCCATAGAGATCTTTGCAGAACCTTCATACTTATGTGAACAAAATACGAAAGGGAAAAGTATAGTCCTTGACAGACAAACTCCATACAGGTTTTTAACAAGTGACTCTAGTTCCACTTGGCTCTAGAGGAAAATCACTGCAATGTGAATTTTGAGTAAGAAGAAGGGCAGATAGAGAAATATAATTCCTTAAAAGATTAATGTAATGAGTTAAGTAGTCTCCTTTGCAATTAAATAACTTGGAAGATAATTTTCCAAGGAATATTTGAAAAAATAATTATAGTCTTCAAAATTAGAGAATTTTAACAGATGTACTTCTTAACAAATCTACTTTAACTTTCAGAGCTTGCAAAATTCTCATGTGCCCTAATTGGAAAGGGAACAGAAAGGAACTCAGTATTGAAAATTCTGAACTTTCTAAACTATTTCTACCTAAGTTCTGTCAAATACTCTTCCTGTGGCTTGAAGAAATAGGATGGATACCTTTCTATCCAAATCAGATACAGACACTGAAGTATCTTATCAAGGAATGTGTCCTTTATAGTGAATGTGTGAGTCGCTGGATTTGTTAAAAATAACAAATGAGTTCAGATCTTCCTGTTTGTGCACCATGGAGTGCTTCTAGCTATATCCCCATTGTAAAATCTTGACTGTCTAGGCTTTTATTTTCAACCTCTCAGTTGCAAAAATCTATTCCAGATTTAAACTCAGATTTTTGGGTTCCAAATTTTGGGACCTAGATCAAATTTATTGTTGCAAATTTTCAGAAAACAATAGTTTAGAACCAGATACAATTTTTGGAGCCAAAATGCCAAAAGACATCAGAATTTTCAGTGAAAGCAAAAGAAAAAAAATATAACAACACAGAATTCAGAAAAAAACACTATAGTTCCAGGATCTCAGAATCAAATTGAGGGATTCCAAAGTTGTCAAAGAGGAAGATAAATTATGATAACGCTCTTGCTGCACTCTCCAGCTCTTTCCGCTTCATCCATTTTTCTTCCCATTACAGACGAGTCACTGCCGAGAATGGTCTGATAATACAGTCCTATACAGATAGTTCTTCGTACTCACAAAATTCCCACTGAAGCCAAGAGAAATTCCACATTAAGACTGTGGAGCTTTGTTCTTGGAATTAGCTGAAGAAGGTAGGAGAATGAGGCCAGGTAGTTTCCATCCAAATGTGTAATATCTACCAGATATCTACATACCTGGAGAGTTCCTCCCACTGTATGATTAAAGACTGTGTAATTCCCAGCCTGGTGGATTCCTTGGTGTCTATGAAAAAGACAAGTCTTTTTGCTCGATAAGCACAGTACATATACTTCTGTGCTGAGGAGAAGTAACATCTGTTGTGTAAGTGGAAGTGTCTAAAGATGGAAAACCTCCTCCAAAGCAATTTCTGCTCTGGAGAATCATTTGCTCTGTACCTGATTGTCTTTTGCAGTTGAAAAAAAAGGCAGTTTATCTTTAGAGAACATGCTCTACACAGACCTGCTTTCTGTTTGACCTTTGATGTTTAGCTGTGTAGGCAGGGAAGTCCTGTATCTGCAGGCTATGAGAGCTTCCCTGCTGAGAATGTTGGGTACTGGGAGAAGCATCAATGAAGGAGTGAGAGGGATAGTCCCTGAAGATATTTCTAGTCAGATATTCTCTGATACCTCTGGTACCGTTACTGATGTCCCACTATGCATGCAGTCTCCCGTGGAAAGATCAGCCATGCCTTTTGCAAATGACATGAAAGAAAGGTAGGACTCTATGTAGAGACCTCTGCATGTGTGGGTGAGCAGTTAGATAAATTTTGAAAAAAATTGTAAAACAAAGGTAGAAATTTTAGGGTCATCTTCTTTTTAAAGAATCAATTGAATCAGATCCGAGCACTACTGGAATCTGCAAAATGACTCCCAAGAGCTGCAGGTCATGCCTCCAGCATATCTATTCCTTACTAGAAATGTTCTGTGTGAATGCTTTCCATTTCTATATATAAATGTATTTATAAACATTGAAAC
>VWZK01021936.1:24290-48571 GCA_013396935.1 Baryphthengus martii | reverse complement strand
CCCCCCCCCCAAGGGCTTTTTTGGCTCACTCTATTACAAATGTCCTTTTATTTGAATAGGTTTATTTTTGTTAATCCCTCTCAAGACTTCCAAAATTCCAGCCTGACTTTATTTCAGTCATCTGCTTCAAACTACAAAATAATTCACACAGGGCTGTCAATACTGAGACATCCAAAATCCTTCCCTTCATGAAACGTACAGATGTGTAGTAATATTAGAGGAGGGGACAGTTAGTGATACGTTCAAAAGCAACACACAACAACCCAGCAACAACCCAGTCTTTGTGATGTGAAAGTCCAGGAGACTTAGTTTAGCTCAAGCTAAGCATAATACTGCTTTTCCCTTTTTCCTTTCTTCTTCTTTTTATTTCTTTTTATTTTTTCCTTTTGCAGTATTAGTTAAAATAATTGAGTATACGTATTACTTTTGTAAGTTTGCTGTGAATTAATTAGCTAAGAAATAATTGCAGGAGGCATTGTAGGAAAAATTACCCATAAAGCCAGCAAAACTGCAAGTCAACCTGCCATCATCAAACACAAAATCATCATTCATTTTAATGAGATGCAGGAGTGTGTAGTTCAGCACACAGAGGAGAATGTAGCCACTTCTCAAAAATCTGCGTTGTAGGCGAGGGGAATTTTCCTAGCACACCAGATCAATAGTAGAGACAGCAGTCAATATTAGTAGACCTCACAATCACCATTAATTGAAATCTCTCAGCCTTCAGTTTGCATAACAAAGCAGGTGCTTCCTTAATGAAGAATGAAATATCTTGCAATGTTACAGCTTCGCAACCTCCTGCAACTTCCTTCTGGACTAAGATGGCTGAAAAGAGTGACTTGACTCCCTGTTTTAGGCCCCTCTCTGTACCTCCAGGGCCACATACAATCACACAGATATATGTATGTGTACTCCTCATATGTCAATGTTCTGTAATGCAGACACATAATACCTAGAATTAAGTATCTGAATTCAAATAAGGTGGTTCAAGAAACTTTAAAATGCTTCAGAAGAAGAAAATAAAACAAACCACCAAATAGCCTGGCATTATGCAGAACTGAAAAAGTGGATATTGGTTGAAACATATAAGTGAAACCGTAATCTTCAAATTTGAAATGGAAAAGTTGGAGACAGATAAAAAAGATTTTGAAATATAACAGCTGATATTAAAGAAAGTATTCTGTTTGGGGTCTTATTCTCTGTCTTTCTTTTTTTTTTTTTTTTTCTTTAATAGAGTGAATGTAGAGGCATTTGGAAAAAGATCAGGAAGGCTAAAACATAATAAGAATCATTTGCTAGTTGTCAGCCTTAAACGTTAAGATGATTGAAGCTCGCAATTGTTCTGTCCTGCCATATGTTAGTGTCTGTGTAAAAGAATCTGATGAAGATGATGAGATAACAATTTTCTGCTGTAATGAGTAAAGGGACTAGGAAATTGCTGGGAAAATTGTGGGATTAAGGCCCATTTATGGAAGAAAATTGCAAAGAACTCTCAGAGCAAATGCAGGAAGGTAGTGGCTGAAGTATTTATTGATTCTACAAATCAGTCTTTTTTTAAAGTCTGGCAAAAAATGCTTCCAGGTCTTACAATACAAACCCATACTCATAAGCATACATCAAAAGTTATTTATTTTCAACACAACTCTTTTATTTTCCCAATCCTCCCCATGAAGAGAATTTGTGACTGAAAATTCTCAGGAATAAGCTCATTTTGTATTCCTGTTTTCTTAACTGCTTCTGATATTATTTTATGTGGAAGAAGAAAGTGCAATGTCCCTTCCAACTCTCTACCACCTCTCATGAATTATAATTTATAGTGATAATAACATATAATTGTTTTCACAGCAATTCTGTTCAAAAGCCTGAAGACAAATACCAGATTACACAAGCTAAAATAAAAGTACAAATCCAAAGGCTGCACTTTTCCTGTTTTATTTTTTTTTTATCTTGACTCTTGTCTTCATGTATTAAAGCATTGCACATATTTTCCCTTTCTATTTCTCCATTTCATTTTTTTTGTTTGTTTTTCATCGACTTTATGCTTCCCTTTGTCATTCTGTAAGTGTAGGTGTAGTATTGGTCCTAGTTCACATTTCCTGTGATCTCTTACTTGTCTCTCCTATAGATTCTTCTGCTCTGGTTTTTCACTGATGCAAGATTAAATATGAGAACAGCAGAGACAATTTTCTTGAAGCTGGGTTAACAGAACTGGGTTTGCTCATCTTGAAAAATTGTTTTAAAGTATTATTGTTTTTCATCTTCTCAGCACACAAAAAAAATCCTTGCAGAACTTTTCTGCAGAGAAACCAAGAAAGCTGCTATGCCAGAAGAGCCAGTAGCCCAGCAGATCAGATGCTCAGTGGAGCTGATGTGTGGGAATGAATAGCCATGGCAAGTTCAGCCTAATTAAAGTGACTTGAAGCTTGACTTTCTTTCAAAAAAGTTGACATTTCAGCAGTTTACTGGCAAGTTTTCTCTGATACTTCTGCATTCTAGGCTTGACCCAGAAATTCCAACCTTAGAACTACTTCTAATCAAAGCACTATCGTTATATAAATATATATCTTTTATTATCAGTGAATCAATGCTGAGAAATAAGAAATTGATTTTTACTTTGGGAGTGCACTGTATCATTTTTCATATGTTTTCTGGATATATGTCAAAATGGTGCTTGGCTGAATGATAAAATTTATCTCCAATAGTCTAATGGCTTCGGACATATTTTACCTAAGCCTCAAAACTCACCTGAGTGCTTTGAAGAGTGCTGAATCATATTCCTACTGTTCTTCTAGTTCCTATTTAAATGTTGTTTCAGATGAACAACTAAGAAACCCTAAACATAAGGGAAAATATAAATAAAGATGACTGGCTTTTCCTTTCCTTAAGATTTCCTCTTAGAGAACAAAGCTTCAGTAATCTAGGAAGCAGCGTCCCGCTTCTCTCCATGGACATGAAGTACCATGATCCCAGGCAGACTTTGGGGAGGAGGAACAAGCTGGCATTTGCTCAAATATGCATTAAAAGAGGGGGCTGCCAAAACCTAGAAAACTGCAGAATCTACCCTAATGGTAATGATAAGGAAAGGAATTAACCATTTTGATCTTTATTAATCTGCCAAAATCTTGTAATCTTTGTCCTTTTAATCTTTATCTAGGGAATAAATTCATGTGTTCCCATTTTTGTTCCTTTTGGTTCTTACTGTAATTTTCAGTCACAGAAATGAGGTGAGATAAAATTGTAATGACTAATATGGTCCCAAAGAAAAAAGGCAGGCTGTTGAACTGTTTTGGGGAATATGGATTTCTTTTCACTGAAAAAAAGAAATCTTAGTATTATAATACAATTTCTTGAATAAACGGTAGGAACTAGTTACTTCCATTTTCCTTACAAAATACAGCTTGGTTAACAGTACTTTCATTTCTGTGCAGTAAGATCATGGTGTCAAGCACAATATCCAGCACCACTTCACAGTGCAGTCAGCACCAAGAAGGAATCAGGCTCTATGTTAGGTATAGTTGTGGATTTTTGTCTGAAAATATTCTTTTCACTTTGTTGACACTCTTTTGTCTGTTACGCTGCTCACTGACTAAGTTTCAAAGCATTAGTTCTGTATAACAGCTTTTTTACATTAAAAAAAAAAAGAGGGATTTTTTTTCTAGTATGTTTTTTATATGTCAACTATTTTCATCTGTTCTGCTTCAAAAGCTTGAGGATGCACTTATGTTCTACTTTTTTTCTCTTCCTTGTGGATCATGCCAACTACAGCATGCAGTGGGGCTGCAGGATCTTAACCTCCATGAGATAGCTTTTTACTCTCTGAAATCACGAGATTACACAAAAAGATCTGACCAAAGAGCCTGACCTGCCTGGAAAACAGAAGTGTAAAGCATCTACTTCACATTTCTTTTGAGACAGAATTTCTAGTTTGAAATTTGGGGTCTGGTCTGATGTTTATGTAAAATTAAGTAAGACTAAGCTTTTTTTCAGGCTTTTTATCAACAATTTCTGATACACAAATTTTATCTACAACTAACTCTAACAAAAATTTGTGTAAATGAGCCAACTAAAGAAAGAGAAATAACTGGAATAGATGAGAAGGTGAGAAAAAAAAAAAAAGAAAAACAACAACAAACAAACCACTGTTGAAAGATTCTCTGAGCAAAAAAAGAATTTTTACATAAACTTCTATGAAGGCATTATGATTACTATGATTTTTCATCAGTGACTAGCTGCAGTGCTTATTCAAACAATGTTAATGCTACTCCCTCCACTATCTAAAACTCAGTGAGAGGATGCACTGGTATATTACAATATGATCATGATAATGTCAAAATGTCACTAATGAAACAAGGTAGCATTGGTGGACACAAATATTTCTCCATTTCTGGATGATCTCATTACACTAAGGGCAGGCTGAAGTTTTTTTGTGTTAGATCTACTATACATAAAGATGTTTTTAAAATTTGAAAAGAGTGTGCCTAATTTTACCTTTTTGTCAAAGGTGACTAGCTACATTTATAGGCAAATTTTGGTATAATTTACTGGTAAATTTTATAGAGGAAATATCTGTATTCTTTTTCTTTGTTTTTAGTTGAAAGAAATTTAAAAAAAAATATTTCTTAGCCTTAAAATCTGTCTCATCAGTACTTTAATGTGTTAGGTTTTTAAAAAAGTCTTCCATTGGGGTATATATGCTGAAGTGTACAACAAGCTACATACAAGGCCTATTGAATAAGTAGGTGCAAGAGCAAAATAGGATTAGAGTGGGAAAGTGAAGTAAAGCTCTCAATCAGTATCATCAGCAATGGCCGCTGCTTAGATCCTATTTGCAGTATAGGTCTGCCCTTTTGGTTTTTAGCTTCTTCTCCTTTCAGTCTTTCCAAGCAAAAATTTCAAATTACACTCCTCCATCTATTAGAGGATAATCTACATATACACAAGCTGTCCCTTTGGAATTGTGTTTCTTATTATTTTAATCTCACTCTGCTCACTGAGCTTTACATCATGCTTCATTCCAGTTCTCTTTTCACAGATGAGGTTTTTAGTGCTCAGCATGTGTGAACCTTGCTTTAAGGCTGGTAACTGCCAGCAAAACACTGGATAGGAATTATTTGTCAACCAGTATTCTGCACATGCTGCAGCATCGAGAAAAAAAACAAAAACAAAAAGAGACTCTCACAGGGAAAAAAAAATAAAATGCATCATTAATGAAGGCTCTGAAGGATTTTGAAAGGGTTACTTTACCATTTTTCTTTTAAAAAAAATTCAATAAGGGGATTCCAACAGCCATACAATTATCAAGTTTTGTCAATAAGGTTTCATGAACACATGACTCTCTATTATGGCATACTAAAAATGTTAATCATTCAACGTGTCTGTGCTTAACTTTAAAGAGAAATCCGGTTGCATTGTTTAGAGACACTAAGAATTTATAAGGTTTTTTTCTCCAAAGAAAATGAATGCTGACTGTGAATGTGCCACATCAGTTATGTACCTAGTGAAAAAGTTTTAGAAGCAGAAACCATATTTTACTGCAATCAAAACAATGTATGTATTCAGCATTTTTCATTGAGTTTCTATCAGAGTGACAGTAAGTCTAAAACTTTGAATTATAAATAAAAAAACAAAGACTGGTTTTGCCTGCCATATCATACTGTCACTTTAATTTTGAAAGAAGAGATTTTAGAAATGAAAAAACTTTAATAAAAACCCCACACGGCAAAAAGTTAAATGGATGGGTCTGGTCTGGATTCAGAAAGGGTCACTGCTTTGAAAATGGAGCTGCCTGAAAGGGCTCAAAATTTATTTTGATTCTTTGACAGCTTTGCACTCAAGGTGAAAGGAGCTGCTGACGTCAATCCCATTTGATAGGCAGTGATTCTCCACTGTATCTGACATTAATTAATTCTCTTTTTAGCAGGGTCAACAATCAGAGCAAAGACTAAATAAATCAGGAATATCTTTGTGGAAATCAATGAAGTTACACTGCTGGAAAGTAAGCATGAGAGCAGAAAGAACCCCGATAACTGCAGTTCATTAACTGCTGTGGAAAATAAGTGCTTTTGAACTTACTAAGCCATTAGCAGAAGGCACTCAACTCCTGTCTTAAAGAAAGGGGTGATTAATACTTAAGTGTTTCTCTGCATCCTGAAGACATCATAAGAAATGATGATTCCACCACTGGGAGTTTTCACCACTAGACAGCAATCGAACTGTTTTTTTTCAAAGGATCAGGTGGGAATGAGG
This sequence comes from Baryphthengus martii, assembly GCA_013396935.1. Classification (NCBI taxonomy): domain Eukaryota; kingdom Metazoa; phylum Chordata; class Aves; order Coraciiformes; family Momotidae; genus Baryphthengus; species Baryphthengus martii. The sequence goes on along the minus strand of VWZK01021936.1, from coordinate 42,325 downwards.
AAAAGACATGTTTCCCGGAATTTAGAGTTAAAATAAAGCTTTGATTTTGCAATTAGTCTGCATATACTAATAGACTCTGTGAAAGAATATCTAAGCTGAAAATAAATTCAATTATCTTTAGATGTTACATCTCCTCTCAACTCACTTTGCTACCTGTGAGGAAAGTTTTGTCCTTCTGCTCACTCTAGCTACACTAATTACTCTGGTCTACTTTTTAGCATCACATGCTGACCAGTGATCCTCAGGTCATACAGATCTTCTTAGACAGAGTCATGACCTGAACCCTTAAAATAACATCTCTGTCATTCTATAATCAAGATATAACTGCAGAAACCAAGACAATACATATCATAGGGTCTAGAGCACAAGTCTTGGGTGAAGCAGCTGAGGGAACTGGTGTTGTTTAGCCTGGAGAAAAGGAAGCTCAGAGGAGACCTTATTGCTCTCTATAGCTACCTGAAAGGAGGCTGTAGTGAAGTGGAGGTCCATCTATTCTCCCAAGTAAAAAGTGATAATATAAGGAGAAATGGCCTCAAGTTGTGCCAGGATAGGTTTAGATTGAATATTAGGAAAAAAATCTTCAAGAAAGGGTTGTAAAGTACTGGAACAGGTTTCTCAGGGAAGTGGTGGAGTCACCATCCCTAGAGGTATTTAAAAGACCTCCTCGGTTAGCCAGAATGGCTGGTAAATGATTGAAAGTGACTTGGTGAGCACTTCCACCAGCTCCCTCAGTACCCTTGGGTGGATCCCATCTGGCCACATAGACCTGTGTGTATTTAAGTGGTGCAGCAGGTCACTAATCATTTCCCCTTGGATTATGAAGGCTTCATTCTGCTCCCTGTCCCTCTCTTCTAGCTCAGGGGTCTGAGTACCTGGAGAACAACCGATCCTACTGTTAAAGACTGAGGCAAAGGCGGCATTCAGTACCTCAGTCTTTTCCTCATCCTTGGTCACTATGTTGGCCTCATATCCAATCAAGAACGAAAAGTCTCCTTAGCTGTTGTTTCTGTTGCCAATGTATTTATAGAAACAATTTTAAAATTGATTTTACAGTAGTAGCCAATTAAGTTCTAGTTGGACTTTGGCCTTCATAATTTTCTCCTTGTTGTGAGTTGTCTGCCCCTTCTTCAAAAGATCATAAACTTTTCTCTTTTTTTCTGAGTTCCAGTCAAAGCTCAGTTTAGCCAGGCTGGTCTTCTTCCCCTCCAGGTCATCTTTTGGCACATGGAGATGGCCTGCTTCTGTATCTTCAGGATTTCCTTCTTGAAGAATGTCCAGCCTTCCTGGCCTTCTTTGTCCCTCAGGACTGTCTCCCAAGACACTCTGTCAGCCAGGCCCCTAAACAGTCCTAAGTCTTCTTTCTGGAAGTTCAAGGTGACAGTTCTGCTGACCCTGCTCCTTACTTATCCAAGAATAAAGAACTCATCATTTCGTGATCACTATGCCCAAGATGGCCTCCAACCATCACATCAGCCACAAGTCCTTTTCACAAACAGGTCCAGCAGAGCCCCTTGCCTAGTTGGCTCCCTCACCAGCTGTGTCAGGAAGCTATCTTCCACACGCTCCAGGAACCTCCTAGAATATTTCCTCTCTAATGTATTGTATTTCGAGAAGACTTTTGATAAGCTGAAGTACACCAAGTCTCTCTTGTTTCTCCCCTGGGAAAACAAACAAAAAAGGCAGGTAACCATTCAAACAAAACAAACAAACAAAATTCCCACAGGTGTTCTAGCAGAGATCTACCTCCAGTAGTGCACAGTTTAGATGCAAGCAGTTTGCTTTTGCAGCAGTTATCTCTACGTAGGCATGAACCATTCAGAATGACAATTTGTGGATCAAGGACCAGTATGAACATCCTGAGCAGTGTAGGTGTAGTGTAGAAATCTTAAATGTTAACAAAGCATGAGAGCTGGCATTTTTCTCTTACAAGAGTAGCAATTCTTGCTGCAGTCAAGAGGATCCCCTTGTATTTTGCTAGGGGAAATCAGACTCAAAGAGGATGAGGGTAAGGTACTTTGTGCAAACTGGCACATGCTGGGGGGTGTTATGACAGAGGCAGTAAAACAGTATGAAAGAGAAAGATTGCAGAGGAACTGTTTTGAGATATAATTCAAGATGATTCTGTTGATATGCTTCTCATCAGCATTCCTGCAGGTTTCCAAAGGATAACAGAATTTAGTTTTATGCAATGACTTTTAAACATATTTTTCTATCTAATATTGCCAGTGAGATATTGATAGGTTTCAAAGTATCTGGGAATCAACAATTGTTAGCTGCGATTCTTGCTGCCTGTTTTATGCAAAGGCATGGACTTTACTGTCAAATATAGGTGGATTTTCAGAGCCATTAACATGCTTAAAGTGTTCCAGGATAAAGACACTGTGAAGACGAGACACAGCAGTTTTACCACAAGACATCAATATTACTCTATATTTCAAACTCATGTTGCTTGACTGATTGTAAAAAAAGAAAAATAAAGTATGTCTTTCCAACCCTTTTGTTTTATAACAAGGTAATATGCTAGTTCCTCCGAGTGAAAAACACAGACCTTGCTGAGCAGTGAGCACAAGGCTAGTATGTCTGCAAGGTCTCAGAAGAGATATGCTTACAAAGTCATTGCAGTACATCTCACATGGTAATATATCCTTCTCTAATCCCTGAACTCTGTTGCTTCAGAAACTTTTTCACAGTGATGAGGAAGGTGGTATTGTCGCCTGAGAAGTGTTGCAATAGTCTGCTGTTTCTAAATCTGGAATCTTTCAGCACCTGTCTGAGGCACTCAAGTTAGAGATGGAGCTGCTTTGGGTTCACTGAAGAGTCAGCGGAAGGAAGTAGGCAGCTGGAAATCTTGCCCTCTGCATTGCTTTTTTGTAAGCACTTTTTCACTCTGCATCTATGGGGTGAGTGGGGAACATCAGTTAAGTGTCTACAATCAAACGCAAGAAAAGCAAACAAAGCTTTGAATGGATTCCAGTCCCCCCCAACAAAAGTGTTCCATGTTATATTTTATGCATTCCTTCTGGATTGACAGTTCTCTAAAATTACCTATATATTATCTCCAATGCCAGAAGGTCAACAGGCCAGTGAAGTGGGAGTGCTGAAGGAAGTTTAGGGAAACACAATCAGTTTGTATATTTTTGTCAAAAAATATTATTATTCCTGATTTAAAAACAAAAGAAACTCTAACTTTCTCATCAAGTAATTGTGAACTAGAAGAAAAATACATAAATAAATAAATAAACAGAACTTATTGCTCATGGAGAAGTCATGGGGTTTGGCTAATGACATAACAAGACATTACTTTCTTCAGACACTTGTATTATCATTGCTAACTTCTAATGAAGTTGTATTAGATTTATTGGCAACTGTAAAATTTCTGCTTTTGAGGGAATAATGCGTGGCATTTACTTCTGCGAAAAGAAAGGTGAGTGAAAGAGATCATTTTCTAATATTGAAAATGATCTTGTTTCCCTTGTATTCTAATCATATGCTGCTGTGAACAATGTCTGTGTGCTTTAGTAATTCCCAAATCTTTTCTGTTTCCTTGCCTTAACTCAGACTTGCAGATCAGAATCAGATAAAATTTATCCCCTTCTCTGTGATGGCAGATGCCAAAGGTGCCATTGCCTGCTCCAGCTTAAGCAGTCAGAGTAAAATCAACACCTCAGTAGTGTAGCAATGAAAACAGTAACATTTTTTTTCGAGCCACCTGTGTAGGCACTAGATGGTGATTCGGATCCACATGTATCCCAGGCTGGCCCCTGGTCTGTATCTTACTTTCCAAAACCATCCTTGTGACCTGTGTATCTTCTAGTGTTATGCTGAAATCATGGCAGTGTCTCACTTCTAACTCTATGTAGAATCAAACAAAACAAAAACTGCACAAGGCAGAGAGCATCTTGACACTATGTCAAGGCAAATCTGTCCAGGTCTGGAAACCATCTAGCTGCATAAAATGGTGCTTTGCTTGGTCTAATCTGTCTATCCAGGATGTTGGGGAAGGCTGAGCATCAGAGGAGCTGAGAGGTGCACTCTGTCTTGTGGACCTGTGTTTTGAAATGTAACGGGAAGAAAAACAGCTACCTAAAAGACCTGAAGAGTTTATGAGTTTGAAGTGCTATGTAAAAAGTTAAATTTCTGTAACATTTTTGAGTATTTTCTTCACTGAAGCTCAGTTCCTGAGGTACAATGGAATTCATAAAAGGACGAGATGTTTATACATAAACTGAGAACAATTCTTTGTTAGCATCCTATATAGACTGGCTAAAAGGTAGTTACAAGTCAGTGCAGGAACTCGACTAGTTTCAACAAAACTTGTCTGCATCACTTGGTTTTAAACAGAACAAGAATTCAAAAATTGCAAATTCAACTTTCAGTTGTCCGTAAGTCTGCAGAATGAAGTATTCAGGGAAGTTTCTCACAGGAGTTTCAAAGGACTCAGAAATGCAGATTTTTATGTTGATTAGACTTCAACCATGCCCTGAGGTCCTCACACAAAACTGGGGTCCTGTTGTGTCCGATACAGAACTTCACAGGAAGATACAGCACATATACTGTGTTGCTCTGTCTGTCCAGCCTGTATTAACTGTTGAATTCATCTAACACTTATTAAATCAACATGTTCATTGATTCTTGCATGTTTCTAGAACTGCCAGATTGCGGCAACGATTATGTGAAAGAAATTCTAAAAGAAAATGAAGCCAAATGTCCTTCTGAGCTCATTATCAAATCTCAGAGTAACTCTAAAAGCTGTAACAGTAACTAGAAAAATTATGCTGTAATAATGTTCTATGGTCCCTTTACTAGCTCTTTGTAGCTACTCAGAAGACTTCAGAATGATGCATCATCATTATTACTTATTATAGATTTCAGGAGAATCCACAATGTGCTAAATGCTAAACGTACAGGTAAAAACACAGTCATACCCAGAAAAGGGAAGGTCTAAGAAAAGAGAAGATGAAGGAAACAGGTGGAGATATTTTACTTATTCTGAGATAGCTCTACTACTATTTAGACCATCTGTTTTTTTCTTTTACAAAGAATCTGAGATACAGTTTCACTGGGCTTTTTTCACTTGCATTCAATCTTTTTTTTCAACTCGTGTTCACTCATGGGATAAATGAGACCGATAAGCAAAATGGATTAAATAGCATGGTCTGAACTCCGCTGAAATTAATAAAAGACTTTCTTCTAACTTCAGTCAGCTACGGACTATGCTTCAATCAGCCAGATGCATTTAAGTGTCACCATTTCCTTTAAACTGATTTTAAATACAAAAAAATAAAATTATCATAATTGGCCCAGATACTATTTCTAGGACATCCCATCGTGGAACACTATGGACTGGAATACCTCTCCAAAAAAGGATGAGGTTTTCGTGCATGGGAGAGGAGTGGGAGTCAGACAAGCATGTAGCTCTGTTTACACTATTAAACTTTGTTCAATAATATTAGCTATCTGTCTCTGATTTCTTCAGATTATACACTGCTTGTCCCCATATGCTCCTAAAGCAATTAGCACTTTGCTGACACTTAGAATTATTAATATTATTGTTGTTATTAATATTCATTCTAAATGGTAGCAAGACAAATTGGTCATCCTTCATACAGAAAGTGAGGTATATGTTTTGACTGTCATCAGTGAGATCTTTTGCTGTGTTTGTGATTTGAAGTATGCTGGTAGTATCAGCACAAATACCTATACCAACACTGCTGATAATTGTTGTGATGGCCAAGTGCTCCATCTGGCAAGTGAGAGCAGACCTGAGCTATGCATTGAGAAGTGCATATTATTTAACGTGTATTATTTCATGGGCTTTGTAAGACTGTAAAATTGTAACTGAACTGTATGGAGAAAATGTCCTTCATCTCCAAGTGCATTCTAATTCTGCAGAAATCCCCCAAAAGAGAGGAAGAAATATTGAGATCCTTAGGACTAGGTGAATTTCCAAATGGGTAAATCGAGTAGGAAATACAGGACATCCTCTCTCCTTCCCATTTGCTAAAAAAAAAAGCTCAGAAACTTGAATGGATTGTATGCTTGACACCTTCCTCCCCTGGATGGAAATCCTGTAGCGCAGTCACTCCATGGAATTAGGTGTATGTCCTCAGAAACATCAAAGGGAACAGGCATACATGCAAGCAGTCCCTCTGAAATCTGAATCATGTCTGACAGATTTTCCTCTGAACCAAAAACTATGTGGTGTGCTAGGCTTCAAATATCTTATTTCCTTTATTCTTTAAGGAAACGGGAGATGACCAATATCTCGTTTTGCCTTTCAAGCTCAATCATCTTATTTTCTCATTTTGTGTACCAATAATGATATTTTTCCTCACTCTACTAGAATAAAAATTCCTATATGAGTTCATTTCAAACCATGGCCAGGATGAGTGATGGATTCTCATACTGCCGATAGCATATATAACTCACATATCTATTAAATGTCATACTAAAATCCTACAAATAATAGTTTTTCTTTCTTGTCACTCATGAGGCCAACAACTATGATTCTACATGTGGAAATATAAGAAGAACATTTCCTCCTCTTCTCTAATTCATGCTCCTCATGTCTTTTTGCTATGGTGGGACACGCACAAAAACCTGAAAGTACAACACTGTTCCCTTTGTACTCTCTTTTGTCCAACTCTATAAAAGCATTTTGCAGATGCACCTCGAATCCTGTGTCTATCTCATCTGAGAATCCTTCCACAGCTGTGAAACTATGATCCTAAGAGAGCAAGAGAAACTGAGCATACTGTATGTAGAATATAGAGGATAGAGGAATAGTGACACACTGTCACTGTTGGTATTCTTGCGTTCTTGAACAGACAGTGTCAACGTCTTTCTGGAGATGGATGACTGAAGCTCGGTGGGTGTGCAGATAATGGTTCAAGCTTGTGTGCACGGAACACCTTTTACTCCGTGATTCAGACTCACCTCCGGTCTGCCAGAGTGGCTGTGGCTGCAGCTTCTGACACATCCTTCCCCTTCGATGATTTTCCTGTATGAGGTCATGCTCTTTCTGTTCAAAAAGACATCACAGAGAGATGTCTTAACTCTTCTGGAGTCCCATCTTTGTCCATATTTGCTCTTCCTCACATACTGTAATAAAGGATAGCAGTTTCCACAAAAATGTGTGCCTGCAAGAAGCCACTCTGGAAACAGGATTCTGTGTCATTTTTATCTTTACCAAGTGCTGCAGTCTCATATGAGCTCCAGTTAGTCTCTGTCATTGCAGGGAGACTGCTGACAATGCTTCAGTAAATTTGTACTCAAACAGAAGACGCCCACTGAAGTTGCCAGGACTCATTCATGAGAGATCTGGTGGTCAGTCTCTGATTTGTCTTTGATGTGACAAACCAGCTCCAGCCAGAATCCGGATGTTTGATTTGTAACTGTTCAAGGCTATCCTGCAGAGGGAAATCCTCCCCAGCTTCTCGATCAGCACTGTTTAGACCACAAGTGTTGTCTTTAACAGCACTGAAAGAACTGTTGTGCTAAACAGCATGGCAAAAGACACAAGTCTATTATTTAAAGACGCCTGTGCTGTAAGCTGCAGGCAAGAGTTTTGCCAGTCGTATCTGGTGTTCCTGTAATCTAGTAGCAATATAACCCTGTAGAGACATGTCCCATAGACAAGTATTGAATTACTTGACTACCGTGTGCTTTCTTAATGAAACATTAGCACCTTTGGGACTTGACAAGTTTCATCCATGACTACTTCAGCACAGCTAGGATGAAGAAAGCAAACTGAAAGACAGAAATATGTTTTGATATTTATTTTAATTCCAGAATAACATATCTGTTCTAATTAGAGAGGTACCTTCCAGACAGATGTTCAAGTCACGTGGGAATTTGTATGCCAAATGCAAGATTAATGGGCTCATATGCTAATGAAGCACTCTTTCACTTTCCATGCCAGAGAATAAAAGCACCAGCCCTTCAATGGTGAAGCTGAAGCTACATCCTTCCCTAGCTGCAAAGGTTTATTTATTCCTGTGCGATTCTTCAGAGATTATTTCACTGATTCATCAAACAATCTTTTTAGCTTTTTCCTTTTCATGCTACAGTAAAGGGCTTAGCCCTTTTCTCCTCACACAGGCAAAACTCATAATTTGCATGTCTAGGTTATATAGTACCATTGCTCTGTGAAGCATTTTCATCCTGCTTTTGATGAGGCACTAAACAGAAAACACTTCCCCTAAACAAATGAGTACTGGCTTGGTTATAAGAAGTGACATTTCTGTCTGCCCTGGATAATAGACCAAGAGTCAATTTAGTGTCAAAAAATAGCAAGTTGCCTGTCTATATGAAAGGTTTTTGGTTTTGTTTTCTTTCAGTGGTTGGAAAGATGACTGAGATTCTATCTCCACCATGAAAAAGGCCTTTATTTTGTGTTATTAAATGAAAGCTGAGCTTATCACTGACATCACAGGCTACTCCTAATGGCTTTTACAATGGCCCTAATGGCCAGCCTGAGAGACTCCCTGGGCCACATTCTCAGGCTGTATAAACTAATGAACAACCGGACCCGCTGTTTTTAGTACTTCCTTTCCCCTATGCGTCATTTTCCACCTAGTAGTAAGCTACAGCATCCAGTTGTTTCCTGTTTCTGAGATTTGGCCTCAAAATTTTCATACAATTAATCATTTCTATTCAAGTTACTGCTTGAAATCTCAAACCTCTAGGTTCAGAAGGTCAGGTTCAAGGTGTTCATGAGTTTAGCCTGATCTTCTTGCCTATCTTTGCCTACAATTGTTTGTGTGGCTGTACCTGAAGGTGATTTAGGAATTCCCTCCATCAGCTTATCATGGGTTTTGTAGAACCCAAATTATCTTCATTTTCTTTGAATTTTATGGAAAGGAAATAAAACACAATAAAATATTGTTCCCAAAAGGCCAGTTGTGTAACATAATCTGCATTTCTCTTCTATTTCAGGCTGCCTCAAGAGGACACTGCGTTGCCAAGGTTATACAGCTATAATCATCATGTATTTATGCTCAATAAGAACTATGTAATTGTGCAACATTAAACATGACGAGATTAGTAAAAGGAAAATACAGCTGAACATAAGCCTTTTTTTTCCTAATATTTCCTTTAATAGGAGTTTAAACCGGAGCTTTAGTCAAACACTTGCATATATCCATTTCTTCATTACTTTACCAGTCTCAATAGACAAAGACAATTAATGTCTCTGTACATTTATTAAATACATTGATTTTTAGGTCACAAAAGGTTCTTCATGAGAAATTACCTTTTCAAATAAGTTCTAGACAGTCTGTATTTTGTAAATAAAAGTGCTCAAGCACTGGAGGATTTATAGCTGGAACCAACCACACCACAACTACTAACTATTTGGATGCATTAACTGTTTGTCCTATCTCCTAACAAGCATCAAATGCTCTTAGCTCCCAATCAGTCTCAGAACAGAGTCTTGGATTGTTATCTTATGCCCTAAAAGTCCTTCCTGTATTGGAAAAGATGAAGATCCGGCTGCCAGATTCACTGGTTCCCATCTGTGCTGGCTCCAGTGACACGTGAACATCCTTCTCTGATTCCCAATGTGGGATGTGGACACAGGTCCCCGCCACACTGTTGTAGATACAGTTCAGGGTCATTTTGCTACCTTGCCTGTATAGAAACATAACGACGTGTAGGAACACAAGGTCATCTCCAGATTTATACAGCTTTATAGTGTTGCAGAATGTCAGAACAGATGCTCTGGATCACACCCAAACCTATCCAGCCTGGTATCCCATCTCTGTCAGTGATGAGGTATATCACTGTATTGAGTATAGAGGAAGGCGGAGGCATAAAATGACATTTATCTAAACATTAAACCTAATTAAATCTTTATCCATTTATTAAACCTTAGGTGCCTCCTACACCAAGTTTGCTTTCTAGGTGTTTCCGTTCATGGATTCATCTTCCTTGTTCATTTTCTCCCTGAATCTAAGTGAGCTTTGAGCACTCATAACATCCTATAGGAGTTAAGTTCCCCACCTTAGTTACACACAATGTGAAAAAATACTTCCTTTTGCTTGCATCTTGCCTATTTTGGTGAGCAACTGTTTTTATACTGGGATGAAATGGTAAGCGAACCATCCTTAAATACCATCTCAACACCACATATAATTCCATAGGCATTTCTCCTACCCGTCCAGACTTGTTCCTTTTCTACAACAACGTCACCTGGGTTATTTCATTCTTGCCTCTGTAGGAGCCTTTGCACTACTTCCTTTTTCCTCTCTAAACTTTTTCTAGTTTTCTGGCACCTGTTTTGTGATGGGAAGGGTCAAAACTGCCTGTGTAAGCAGGATATAAAATCTGCCATATCTTGATGTTCCTGAGAACAGAAAGTGAGGAATCAGCTGTTGCACAAGTCCCAGCATCTCATACAGTCTAACAGAAATTGTTATCTTATGTTCCCAAAAGCAGTAGTTGAGCAACAGATTTGGTTGCTTTTCAGTCAGGTGTAACATGATTCCTGAATGCATATTACTCCACACACCCAAGAAACCAGGCTGAGATTCCACAATATAACTTTCCAAGTTGTAAAGCTAGTTTAAGAGCAGTCTTTCTCTCCTATGTTGGTACTCAGATGTGGCAATTCAACTGTCTGTGACCATACTCAAAACTGGTTCAGTGATGTAAGCTAACAGACTCTCTCCCACCCTTCCTCAACTGTTGCTTTTCTTTATTAACCTGCATCACTCCAGCTGTTAGCAGCATACCAATGAATGAATTAGCCTTGCTGAAGGACTGATAAGCTTCTACTGCAGGTGGGGTAGCAGACAAAGGAATGAGCAGGTGAGAGCAAAAACAAAGGGATGAAACTTCTTAAATTGTCTTTCCATCAGCAAAAATCCTCATGTGAAACCATGGTTTCAGAGGTGATGAGTAACTGCACTGATTTCATCAGTTGTGCTTTTCTCAGGGAGAGATTCTGCAGGTGGGAGGGACTTAGGGAGGTGAAGGGTTGTTCCTGGGTTGAAAGGTTTTATGTTTGTGCAGACAATGATGCTCTGAATTGTTTGTGATTTCCCAGGGATAGGCCCACTGCCTGAAGCATCTGTTTTACAACATAAACAACACATTATACTCTTTCTCTCTCTAAAAAAATAAAACCAACGGATTCAGAGATAGAGCATAGAAGGATGGAAAAAGAAGGGATACTAATGAGCAGTGTAAGGGCATGTTGTTCTTGTGGCTGGGACTGCAAGCAGAGTTTTCAAAGTACAAGTCAGGAAGTTTAAGAAGTGAAGACTGGAGAAAGAGAAATAGGAAAATTCAATTCCAAGCTCCTAGCGACATATTTAAATAGGTTCTGCCCTCCTTAAACTTCGGATTTTGCTGCAGCTTACATCACTAATCCTTGCATTCCTCACATGCCAATCAGGCCTCTTAAGGGGGCACTTGGGCAGGGAGGTGGTCTGTGACTTGCCATTCCCCTGTGCGATAAGCAGAAAGTACTTGCACAGATACTGTATTCAATCCGCCTTTACGGCTGCCAGGCAAATAGCACCATGTTCTCAACAAAATACATTCACCCAGGTCTTCTCTTAGATTGACAGTACCAGTCTGTATCCCACCTGATGCCAGTTTACACCAAGGAGCAGCTGGACAGATATTTTTCCACTTCCCTAAGAAACAAAAAGCAATGCTTGGGAGTATTTTACACTCATAAGATGGTTGAGCTGTTTGTTGGCATTTTTCATGAAAATTACTGTCATAATTTAACCTATTTCTACACATTTTATTTATTTTTTTATTTATTTATATCATGAATTGCATGTGTTTCTGAGTAAAAAATAAAGCTATGGAAGTGCTAGCTCATGATTTATTTCAGTACCAAAGCTCTCAGTATAACCATGTACAGAAGCAATTTATCTATATGAATATACATATGTTTATAGCAGCCAATATCAAAAGAAATAAAAGCTAAAACACTTAATGATTACCTTAACACCCCTTTATAACCTAGTAAGCTAAAACCACTGTGATCTTTGATTTATTAAGATATTTCAATAACTAAATATTTTCCTTCCAAGCACATGTTCTTTGAGGAAATATATCAGGTTTAAAAACTTTACGTTAAAAAGACATCTTAAGAAAAGGTTAAAAACTACACCATGAAAAATGAGATCTTTCTGGAGACCGGGTAACTAAATATCAGAGGAACATGTTATCTTCATGGAGAAAATCTGAGTTTTAAGTGAAACCAGAGGGGAACGGGTCACTCCGCGTGACCCTGCAGGCATGCTAAACAAGCCTAACTCCATTTCAGAATCCGTCACTGACTGCTGCAGCGAGGTGCTTGAAATGGGGCTGTGGAGCTCGACAGTATTGTTTTCTGTCTCCATTTTTCACGGGGAGCCCAGATGAAACTTCAAAACAGAGAAAAATAAGTATTTCCACTTAGAAGGTTTTTTTTTCTTCTTCTGGAGTCAACTATTTGAAGGTTTGATGTTTTGATAAATCAGTGCAGCCACTGTACCTTAGTGCTGGCTCATGCTAATTAGTTCAATTAGATCTAGAAGTTTGCATTAGATATTGTAATTAGTAGATTTAAAATAATACATTTGGCCCTATATATATTAATAACTGTGTTTCTTTATACCTACATGTTTGTCAGATTTATATTTAATTTGTTTTTGTTTTTTTTTAGTGATTGATAATGTTTATTTCTTCATTTTGAAAGCTTATTTTAGTTGCTTATTTGTTAGTTATTTCCTTTTTTTTTTTTCTTTCCTGTTTTATGGCAAATCTGCATAGAGTTTAAGGAAGCAACCTTTCAAAGACAGTTTGTGTAACTTGAAATAAATGTTATATGTTAAACATTTCTTTATTTGTAGCCATCTGTGAGACTGAGGTAGCACAATAAAAATGTATACAATACCTCAATGCAGTTTTCAAGAGGTCGCTATTAGCTTTGCCAACATTTCAAGGATACTGCTCTTCTTCATTTTTTTTGTTTGTTTGTTTTTTGAATGCAGTTAAAGACAAAAGGCACTTTTTAGCACATTGAAATGTTTCAGACATCTATCTTTGGTGTATTTGGTTTGTGAAGAAAACTTATTAGAAGAGTTAGCACAAGGAGTCAGAACAGCTAGCTGTTATTGTACACACGGATGTACGTATAAGGTTGGGTAGAAACTCACATGGCCAAGCATCTAAGTTCAGTGAAGACAACTGCAATAATGCTAGTAACTATATTTGGTTAAATGTACCACTAAGGTGTAGGAGAGAGGAGAGTCTCTGTAACAGAATTTAAAGAAGTTTCAGTTTGTAAAGAACTGTAGTAAGGTATTAACTCAATGCAGAAATGGGCTAAGACCTGGAAAAGTTTGTCAAAGGGATTCTCGCACTGTGATAATTTGATTATTTGCTCTGAATTATTTATGTTATTATTCCAAGTGATTCCAAGCCATTTAAAGTACATACCAAAAAACCAACCCAAAACCCAAACAAACCCTCTCAAAAAACCAAACCAAACCCTAATTTGGATTCTGGTGACATTAAAAAAATGGGATCTGTTCCATTTTCTGCTCTAGTCCATAGATCCTAAAATCCTGGATCCAAAGCAGCCAAATGTCAGCTCTCACAAGAAAGCCAGTTGCCAGATGTTGGAACAATTGATGGCCCAGATGACAGAGGTCGCCATTTGTTTTGGGCAGCTGTCCCTCAGCCAGCCAGTGCCCGGGAGGATCGCGGGTAGACGCCAGATGGCTCTGGGTGGGTGCTCTGGCTGCCCCAGGGCCACCGGCTTCTGGCAGGGGTTGGGAGGATGCAGCAGATTCCCAGAAAGATATCGGCCAAGGGAAGTGGGATTTAAACCAGAACCTTTGAAGTCAATATAAGCTAATATGAATGAATTTGAGGCTGAGTATAATAATTACTGCTGTGAGGGGATAGTAGTAGCAAAGTTGGGCTCCCGCAGAACATCTAAATACCCAAATCATTAAGCTTTCCTGTGACCTGTATATCCTGGGTCAAATTCATATGGAGACTACAATGCCCATAGGCTAAATTATGTATTTGAGGACACAGATAATCAGTCTTGCCTAATAAAACTACAAGAAAATGCATGCTCCAAGCTGACATCACCACAGACAAACTGCATGTAAAAGTGCACTGTAAATCAATGAGTCTAGTGGTGGCTTTCCACCCTCAAACTGGGATGACTGGAAGGGGATCTGATAGAGGAGCTGTAAAATCATTAGTAGAAAGGAGAAGGTGAATAGGGAACAATTGGTCACTGTCTTTTCAATACAAGAGCTAAGAGTCATCAAAGGAAGCCAGCAGGACCCAGATTCATAACAAACAAAAGGAAAATCTCCCTCATCCTATGCAGAGGTAACTCATGGGACTGCTTGATGCAGGATGGGGATGGGACTGAAGGTTTATGAGCGTTCAGAAATGGCTACATCCATGGCAGACAAATCTGTCAAGGGTGCCTGAACACAAAGAATTACATACTTCCTTTGTACTTACATTCTTCTCCAGGTTATTTATTATAGACTGTAAGGTACAGGCCGATGAGTTTGGTAGATATTTGACTGGGCCATTACAGCCATTCTCAAGTNTTTTTTTAAAAAAAAAAAAAAAAGTTCCTATGTGGCATCTTATCCAGATTAGCTCAATTTAAGGAAAATGTCATAAGGCCTCACAGCTGACTTGTTGCAAAAGCTCTTTGGAAGCATGGTGATTTTCAACTCACTTTTTAGTCCTACCATCCACCCAGCAGAAAAACCAGACTGTTATGGAATGAACATGTGCTTATAAACAACAGATTTGCTTTAGTAATAATCTTTTGTGACTACATAGAAGTAATCCATTGGCCATTAGAAGCCTCAGTTTGAAAATCAGCAGTTAACTATCTTTGGGAGGTGGATTGCAGTCCTGGTGCCCATCCTTGGATTCCTTTATTTTCCTGCATAAAGCTGTACAGCTTAGTAGTCATGTGCCATAATCTCATGCTCACTGCATGGCAGTTTCCAAGGAAACTCGCAGGCTGCACATGCTAGAAGTGATCCTGAGGGGATGTCAGCTACAATTGCCTTGGTGGAGGCTTTGCTTGGAGTGGAAGCTTACCCATGGAAGAAGCTGGGTTTCCTTTCTCAGATTAGGGAGTGTTAGAATGTGTTTGCAACAAAGCACATACCTTGTTTTATAGATAGAGACTGGAAGGTAAGACTTCATAATATTTTTTTTTCCTGAGTGTATTTTTTTGTCCAAACCATATTCTGTCTATCTATTTCTGCTGCCTAATATCTGTGACCTGTGAAAGCTTGATGTGTCTCATTGACACTATTTTGTGAAGATTACTTTATCTAAAATGGCAATAACCATGTAGAAAAAAAAGGGATTAAGAAAACACACATGAAGATACAAACTGAATAAAGCAACCTATTTCCCTTGGAAGTATAAGCATTTAAAAAATAGTACTCCGCTAGAAATAAAAAAAAAAAACAACAGTTTAAAAGATGAGACAAAGGTTCAATCTCCTAATAAGATAGGAGTAGCATCTGATATCTGTACATTACATATATACAGTGCTGTCTGCAAATGTTGAAGGTTATCAGGCAGAAGCTTTTCAGCCGCTGAGATTAAGCCTGCCTATAATGCACAGCTCCTGTACATCTCAAAGAGTATGCATTAGGTTTATAGGGATATTTGTGAAAGTGTCTGTTCATATAGATACCATTCACCTACTCATCTGACCTGAGATTACAGAGAACATGTATTTTGGGAAAAGATTATAGACTTTTTTTCCCTTCATTTTGTTGTTGCTTTTGTTTTGTTTTTGAGATCATAGGCAAATACTAATTTTGGCCTCTTCACATGAAAGCTTTAACACTGTGAAATACAAGGTCTGCAACAAAGAAAACAGAGTACATGTATCTTCTGCCTTCCAAATACTGGAGGAATGTTTGAAAGGAACCAACCTATCATTTGATAAAGATTTTTATTGTCCTTCAAGAACTGAATCTCAGACTGTAAAACATCAGAGTTTAAATCTAAACATATCTTTCCACCATGTAATTTGGGACACTGAACAGAAGAGCTTACTGATGATGAAACACTCAGTAAGAGAAGGAAGAAGGTCAAAGCCTGTGTCTTCTTATTCTAAACCTGAAAAGTAACAAAAAGTAAATAACCCTAGCCAACTCTCCACTCCACATTAAAAGATGCAAAAGAGAAAATAAAGACTGGAAGAACAGAAAGCTACTAGATGTTACCAGTTATTTTAAACTGTTTTAAATTTGATAGGAAATCAGTGCCACATTATCACAAAATATACAGTACAGGAGGAAACACAGAAACACTTCCCTAAATTTACCAAAATGCTTTTGTTTCGTAACAAAAATATATATAAGGAGGAATGCGTATCCAATCTGGAAGAATGTTAGCATTTAACACTCTTTTCATCTTTGTGAAAATACTCTCCTTCTGGGACCTTGCCAAGAAAGAGAGATTGTGACAGGCTGACTTCTTCCAGGGAGATACTTCATCTCTAAACTCAGATTCAGCATTGTGTCTTTTTATTTTGAATAGTAGCTGATGTGTGATTTTGGGTTATTTTTTTGATTTTGGCTTTTTTGTTGTTGTTGTTGTTTTGTTTTGTTTTAAGGGAAGGTCATTGTTTGATTTTGGACAGGAACACTGTAATATGTTATCTGGCATATTTAAACTCATCAGGTTTTTGGTAGCTACACATGTATATAGAGTCTGTTGTCTTTTAATGTATAAACAATGGCAGAAAATAACCTCCATTTGTAAATTTCTTCAATTGCAAAATGTAACAAGGAACATAAAAAAAAATAGAAAAGGAAAAATCTCCAATGTACCATTTCCTCCCATTTACAACACCATGAGATCAAAAAAATAAATTGACAAACAGGAAGTTGCTTCAAAATTATAGCTCCTTCTATGAAGCTGACATTCTTGGTTGCCTGCTCTCTTTGAAGAAGAGTAATTGAACAGGGTCTAGTTACAGGGGCCAATTCTTTTGAAAGCAGAGCTCTCTAGGTGAAGGTTATTCTTTACTCAGGGGTTAATCAGGGACCTGGATTTCTGTCTCTGTAATGCTGCTAGAAGGAAAGGATTGAAAACAAATTCCTTTCTTCAGAATTGCCCAAGATTTCAGTCTCGAATGTTGATTGGCACTGATAACAGCTTCTCTCTGTTTTTTTTCTCTCTCTAATGAAAGCATTGGTAATTATCTTTTCTTTTTTTACTATTTGCTAACAGCTTCTACCTCTAGATACTCTAATAACCTATAAAATGTCAAATACTTTGATCTCTAATTCAGCAAGTTATCCTAACATGTGTGATCTTAAAACCTGTGAGTTGGTTGCACTTGCAGTGTGTTGGTGCTGCATAGTGTTACAGATGAAGACAATGGGAAAATCTTTACACTTAAAGAGCCCTTCTCAGATTGCAGCCTGAGCCCAGATTTCTATTCCATGGTTTATGGAACAGTCTGGAAGTCAGCTTCCACGTCAGGCACCCGCTATGGTGGAAACACTCATCCTACACAAAGAAAAAGAATCAAGAAAAAGCTACCAAGATGAATCAGATATAATCCGATAATCCGGTGGTGGAAAGTGGACCAAAATGGAGTTGAATGTACTGTGGGAAATTATGTGTGAAGGAAATCTGGTTTTCAGTCTCATGTCTGGGAGGGGGTGAGGTGAGGAAGGACATACTGACAGTGGCAATTTGAAATGAGCCGAGAATGCAGAGAAAATGGATTCTAAAGTGGGTCTTCTTAGTGTCTTCTAAGATGTCTGTATTTTCTTTAGTAAAACAGAAAATATTTTATTTTTATTTTATTTTTAAAAACACTACCTATGAAAAAGTTTCATAGATGAGGCAATGTACAAGGAGAGATATTTCCCTGTCAAAAACCTACTTCCTGTAGCACTCTGATCTCACCTTCCCTGCTCTAGGACTCAAGCAGAAGCATTCAGGCAACCATTCTCTGAGTAGTCAGGTAAAGTAATATTTTTTCCTAATTCTAGTTCTGAAAA
>VWZK01021936.1:0-20862 GCA_013396935.1 Baryphthengus martii | reverse complement strand
CCCGCCCCCCCCCCGTTCAAAGATTAGCATATATTCATCACTAAATGTATCTGTGTTGAATTAACACAGGCAAAGCAAATGTGCTCTGTTTTAGTGAGACAACCCGAAGGGAAGCCGAGGATTACCNTTCTGAGGATAAAGGACTGCCAGGAAGAGGCTGGATCCGCCTGGATGGGACAGCAAAATCGTCTTTGCCCACAGACTGGCCAAGCTGGTGTAGAGGGCTTTAAACTAGCAATGATGAAGGAAGTGAAGAGGAGGAAGAGAAGAGTGATGATTTAGTGCAGAGGTAGTGGACTGGCTTTGTGAGCAAAGGGTTCTGGGTCGCTTGAGCAGGAGACACCCTGGAAACAACAAAACAGGGTGTAAAGGGTCTCGCCTGCAGCATATGCACATAGGTGCTGAGAGGATGGCACGTGGGAGAAGGTCTCTTACCCTTCAAGGGGAATGAGCACAAGTGTGGTCCCCTCTGAAGTGCCTACACAGCAACACCTGCTTCATGGGGTACAAGGAGGGCTACGGCCTCACTGCAATCACAGACAAGTGGTGGGATAGCTCACACAACTGGAGTGAAGTGATGGAGGGGTACAGGCTCTTAGGAAAGACTGACTGGGATGGTGGAGAGGAAGGTTGCGCTTTATGTGAGAGAGCAGCAGGGATGGACAGAGCTTTGCCTGGGGATGGGTGATGACCCAGCAGAGAGCCTTCATCAAACAACTGGAAGAAGCCTCAAGTGTGCAGGCCTTAGTCCTCATAGGGGATGTTAACAACCCTGTTTCTGGAGTGCTTTGATGATGACTTCATGACATGAGTCATTGAGCAGCTGATGAAAGAAGATGCTCTGCTGGACATCCTACTTACAAACATGGAAGAACTGTTCAGGGATGTGAAGGTAAGTTGTAACCTTGTCAGCAGTGACCATGAAAATGTTGAGTTCAAGATCCTACAAAGAGGGAACAGGGTAGAAAGAATCACAAGCCTGGCCTTCAGAAGAGCAGACTTCGGCCTCTTTGGAAGAATCATAGAGTCACAGAATAGTTGAGGTTGGCAGAAACCTCCGGAGGAAATTTGATCCAACCCCACCTGCTCAAGCAGGGTCACCTAGTGCCAGTTGCCCAGGACCATGTCCAGGTGGCTTTTTAATATTTCCAAAGATGGAGACTCCACAACATCCCTGGACAGCCTGTGCCCATGCTTGGTGATCCTCACAGTAACAAAGTGTTTCCTGATGTTCAGACAGAGGTTTCTGTGCCTCAGTTTGTGCCCACTTGTCCTGTCACTGGGAACCACTGAAATGAACCTCATTCCTTCCCTTCAGGTTAGGGGACATTTAAATTAACTGGACATATACAAACTCATGTGCTCTGATGAGATCCACTTATGAGTACAGAGGGAGCTGATGCTGGCTCATGTCATTGCAAGGTCACTAGGTCACTCTCCACTATGTATGAAAAGGCCATGGCAATCTGGGGAGATTCCTGAGAAATGGAAGAAAACAGATGTCAGCTCAACCTTCAAGAAGGGCAAGAAGAGGGATCTAGAAAGCTAAAGGCCTTGTCTCGGTTCTTGGGAAACTCATGGAGCAGCTAATCCTGGGAATCATTTTCAGAAACATGAAGGACAAGAGTGATTTGGAGTATATGGCATATATTTATAATGGGGAAATCATGCTTGGCCAGCCTGATGGCCTTCTGCGATGAAATGTCTAGCTTCGAGGACAAAGGGGGAACAATGGATTTTGTTTATTTTGAATTTTTTAGGGTTCTGACTGTGCTACAATTCAGAGGAACCTCAACAGTTTGGAGAAATGAGCCAATAGGAACCTTATGAAGTTCAACAAAGGGAATGCAATGTCATTTTGAGAAATAACTGCTGGCACCAGTACACGCTGGGGAGCAACCAGCTGTAAAAGCTTTGAAGAGAAGGTCCTAGGGGTCCTGGTGCACAAACGGTTGACAATGAATGAGCAATGCACCCTCAACAGCAGAAGCCAATGGTGTCCTGGGCAGTATTAGTAAGAACATTACAAGGACATTGAATGCTGACTTCTTCTTAGTACTGGTGAGACATATCTGGGTGCTGTGTCCAGCGCTGGGCTCCCCAGTGCAAGAGATACATGGATATACTGGAGCAGGCCCAGCACAAAGATGATTAAATATCATGATCACCTAATTATATGAGGAGATACTGAGGGAGCTGTGACTATTAATCCTGAAGAGGAGAAGCCTCAAAGTTATCTTATCAATGTGTATAATATATTCCTGCTGGAGGCAGTAAAGAAGACAGAGTCAGACTCTTCTCAGTGCTGACCAGTGGCAGGACAAGAGGGCGTAGGCACAAATGGCCATGGAGTTTTGATACTTGAAATAGGACTAGACATGGCCTTTAGCAGTCTGCTGTATTTGACTCTGCCCATGGGAATGACTAGGTGATCTCCAGAGGTGCCTTCCAGCTTCTGTGATGCTGTGATTCTATGACACTCAGCAGTTTTCAGACCCCAAGTAAATTACCGCAATGAATAAACAAGAAAGGGAGAAATAAAGCAGCCGGTATGAGTCCAACACTGCATGAGTACAATCAATATTCATCAAACAGAGAAAGCAAAAAATCAATAACGTAGAAATTAAAGAGTAAAAGAAAAAGAAATCTTCTCTTTCGATAAACAGGCTCAGCTGATCTCCAGACCACGGAGTCTTGCATATTCTGTGCATGCTTTCAGCTAACGGATCCACGTACGCAGTGGGGAGGGTTAAGGCTTCAGGGACAATCATTTCATAGCTGTTAGGTGAGTTGCTTTCAAAATCTAACATTTTTTCCATATAGTATCTTTCCCTTTAGGCGTATAATATACATCAAACATATATATATATGCAAATGTATATATACACACATATGCATTCCTTGTTGGGAAGTGTAAATTTGGATATTAATAAATTGCCATGGTTCTCTCTGGGAGAACAAACATCTAGGAAATCAGCAGGAGATAACTAAGGCAGATATTTTCATGCTAGTGTATAGTTCACAGAGGCTCTCATTGCAAGTTTCTATTAAGACAAATAATGCCGATGAAGGTCAGGACTTGTCTTCACAAGGTGAGTTCCAGTTTTCCCTTGCATGTTTTTTAAGGAGATTAGACGCAGAGAAGTTTCACACAGAAAAGAGTGGTGGAGTGGAACTGTCTTTGTCCATGGCTCTGGTGCCCTCCCAGCTGCATCTAGGACCATGACAGGGTACAGAGATGGTGGGTGATGTGGAGCTCCCTTCATCCACAGCTGTGGAGACCCTCCAGCTGCTGGTGGAACCATAGTGTGATACAGAATGGAACTATGTGTGTTTCTTTAAGCTTAAGTTGATGTCCTTGTATAAGTTGCAACACTCTCCAGCTGAGTGGCAGAAGAGGGAGAGGACAAGAGTGTGCTGGTTCTGGTTGTGTCTCTGTCCAGGCCTGTGGCTGTCAAAGAAGAAACAACAAATGGAACAGCCATTCTCTGTTGCCATGAGCAGCTCCTTCCTCTCTGCCTGAGGCTCTCCCAGCCTCGTGCCAGGACTGTCCATCCCACATCTCCCTGACAGCCATGAGACACTTGTTCTGGCCAATCATGTCACCAGCCCACCTGCAATAGGGGCTGTTGCTAGTGCTCTTCCCACTGTGACATGGCTACTACATTGATAAGACTGATGCCAGGCCCTCACATGGGGCCCAGGCCCCAACCGCCAGGGAAAAAGTGTGGACCTATGTCTGCCCATGGCTATGAGACCATAGTGGGATGCTATCTTTTCTGTCCTGTAGAGTACTGACAACTCTCTTGCTCAGTAGCAAAGGAAGAAGAAGATGGGAGCATGCGATGGTTTGGTCACATTCCAGTCCGACTATCTCTCTGCCAGATACAGGAGAAGCAACAGTGGAGCAGCCATCCTCCATCAAGCAGCCCCTGCCTCCCTGCCCACTCCTGTCAGCCCTTCATCTGCCTCCTTCACTGTCACTGGTACAGGCCTTTTTGTACCCATCTTGGGCACCACCACCATTCTGCCCACTGTGACACAGCCACATCACCCGCAGGGCTGGTGCCAGGAGCTGATGGCTACCCACCGTGGCATGGCCACGACAGCACCAGAGTTAGTGCAACATCACTGTGACACAACTATTATCTTCCACTATTCAAGCAAGAAGAAACAAGTAATAATAACAATAAAACAAAACCCAAAACAACTGGTAATGCAGGGGAGGCAAATTAAGCAGCTGTAGCAGCAGTTTAAAGAACAGCAGCTCAATAAAGGTTAAAGAGAATTAAAAGCTGCAAGTCTTACACACTACCCAGTACTCAATTTTTTTTTTTTTTTTGGTGGTAATTCATGCTGAGATGTATGAGTATGAAGATTAATTCTGGAAGAAAAATGCTTATTGAATTGTCTAGAGGTAATATTTCACACCTTTGGAATTAAAGATGTCCAATCCCAAACCCTTAACCCATGAGCGACGGTCATGTTTTAGCATGAACTGCAAGACTTGTGTCTTTCTTTTCCAAAAATGAACTGAAGATTTTACCAGGGACTGTCCTGTGCTACACAGTTTGGTTGGACCCTAGAACAAAACCTATAAATTAGCTTCCGTCTACTTGGTTCGCTTCAGACTATTACATGCTCTTTAATTGACAGGACTGGAGGCGATGGGCACAAACTGAAGCACAGAAAGTGCCATCTGAACATCAGGAAACACTCTGGTACTGTGAAGGTGACCCAAGCATTGGCACAAGTTGCCCAGAGAGGTTGTGGAGTCTCCCTCCTTGGAGATACTCCAAAGCCAGCTAGATGTGGTTCAGGGCAACTGGCTTTAAGTGGCCTTGCTTGAGCAAGGAGTTGGACCAGATGCCCTCAGAGGTGCCTTCCAACCTCAGTCATGCTGTGATTCTGTGATATACATATATATTGTAGATTAAAGCAACCAGAAACTTTCCATTATGCATCCCTACGTAATTTCCTCAATCTTTTAATAGTTTACACTAAGAATTTCCATGCTTCACCTTAAGATGGAAATTGTATTTAACAGTATTTCAGTTATTTGTAAACCCACTATTATGCAAACATGTTACTGGAGTGCAGTGGCATTTTATGAGGGGGGAAGATGGAGAAAGTAGCGTCAGGAAAAAAATAGCACTCATCTTCACCTTCATTAGTTTCCATGTTGTACTCTTAAGCAGGCTGTGGCATCAATGCTAGCAGAGCCTATGGAGGAGTGGTTCATTGGGATAGAAGGAAATAGTGAGTAGGGCAGAGCCTTGATTCTCTAACCAGCAGCAGGGGATCAGGCACCCCAACAGGTAGGAGCTGGAGGTAGTGTGCAGTAGGAGGGGGTGGAGCATGCTCTTGGCTGCTCCTGCACATTCTGGATTTCAGCACCGAGGAACCTGCTGCACTCCCACCATGTGACTCATCTCAAGGAAGCAGGGTACATGCCCTGCTTTTATAGCAAAACTGGACCGGTCTCTCACTTCCAACACTGAGAAATCTTTGATGCTGGAAAACAGTCTTTGCTATGACCTGAAAACTGTCACAGTGCCATAACTGTATCTCTGTGTGCTTTTTGTCTGAGTATGGCCAAATTACAAGCCACTAAAATACAGTGACTTGTTCATAATCATTAAAGATATCCTGAAGCTGACAGTTATGTGTCCTGAGGTTTCTGTCTCCCCTGGACATGCATCTTCTTCTGGTGTGTGCCAGGATTGTCCCTGGATCATCCCTTCTCTGCAGCCACCCAGTGTTTCTGAGCCTGAATAATATTTTCCTGAAAGCAAAGGCCCACAGTGCCCTTGGGCACATGAGAAATCTTACAGAGATAGGGATGGGAAAGGTAAGAAAAGGAAAGTAGTAAGAGAATAAGGCAAGGAGAAAAATTAGGAACCAGCTCTTGAAGGAGGAATACAGGCAGTGATGCAGGAGCAACAGTTGTCCAAAGGCAGAAGCAAGGGCAGGAAGAGGAAAGCAACAGAACAGAGGTCAGAGCTACAGAAATTCAGAGTGGTAATGCCAAAAGTCCCAAGTATCAGTGTTGGGCAAGTTTATAGGCAGTAGACTTGCTGGTCCAGGTTCTGCAATGGTGTGGTGGGTTGACCCTGACAGGATACCAGGGTACCTAGCTATCACTCCTCCTCCTCAACTGGACAGAAGAGAGAAAATGTATCCGAAGACTCATGTGTTCAAGATAAGGACAGGGACAGATCACTCACCTATTACTATCACAGGCAAAACAGACTCGGCTTGGGGTTATTTGTTTAATTTATTACCAATCAGAGTAGGATAACGAGAAATAAAACCTAAATCTCAAAACGCTTCCCCCTCTCCCTACACTTGTTCCTGGGCTCATCTTCACTCTTGAATTCTCTACCTTCTCCCTGCCAGCACCACAGGGAGATGGCAAATAGTGGTTATGGTCAGTTCGTGACACATTGTCTCTGCTACTCCTTCCTCCTCACGGGGAGGACTACTCCCACTTTTCCCCTGCTTCAGCATGGTGTCCCTCCCATGGGAGAATGTCCTCTACAACCTTATCCAGCATAAGTCCTTCTTAAAGCCTACAGTTCTTCTTGAACTGCGTCAGCGTGGGTCCTTTCTACGGAGTGTAGTCTTTGAGAAACAAAGTGCTCTCGCGTGGTTCCCTCATAGGGTCACAAATTCTGCCAGCAAACCTGCTCCAGCATGGACTTCTCTCTGCATGGGTCCACAGGTCCAGCATGGGCTTCCCATGGGATCACAGACTCCTTCAAGCATCCACCAGATACAATGTGGTTCCTTCACAGGCTGCAGGTGGATATCTGCTCTACTGTTAACCTCCATTGGCTGCAAGAGGACATCCTATCTCACCATGATCTTCGCCACAGGCTGCAGGGGAATATCTGCCACAATATATTCTGTCAAGGATAACAAGAGTTATGTTCCTGCAGTTTCACAGGCTGCAGGTGAAGTTGTTTTCTAATCTCAGGTAATGCCAAAGGTAAGTATTTTGCCTTATTGTATAGCTGTCTCGGGATCCTGGATGTTCCAAATAGTTTATATAAATTTCCAGAGTACAAAAGTCAGGAAATGTACACTTAAAATCAGCCGATGTGAATTTATCTTCAACAGTATCTATTTTCTTTTTACATAGCAGCTTGCTTTGTTTCAACACTGAAGACCGATGGTGCTATTTGTCCTGCATTTCTTGTGCTGAAAATAGCTTGGTACCATGTTGCAGTGGAATCAGATGCTGTAGCTAAGTGATTGAGGGAATTTGCAATAGATTCAGCGATGTCTGCACCTTGCTCTCTATGAGTTCTTGTTATGAGTTTTTGCTTCCTTTTCCTTCACTGAACTAACTGGGAAAAACTTTCCTCTTCATTTAAGCTGGGGAATCAACGAAGACTGATTTGTTTTGCTAGCCACATTGTTCTTTTATGTGCTGGCGGCACATGAAATTGGAAATCTCATGCAACATAACACAGTGGGCCATATAGCCTCAGGTGAACATACAGCCACCGCTATGAGTCTGTGTATTGATTTTATTACCATGCTGTCCTGAAGAGATGGCCTTGTATCTGTCAGCTGCCAGCGACCTTGGGTAATAATGACTTGAACTTTGTGGGGTTCTTACTAGAAGCTTGTGGCATTCAGAGTGTCTTTTTGCATTTAACTGATATTTTGTCAAATTTTGTCAAATCAAATATTGCTGTTTTATCTTACTGAATTAGCTGCCAATGCTATTGTGCAGTTGCAAATATGAAAATAAAGCATCTGGCAGTATCTTCAGTAGGGCATGTGTACTGACTGAGAGCTCTGGCATCTGGTAGCATGCATCAGATACCAGTGAAAGTTTCTTTGGTCTGTCTATACTGATAAATAAAACAAGGCCAGAGACCACTCTCTGGCCCAAAGGCAAAACAGGATAAACTGAGTGCATTCACATTACATAGTCTTAGGGTCTGAGGGTCCTAGGGGTATCCTCTGGTCCTTGTAACTTTCCTGGGCTTAAGAAAAAAAAATAATTATTTTTATTATTCGTTTCTTTTTTTTTCACTTGTAAGGTCTGAAATGACATGAAGACTGCTAGCTACCAGAATGATGTTTTCATAGCATGAAGCTGTGGGCATGTGTTGCATAGAGTGTCTTGTGACATGAGGAGTGTTTGAGGGTACAGTGCTGACTGTTGCAAAGTTAAGACTCTGTAGGGTGGGGGACACCCAAACCACTGCATTCTTCTCTAAGTGGCCTTTTGGGAATGGTCCTGACACATGTTATCCCCTGAACCATGCCCAGGCATTGTCTTGAAGAACTGTAACTAAGGCAGGCAAAAACCCTGCCAGGGAGTCTGCTAACAATTAGGCACTACAGAAGACTAGCAGTTCCACCCACTGCTCAAATTCATTGCCTGGCACTTTTTTATTTAACAGCATAGATATAACCTATGTTTTAAAGAATTTAGTCCAGAAGTATTATGGAATGACATTATAAAGAATTCTCTTACCTCTGTCTTTTCTCAGTCCCCCATAGACTCTGTACGAAGCTTTCTCATTCTTGTATAGTTTTCTACAACACAGTGTCACCATTGCCACTTCAGGTCAAACCAGTCACGTACTTGCTCTGTGCTAATGGCTATTACCATGTTTACCTTTTTTCCCTTGAACAATTCAGCTGTCCTTGCTGTTTGGATGCATTCCTCCAGATCTGTCTCCTTTGTGGATGCCTGCTGCAAACTGGACTCTTTTGTCCCAGAGAGAATCCTGAGTTCAATTATGGAATCTTTAATGTTTACAAAGTTACACATACTGTTTTCAGCTCTGAATATGTGTTCAGTCTTTATTCAGATTTTCAAATTTCTGGGTAAAATGAAACAAACCACAAAGCAAAGCAAAAATATCCCAGTGGTTCTCTATTTTTATCTAGTCGTGGTATAACTTCTTGTAATACAAATAGAAGATAATTAGACTTCAGACTGCTTGTATTGTAAGTAAGGTTCTTCAAAGGATAGCTGGAATAGAAAGATACTAGGTTACTATAACCAGCAAATACGGTTTTCATGTACTAATTTTAATGATGAGATACAAAAATCAGAAGGTGTTTTGCAAGAAATGCAGAATCCATAATGATTGTTACAACCACAAAATTGCAATAGTGCCTTTATCTACTCATAAAAGATCAATGTAGATTTAAATAAATGTTTTTTGCCACCTTTGTACACAAGTATATAATGATCTACATAATTAAGTAAAGTATTGGAATACTTCCAGTGTAAGTACGCTTAAAAAAAGACTATGGAAAACATTTTTGAGGGATGGTTTGTCTGAAGGTGAAGTATAGTAGTTATTGATGATATAATCTCTTAGGTTTATAGCATTTATTTTTTTTTCTGTGCTGCATTTATATGTCTTCTACATCTATGATGATATTTTTTCCTGTGTTTTTCCAAGAAATAATACTGTCAACCTCAATAAGTGGGGAAAACTGTGGGTATCTGCATAGGTAATAAGAACGAGATCAGAGGTCAGACCTTGTAAATAACCATCTAAAGGCAGCAAGTTGATTCAGTAAGAAATTGATTAGTCAATATTTTTGTAGTCTCATTCTGTCTGGAGTTACCAAAAGTCTTGCTCAGCTGTTCCATGCTTCGGGCATTGTTTACAACAGCACTGTCACTCTTCTATCTCTTGTTTTTCTACAGGTAGGATAGTTAAAAAAAATTACTTCAATTTCACTTGTTTTTCCCATATCTTTCTGTTGTTTTTCTCTTCTGTTTTTATTATCTGAGTTATGGTTTTGTTTATCTATTCATAAAAGATGAGAAAAGTTGTTATTTTTCTTAAAACTGCAAGAAGCTTTCTGGCACTTCTTACTTGCCTTCTTATTATAGACCTCTGGGGAAAACTCTAAGGCTAATTTTTGATCATGACAACGAAAATCCTGCTTTTTGCTGTAATAAAGCTTGAGATTATCTTAGAAACTCGTCACTCTGGGGATTTAGTCTTTAAGACTAAGCACTGATTATTACTAGAACTTAAGATAAAAACAATCCTGCTGATTTGGAATCAGCTCTGCCCTTCTAGAGCTGCAGAAATAAGCCCAGTAAGCTGAATATTAGCTAGTAGGAGTTATTATGGTTTCCCACATATAGAATTATTTAGTATATCTTTTGAAATGTTTTCATCTTCATGAAAGAAGCTGCAATTAATTTTTCAGAAAACTTCACAGATAGGCCCCCTTGCTTTCCTATCCACACT
This sequence comes from Baryphthengus martii, assembly GCA_013396935.1. NCBI lineage: Eukaryota > Metazoa > Chordata > Aves > Coraciiformes > Momotidae > Baryphthengus > Baryphthengus martii. The sequence continues at coordinate 10,615 of VWZK01021936.1, read as the reverse complement.
AATCATGGTTTCCTTATCCTATACATTCTCTTTATGTTCCATTGACATGCTCCAAGCCTGTCCTTCCATATCAGGCTTTTCTGTTTCAGCATATTCCAGTATTCTGCCCACCAGAGAGGCTAAGCCTGAGAAACAGCTAAATGTGCATTCTTCTTATGTCGAGTGTAAACGGGAGCAGTCTTGCCTTGTTTACTCTTAACAAGTCTTGACAGCGTCCCTTTGCAAAAAGACAAGATTTTCGTAGTCAATATTCTTGGGAAAATTTTTTTTTGATTGACAACGGTGACAATACCCCTAAGGGATTGTGCATCATACTGTAATGGAGCTATTGCCTTCTTTTCACACAGAACAGGAGTAGTATGTGTTCAGGCACCTGAGTGGATGCTTCTTTCTTTCCAAATAACTTTTGGTTTGGTTTTTTCTTCTTCTGTTCATTTGAGTTTCTAGAAAGCACAGAGGTTGCATTGGAAAGAATGCTGAGATGCTAGAAAAAGTGTAATTGAAATAGTTCCGTCACTTGCACGTTTAGGTTTTTCTCCTTTAATTAGAGCAAACTTCCTACTGGTGCATGTTTTTCTTTTGCAATATACATTGGCTAGTTGATTATTCTTGCAGTGTATTGTATCAATACATCATCATTGGAGGTGACAGCTGTGTATAGCTGTCACAACAAATATAGCAATAATTTTATTATTGTCTCTGTTGTTAGAATCTGTTCAGGGCTGCACCATCTCTACTGAAAAAACTTCAAACACGAAATACTTCACGACTAATGAAAACACTTCATACCACATATGTATGTGGATAAGTTACATGTATATGTTGCACAGACATATATATTTATAGTAACATGCTGTAATTATGGTGAAAGTTCTGTCAGCATTTTGAGTATAAACATAATTTTCACGATTTATTACATAGCTATAGAATTAGATCTCAGATAGAATTTGACAAATAAGGCCTCAACCTGGGTAGCAAATTCTTTTTATAGATTTCTTTTTCAAAGGATTTCTTCATAATGTATACAAACAGAAATGCCCAAATTAAAAAAAAAATAAAAAAATAAATTATCCTGATGATAGTGAGGAAATATCATGTCTACCATTCTGTTCTTCGACTGAATCAAGCCTGGAACCCTGTTCCAGGCTTTCAGGGGACAGAAAACCGCATGCTGGCTGAAGCTCTTCAAGCTTCAGTAACGCCAGAGTTGCATGAGCTCTGGTTTCATGAACATCTCATCTTTGCAGACATTGCAGGGAATATGATTTGTTGCTGTTGGAACTTTTGTTTATATGTTCAGATTCCATTTTATTCTGATGTTCCTATAGCTTGTGGAAAAGCTGGAGATGGCCCACAAAAGAGTTTCACCCAATAGAACTCATCTCTGATGAAATTTAGGTGAAGGTTTGTCTTTCCATTTTTACAGTTGTTGCACTTTCAGCTCAGAATAAGTGAAAAAAATATAAATAGCTTTCCGGGTAGTAGCTATGTCACGACAGGACAGTTCAGCCCTGCTTTCCACTGAGATGAGTTAGCTGAAACCTGGTCTCACTGCAGGCATGCAAACCAAAGGACCTGTTGGTGGACACTCAGTTCTTCATGGTTTCCTGTATGGTTTAAGGAAGAGGAAGAATTAACCTACTTGGAAAAACACCTCTGAACTCTGCTTGGTTCAACAGAAGGAGTTGTGTAGATATTTGGGGAGGAACAAAAGTATCCAGGTGCTCTCAGGCATTTCAGACATGGTTTGATTAAGCAGAACCAGAAGCTCTTGATGCCATGTTGCATGCAAAGAGCTTGTCCAATTGCAGAGCCACTGATGGAAATTATCTAAGCCATCACTTTAGGAACAGACAGAAACATTGCATGGTCATAATGGGAAGTCTAAATAAGCAAATTCTGCTTCCTGCCACCTTCTAGGCTGGTGTCATTCACAACAAACTTCCCTTCAGCTATTTCTATTCTCCTTGTAGACATCCCACTGGCCCCACCCATTGCTCCACTACAAGGCTGCAGGGCTACTTGATGATGGTTTTATTCTCACTTGTTTTTCTCACTTGCAGAGTTAGGTAGGTGGTTGATTTTTGGGATTATTTACTAGATTAAAAAAACATGAATAAATAAGTTACAATTAAGTTATAGATACAATAAAATTACCAATCTCATCTAAAAACAATATAGGGGAAATTTCTATTTCAATCAAAATAAAGGTAGATAAATCAAGATTATTCTAAAAGAAAGATATGGAACTGTTAAAGCTAGTCCAGAGGAGGGTCACAAAAATTACTAGAGGGCTGGAACACTATGAAGAAAAGTTCAGAGAGTTGGGGTCATTCAGCCTGGAGAAGAGAAGGCTCTGAGGAGACCCTATTGTAGCCTTTCAATGTGTAAAGGGGGTTTATAAGAAAAATGGAGAAGGACTTTTTACCATGTCTTGTAGTGACAGAACAAGGAGCAATGGTTTTAGGCCAAAAGAGGTGACACATTGGAACAGATTGCCCAGAGAAGTTGTAGATGACCCATCCCTGGAATTATTCAAAGTTAAGTTGGATGGGGCTTTGAGCAAACCTAATCTAGTGAAACTAGACTTTCCATGACAGGGGGCTGGACTAGGTGATCTTCAAAGGTTCCTTGCAGGCCAAACTATTCTGTGATCCTAAAATGAAAAAAACTGACAATTTTAATTTTGAAATGTTGAAAATGCTCTTTTTCTAGTTTAATCTTTTAGTGAAAAAAATTTTGTAAATCTTTATAAATGCTGAGGGATCATACCAAATTCCTCAAATAGCTTCGTTTCAGCAAGGAAAAAAATAATTCCACATGCATAAAAACTTCTGGTGAAATAAATTACATTATGTTCTTATTTAGCAGAGTAGTTTGAACCTGGTGAGCTTTAACCAAGTATAAATTTTATTCACAATATGGTCTAGAAGGTCTAGAAAGGAAATAGAATCGTGTTAAAAATATTGTAATACAATGCTACAAGTGACTGATGTCAGGCTGATCTAAAAGTATTGTCAAGATTTCTATCCTCTTTACATAGAATTATCTATACAGAGACAAGCATCGTATCAGAGAGGTTGTATTTTAAACTGGAATTGTGTGTAAACAGGAATATTTGAGACTGGCATGTTATTGTTGCTTTTGGTGCTGATAACCATTGATGGTTTATCAAGTGATAAACCAATACTCCAACAGCAAGGTTTTGTGGAATGTCTGTATGATGAATACTTCAAACGGTATAGGATAACCCCAAACCCTTGTGATTCTTTACCATAAATATATATATATACACTCAAAAATATGTAAAAAAAAAATTAATCACAAATCAGCCTTCATATAACCACATTTCTATATAAACAGGATATTTTAAGATTCAAAGTGTAGATTTTATAGAGTTTCCTTCATGACATCTTGTACACTGGAAAACTCTCTTACTTCTCTAAGGTTTGATTAAAAGGAAAGAGTGGAAGGCAATGATCTCCTCTTGTATTGCTAGATTTTTTAAATGGATGGTTTTCCTGTCATATAGAACGATTTATGCCCTTCAACTAAAACCAACACTATGAATTTGGTTTGATTAACTGAAGAAGAATAGAGCACAACTATGTTCTTGAGATTATAGTCCAGGTTGCTGGTTCTTACTTTGAAACTGTAGTCATGAATGAAACCGAAAACACACATTGTTTATTATCTGTGCAATATAGATGTTTTTAGAGAATGATTCATGGTGAGTAGTTTCAATATTCCAAGTTAGAATCTTGAGATCTGGAATATTCATTTATGTGGACCCGTGCCTTTCTATCTATACTAAGGTGCAGCAAGCCTTCAGTTTGAAAAAATTAAGGTGAATAAAGGTCATCAGACTGCTTTATCTGATTGTAGCCAAGAAAATTGCTGAGAGCAAGCAAGTATGCTGCAGGCACATCGGTGATTTTTCACAGTGCCATTGAGGAGAACCCTAAAATTTGGTGCAGTCGTAGATCATGGACCAAAACTCACACGCAAAAAGAAAATCCAGATTTCTATGAAAATATTCTCTCACATGACAGTCAATGACTGAGATTTTTGTTTTGCTTGCCCTTGAATGTGTTTAGTCTTTACTTGGCTTTTATTTTGTAACCTCACCCTAGTCTTGCTTTATTATTATACATTTATTTATCTATACTTGAGCAATATAAAGACACCTATAGAAAAGCTCTAGGTACCCATAAAATTAATTAGATTTACAGTTCCAAATGATGGTCACCAAGCAGCATAGCAATAACCCCATAGAGAGAACAAATTAACTCAGCTAGCCAATAAATCAGAACAACAGAGAACTGTGTTTTCTTTTTCACCTCCAAGAAATAGAATCTGAACTTGCCCAAATGCTTTATCAAATAAACGACTCTTCTAGGATGCTCAGAAGGTCATAATGTTTGACTGGGTGGGTTTTTTTGTGTTTTTTTCTTTATTTCTTTTCTTTTTTTTTTTTTTTTTTTTTTTTTTGAAGGCGGGCAGTTTGGAGGTTTTTTTTGTCATAAAGTGAATAATTAAATACCTCTATTTTTTTTGTGTGTGTTATGTGTCCCAGTGGGTATGACATTGTCAGCTATCAAGACTGAAAGATCCTTGATGTCACTACTTCTATCATGTATCAGACAATAAAATAGCCATATATTTATTAATTGTTTGAGTTGTTATTAAAAATTATAGTTGTGTTAATATTATCTGTTAGCCTCTACAAGACAATGGGTGATGAGCAATTGCATATTGCTACTGGGATGAGTGACTGCAGGCTAGCGTTACGTTGCAAAACACAGTGCAAAAAATTTTTTTCTCACTTTCTAATAATAAAGTCTTGTTGTAGTCCCAGATAAGCTCTTGAGTAATGGGACCATCATTTGCTTTATTCACCTAAGAAACAGAGCCCTGATCTGGTTGGCCTCTAGATCCCAAACTTACCCCATGTTGCTTCAATATCTAAGTGTTCTGCAGCTCTTAAAAACATCGTGTCCTCCTGATGTAGTGTCCCTCCCATTTCACTCTCTCTACTCCAGAATAGATGGTGAGGCACAGATATTTGCAGAATGTAATTCAGACTTAATATGTGTCCAAATACCAGGATTTTGGTGAATTACTATTTTACACTAAATGCTGGCAGTTAAGAGAGAGAAGGTTTTGTTTTCTTAAATATAAATGTTACTACTACTAAGAAAAAGTATAATGTGTGCCGTAAAAGGCAATGTAACCAGTTTATCATTTTTTATGGTGGGTTAAGACCTGGTGGAATTACTGTGTCTGCCTATAATTTGTAAAATGAACTTTTAAAAATAAAGCATTGACATTTAAGATGAAAGTACCTCTTCACTAACCCCAAATCTTTCTCTTTGATTCAAAACAATTGTAGCAAATTTGAGAGACAAAACTCACCAAGGTTAATAACAAAAAGTGATAGCCAACACTGAGCTCTGCATCTGCCTGCATGGGTGGATGCTATTCGACTGCATCTTGAATGCTATTAAAAATATAATTTGACTTTGAAATCCAAATGTATCTAGCACCTTCCTCCCTAGAGGACCAAACCAGATGTGCCTTGTTTTTATCCTGCTGGCAGCTAAACATAATTTCCTAGGTAGACATCCGCAGAAATCCTGTGATATCTTAAAAAGTAAATTTTGTCACGCTAAACACAGATCTAAAACATTAGACTAATGAAATTTTAAACCCCATCCCATAAAGTTATATTTCATGAAAGTGGAAAGCAGTTTTTATTCCTTTTTGAAGCAAATTTTGTGAACATATGGTGTAATGTGGAAACATGGATAGTCAGAACAGTTAGCAGTTGCTGTGGTACTGCTGGCTTATTTCCACTTTACAAATTCATACGAAGCTAAAATATCACGCTGGTGACATATGCTTACCGGTTCTCCATTTACTGCCTGCAGCTATGGGCTCCTGTATTCTAATGGTAATTCTACAATCTGTTCACTGACAGCTCAGGGGGCCAGATGATATGCACACTACTGACAGGGACATCACTTTCATGAAACATTTACTTCTCTGCACCTGAATATTGGAGTAATCATATAGAGAGTCGACACACCATGAAATAGAGTTAGACTGAAGATTCTGAGAAGAAAATAGCAGACTGTCACTCAAAATAAAGTTCATTTTATACCCAGCAGAGCTAGGTTAAAAGACATTTCCATACACTGAAAATGCTTTCCATCTTTAAAGCTGCAGTTTAAAAGAAAAATGTTTTGCCCACATTTTTCTTCTGTGGCTCAAGGGATAATTATACTCTGAGACTTGCATTTGAGAAAGCTTGTACTTTCTTGTCCTGTACTATTTGAATGAAGTCAGAATTATAGTGGGTGGATGAACACTTGAAGTTCAACCCTGACACATTGTCAAAAGCACCACCAGATTACTTCTGAGTAACTTCATGTTATTTTCTTATGCTGCCCTGCAAGGCTGGTTGTAAGGTCTTGAATGCTTGAAGGCCATTTACACAAAGTCATTTCTCAGATCATATCTTTACACCTTACTGAGGCAGCAGTGCAGGTGCAGCTGAGCTTTAGGTAGCAGATCACTGTCCAAGGAAATGTATGGCCTGGATGAGGCCATATAATTCAGGCTTGATGAGGCTCTGAACAACCTGATCTAGCTGAGGATGTCCCTGTTTAATGCAGGGCGTTTGGATCTGAGGCATTCCATGATTCTATGACGGCATTAGGCATCTGTGATAGGTACTTACATCTGTGAGTAGCCAAGGTAGCCAAAGGACTCACTGTAGGATTGGGATCAGATGCTTGAAACAAGAACTGATGAAGTGTTCCTAAGCAGGCACAGGCAAGGTTGGTAATAAGCACATTCAGGTGAGAGCTGGTGAAATGTATAATGCATTGCATAAATGCTACATTTTACAGAAAAGGGTAATGACAAATTCCAAGGCGAAAGGTTAATTTAATTATGCAAAATTTGAGAAAAGGCCTAAAAGGCAAGGTAATATCTTATCAGCCTCTGTCATTCCCAACAGAAGACAACCAATTATCTAAAATTAGAGTAGTAGAATAAAACAAAGATTATTCCTTTGCTATTGTAGACAGGGCAAAGATAAACATGTATGAGCCAGCAGTTGGTAAGCACGGAAACCATCTCTCCAGCACCCATATTACCTGTGAATGGAAATACAGTATTGACATTAATATAGTTTCAATGTTCTGGCAGCTGTGAAAGTCATAAACAGAGAGATTGTCAGCCATGGCACTAGAGAATGAACTTAAACATTACTAGGCAGTTATGGTTAAAGTTAAAAGCTGGATTGGAAGGCATAGAATGAAATACTGTCTGGAAAAAAATAAAATATTTTGAAATCTTTCCATGTTAATGTACCCTTAAACAGGAAATATCACATGGACTTAGAAGAGAAATGCACAGAAAGAAAAATGGATGTTGCTGAGAAGTAAAGCTTAGAATTGCCACTGCTGGTGATCAAGAATCCTCACTGTCAGTCCTTTGTGACGGTCCATTGAAAATTTGATTTTTGCTGCAGTGAGGAAAACTACCTTGATTATGTCCAACTTACATCCAAATTATCATAAACTGGAACAGTGAAGTCTGGTCAGATATCATCATAACAACGTCTTATCAGATATCCACGTATGTAACATAAATCTTCGTAGCTACTTCTCTAACATACTGAAAGCCACTCCTGTGGTTATTTCAACCCTTTTCCAAATTCTGATTCTCTACGTATTCTCAGGAGACAGGTTGCGTAAAGCATAGCTGATGTCATTACTGTCAAGTCATAAAGATTTTTTTCTATAACACTTCATGTTCCTGAGGATTTTTCTTATAATATGCTCATGCTGTGACCAAAGAAAGATTTTTCTTTCTATGAGGTGATCTTTCTGCTTGTTTCAGAATGACAACTGCCATGACATTATTTTGCAGATTACAGGCAGCACGCATCCTCATGATTTCCCATGTCCTAGGTTTAAACAGCTTTCATTTGTGTTGTAGAGGTGTAGTAGAAACAACATACTTTGGGACTGATTGAAACTTTTTTCACGGAAGAATATTTATGTGTAAAGTTTTTATATAAAATGCCTTATTTTGTAGAAAACGGAAATGTCTGGACTTAGTGTTTTAAAAAATATTTTTACCAAAACAGGAAAAAAAATAAATTGACCTTGTTGAACAGTTATTTTTGAACAAAAAAGTAATTGGAAGTATAAAGCATTTTCTGTAGTTGCTTTTGCATTCTCTCGTTCAAGTGATAATAAAGTGCATAGAAGAATTATAGAAAAGAATGTATTTTTCACCCAGAAACGATTTATTTTTAATAAAATACTAAAAAAGACACAAGAATACTTACAAGAGTGAGTCATACCTACTTTTTAGTCTATTCCAACATTTCAGAGAAAACATATAGCGTTTTCTTGACTAAGTATAGTAGCTACATTTTATAGGATTACCTGGAAAATCTTCTATGCGTATACAACAGGGATGTCCTATGGCAATGTTACCATGTGGCTTTAGCCTGCTGCAGAATGTGTACACCCACGTTATTCTTTTATGGAATATTTATTTATACACACCTTGTTTTTATTTATCCAAATTTACAGTAGCATATTAAAATTTTATTGTAAAGAGTGGTTTTATTTTTATAATAAAATACAATATCCTCTGGTTTCAGTGGGAAGGCAAAGAGGTGGACCACAAAATGCCTTCATCGGTTTCCCCCAATTTTAAGTTTCTTCAAACACTCTATAGTACTACATTTTTTTTTTCAGAGTTGCCTGAAGCACGTCCTTGCAGTACTTCTTCCGGAGTGTGGTAGCCATAAATGCAATGAGGAGGGGTGAATGCCACGTAACCGCTGTCCCAAACCTGGAATGGAGAGTAGTACGGTGACTGTATTTTTATGAGGTATTTGATTTTACATCTCGATTGCAGCAGACTTTTTCAAAATGAAATGTAGCCTGAATTTCAGAGCTTAATATACTGGAGTAGAAAGTGCGGAAAAATGATACGTTGTAGCATGTCATTAAGAAGATTCATGCGAATTTTGAAGAGAATAGCTCTCTTCGCTCCAGTGTTGCTGAGACACTAGGGGAAAGCACAACTTTCTACCCAAAATATACGGACTACATACAAATGAAGCTTTTTGCATTTCACTGATAAGCTTACACACATTTGAACAATGAAATAGAGTGTTTTCTCAACAGAACTTATATGTGTGAAATAAATGAAGAAATCCCTGCTCCACGTATTCACCTGTTCAGTGTCCTTGCTATCTAGTCCCATACTCTTGGCATAGTCTCAGTGTACCAAGTACATTTTTGTTTACATATGCATTTGCTATCTTCTTTCACCTGTCCTTTTATGACATGACACACTTTATTTATTTATTTATTGAACCTATTGGGCTAACTGAAAAAGAAATCGTAACACAGAATAATGCAGAGAGTAATCTCTTTGAATACACGTTCTTGGAACTCTAGGACCTCAAGCCTCCCACGAACAATGCAGCATGATGGTGGCATGTTGATAAAGTTTGTTTTCTGTTCCACTGAGCCACCTAAACTGTACTCTGTGTCACCACATTTGGAGAGTGAATCTACAGACTTTAACCACACACACACAATCAATTGCAAGGTTTCTAGTCTCTTGCCCAGCCTTACACTGGGTACAAACTTTGTAACTACCATTCTAAACTGTACTTTGACAAGTCTCCTGCTCTGTAGATTTATTACTGGTAGTGACTTTCTCTGGTGCTTTCTCATCTTCATCTCGCAGCACTGGAGCCTCACAGGCTGGAATTGAAGTCACTCAGGTGCATCCACCAGTGGCTTTTCCCTAGTACTGTCTGATGGTGACTCCCACACTGTGACTCTCCTCTGAAGGGGAACTGATGAGGTTGCTCTGTCCCAAAGAGCATAATTGGCAACTCCTTTCTGCCTAAAATTTAAAACCTGGTCGCACTTACGCTAGGAAATGCTGTGGGCTGATGGCTTCACTTCAGTGCTGCTCTGAGGCTTCCTTTCTAGCCTTCAGGCCTTAATGCGCAGACAGTGAAGCCTGAAGATGGTGCCTCACTTACAGTTTACTTTTTATAATTTCAAGTGTTCATCCTGGAGTCTCTGAACATTTCCGGCTATATCACCGCATACTCTTGTGATACTGGTAGGTGGGCATGGGATCTGAAGAAAGTTGTTTATGACATGAAGACACCTGGTGGTTTTATCCTGGGGAAAATGTAGACTAAACATTTTTGAAGCTAGTAGTATGTTTTAAAAGATTTCTTTCAGAAAGGGAATCAGTGAGAACTACAGTGCATTTGGATCCTAAAGGTTACACATGAAATGAATGCTGCTCTTTATTTCTGTACTAGTTGCTGAGGCTTCTGGATGCCTGGGTGATTTGGCAGTGGACAATTTAATCCAACTGCTTCATGGCACAGAACACAACTTTTACCTTTTCTCTGGGGCAGAGGACTGCTCATGATTTGTGTGAACCACCCATGCTGTAAGTACTCAGAGGAGGACCGCACAGTGAAGGAGTCCAGGCACCAGGCAGGTCACACCAGGAGAGGGTTATGATGGAATTTGGCTGCCTGATTAGG
>VWZK01021931.1:0-12837 GCA_013396935.1 Baryphthengus martii | reverse complement strand
TAAAAAAAAAAAAAATAAAAAAGAAAAAAGTAAAATCTAAATAATTAAACAAAACTCCTTTGAGTAAAATGGATTAAGAGAAGAAAGGGGTGGATAATCAGTTTCTCTTATACACATTGAATCTCTACATGTGGGACCTTTCCCTGCAGTCTTTTCTCTCTAATAGAAATACGTGGGTGCTTAGAGTAACAAACTCTACCCTATTTCCTCTGAGAAAATAATTTTGTCACATCAGATGTATCTGCTTCATCTGTTCTTAGGCATCTCCTAGACTGGTAATCATGTCACCTTGTAGTATATATCTATAAAGTCCTGTATATATGTCAATTAGTCACCCTGAGCTCTATATTCAGTCAATGGAAAGAAAGAGATCCTTATAGAGTGAATCATAAACCTATTTCGATTTCTACCTTAGGACATTCTCATTCTTTCCCTTGACTGTAAAAGGAGTTTTCATGATTAGTACTATATCATAGATGTATGCACTTCAGATGAAATCTTTCCTCTATTTTTTCATCAAATTTCCTATTTGCAACCCCTCTCTCCCTCTTTCTCTCTCTCTTCACCCTTGCACCTACCTTGTCCTCGAGTCCAGAACCATCTCCTGACTCAGATGTCACTGGGGGAGGAAATATTTCTTCTATTTTCTAGAATTCAACATGATCCAGAGTGAACTTGTCAGGACAAGCAAACAACTAGACATCTCTCTTCTTGCTACATTTTTTACGAGCAATTACAGAGTCCACACACTAAACTTAAATCAAATAAATAAAGCAGATAGGTATTATGGCACAGTGCTCTTAACTACAAATGACTACTACAATTTTTTGCATGTTTTATTTCCAATTAAAATATGATAAGAAGTGCAAACAAAGACATACATAAATCCTTATATTTTAACTAAAATTATGAAATTGGAGGGTAGTATCTAGTAAAAATTCATGATAGTGACTTCATATGCAGCTATGAAGCAACTTTTGCAACAAAGTAGGTGATTTTATGCCTTTGAGTTTGGATGCTGACAAGAACATTCATGAAGATGAATGGTTGCAAGTTGTTCCAGGGCAGATTCCAGTTGGAGTCAATAAAAAAATATTTAGAATGAGAACAATTAAACACTGGAATAATCTCCCAAGGGAAGTGGTGGACTTACCTACACTGGGCAATTTTAATACTCGACAGGGTGTTGGGCCATCTCACTTAAACCAATTTTACTTATTTTTGGGTTTTTTGTTTTGTTTTTTGTTTTTTTTTTTTTACTTAAAAGGTTGGACCAGATGATCCTTGAGGTCTCTTCCAACCTGGCATTCTCTGATTCTCTGAAGATCTCACTGGTTTCATTAATGTATCACCTATGACAGAGAAGATCCTTTTGTTGGCGATTACAGAATTTAAACAGCTCCCACTAAATGATGATCACTTGCATATGACTGGTTTCTGTCAGATGTACTAATTAGATTGTAACAATAAGAATATGTTTTGGGTTTTTTCTCACTCTGGATATGTTTTGCTTTACTGTGTCTTTTAAAAATAAAATGATCTAAGAGACATCTCACAATTATTAAATAAAAATTTATAAATAATAAAGATAAGCCAGAACCACCCAGACTGTGCCAGCAGCAATGTGTAGTTCTGGAAATATCAAGTTCATTTTCTCCTTTGCTGCTAAACCATGTGGAAAGATTCACACATGAAAGACAAGTAGTTTTCAAATATTTTTGATCTGCGGACATAACGTATTTCTCAGTGCAGACATATTTCACCCTAAGTCAAAGAAAGTCTATTGAAAGAAAGTCTATATAGATTAGGGGTGGACCTGCTGGAAAGTAGTTCTGAGGAGAAGGATCTGGGAATCCTGGTAGGTAGTAAACCATCCATAAGCCAAGAATGTGTCCTTGGTGCCAAGAAGGCCAATGGAATCCTGGGTTGCATAAGGAAGAGTGTGGCCAGTAGGTCAAGGGAGATCATTAGCTTCCTCTACTCTGCACTGGTGAGGCCATATCTGGAATACTACATCCAGTTCTGGGCTCTCCAGTTCAATCAAGACCGGGAACTACTAGAGAGAGTCCAGCGGAGGGCAATGAAGATTATTGGGGTATTGGAGCACCTCTCTTCTGAGGAAAGGCTGAGAGAGCTGAGAGTCTTTAGCCTGGAGAAGGGAAGGCTGAGGGGATACCTTATTAATGCATGTAAGTATCTAAAGGGTGGATGCAAGGATGATGGACCCAGACTCCTTTCAGTAGTTCCCTGTGACAGAACAAGGGGCAATGGGCACAAGCTTGAACATAAAAAGTTCCATTTAAATACGAGAAAAAAAACTTCTTCACCGTGAGGGTAACAAAGCACTAGAACAGGCCGCCCAGGGAGATTGTGGAGTCACCATCTCTGAAGACATTCAAAACCTGCCTGGATGCAGTCCTGAGTAATGTGCTCTAGGCCATCCTGCTTTAGCAGAGTGGTTGGACTAGATGATCTCTAGAGGTCCCTTCCAAATCTGACAACTCTGTGATTCTGTGAAGTGGGCTTGGTTTAAAAGATAAAATAATGACTACAAGTTGTGGCCCATTAGATTCAGTTTAGAGCCCATGCACTGCAGAAATGGCTGGAATAATTTACAACAGCAGTAGTTGGATGCTTGAACAACATAAACACTTTCAAGGATATGCTATTCATTCAGTACACTAAAATAGTAAAACTTGAGATCTTCAAGTAAATTGAACACATGGAAGGTAACTCTGAAATACACATTGTCCAGAGGAAGAGATGTTCTCCAGAAACAGCAAATTAAAATAATTGAAGAACGTCCATTATCAGCAAGAAAATGTTATAAATACATCTCTTTCAATTTAATTGATTGTACATAGTTGAGTATTCAATAAAGATTTGGGGGGTGTCTCTAAAATCATGAGAAAACTTAACATACTCATATCTCCAAGCATATCTGAAATACAAGTCCAAAATGTGTCTCAGGTGTATCAATTCTATTTCAAACATGAGTGGCTGATTACTGAGCTTCATTCATTGGAATCCAGCTGTCAAAAAGAAAGATTGTTGAAGTCAGTTCAGAAATATTGTAGTCCTCTCAGACAGATTGAATGTCAGCTGTTTTCCAAAACAATTAAATTAATAAAATTCTCTGGTAGAGATAGCAATGCAGTAAGCTCAGGTGTTCTCTTGTTCACTAATCACTCAGTGTCAAAGAGACAAATAAAGGTGTGCTTCACTAGATGCTTGCAGTCCAGCTGATCACCCTTGCATAATCTATACTCTAACTAGCTTGCTTAGATGGTTCTCAAAATTTCATTAGAAAACTTTGTGCAGAATATAATTCCCAACATGCTGTCTCTTGGTAAAGCCATGATACATTAACGATAAACACTATTTTGTATAGAACTTAATTACATCCAATTATTAAATTAAATGAAGTTATTAAATTTGATGTCAGTCTACCATCTGAAGTAAATTGTGATGTTAAGTTTATTTTGGAATTTGTTTATACTACTAGATGTATTGTGTGAAAAATTAATGTCATCTTCAGCCTTTGACAGAAACACTGCTAGTTCTGATTCTACAGCTTTTTTCTTGGATAGATCGGTGGAAAAATTAGTTTTGGAAATAGTTTCATACAACATCACTGTTACAGTCTTTTAAATTTCTTTTGTTTCCAGATTTCTTGTAAAAACAGTAATTGCATCTGATACCTTAATACTCTTGTTTTTTACTTTCTGGGGCAGCTGGATTGGACACAAATTTCCTTACACTGTTCACAACCCAAAGGATCTTCGTATTTCTTCCCTGATTTTTGATTCAGCCGTTTTTGTCAGCTGCAATTTACTGTTTTATATCTGTAGGTTTGTTCTGTTAATTTATCTCCCCTTTATGTTATAGATGTTTCCCACAATTTAATTTTTTGTTGGTTTTGCTTGGCATTTTTTGTTTCATTCAAATGCTGATTAGAGTCTCTGGTAATGCTCTTCCATTGTTTTTCCCCAGAACAAAATTTGATCTGTGGAGAACTCAGTAACATGAATGACATAAAAATATGTTGATTTTTTTTGGTAAAACATCTTGTGTACTGAACATGGCCCAAATGGCTTATACAGCTTTAGAAATAATCTGTAAATATTCTTTATGGGTTTTAGCAGTGACTAGATAAGTAGGGGAATTTGTGTCTTCCGCTGAAGCTCATTCTTATCTGCATATACTACTAAACTCTCCTCGCAGAGATATTTTATTATTTCTAACTATATATATGCAAAAAAAAAAAAGATACTTGATGTGAAAAACCTCCTGATTCCACCGAAGAGAAGTTAGTTGACATTTTCTGGTGAGGAACAGATTGGCATTGGTAGTGTGAGGTTGTCCTGGTTTCTGTTTGGCTTTAGTTATAATCAAAGAAGATATTTTAAGAATGTAAAATGTATTCTTTTGGCAAATGATTTTATCCTTTGCCCCTCCACCAATAATCATAATACCGTTCAATCAGGAAAAGAAATTAATGTATCCTGGCATGAGCTGGAGAGTCTAAGACCTAAAAACACAGACATATTGTTTCTCTTTATTCTAGCTTCGTAAACCATTGGTCTATTGGCTCAAAGTTTGATGCTTCAATAGAGAGTGAACATAAGAATGGAAAACTGGAGTTTTCATTTAGTTCAATGCCCTTTTAACCCTGTTTCTTGTGGTCACAGTTAATGTGTAATGTCACAGAAATCCAGAAAGCTTCACAGATGCTCATTGAAATACTTCAACCCACTACACGCTTCCATGAACATCAAACAAGAATTGATACTTCCACGTAAAACTGAAAAATCTCCATTAAATAAGAAGGAAAAAAAGACATAACATAAGGAGGAAAAAGACATAACATAAGGAAAAAAAGACATAACATAAATCGTTAATGTCTACTGTTCTTGCACTTCGTTAGAAAAAAAAAAAAATTCATTCTAAGAGTTAGGCTATATCACATGCTGAAGAGACAAGTACAAAAAATATATATTAAAAAATTGAAAAAAAAAAAAAAAATCATAAAAAACCCTGCCAGTTGCCTTCTGACAACACTTCGCCTAAGGCAACCCAGAATAACATTTACATTCTTTGCAGCAAGGGCACATTGCTGGCTCCTAGTCAACTTGGTGTTTATTAGAACCTCCAAGGCCTTTTATGCCAAACAGCTTTCCATCACCCTCTGACCCAGCCATTCATCCAGTTTTGAATCCACCTCGGTCTGCTCATCCTGCCCAGAAGGATCATCAATTGAGGATTATCTATTGAGGATCTTATGGGAGACAATGTCAAAGGCTTTTAGTTTATTATGTTGGTAATGTATGACTTCCCCTTGGTGAATCCATACTGACTACTCCAGATGATTTTCTCAGACTTCCAGGGTTAGCTGCTCCACCAGTTTCATGGGTTATTGCCCCCTTAGAACCTTCTCTCAAACACTCTCAACTCAGCCATCTTTACTCTGGTTTGAGGACCCTGATGACTTAATGGTAAAAAGTGTCCTACTACATGCCAGTTGTCTTTCCCTTCCAGTTTCTTATCTTCAGCACTGGTGAAAGGAGAGGTGATTTAGGGTGACCTCACAAACCTGATAGCTGTCTCCACTGCATTCACTATGTCTTATCCCAGGCTCCGGAATTGCTGTGTTAGGGACAGTAAAGCACTATTTTTTGTTTAGTTCATTTAGTAACCATGTAAAAACTCAATTTAAATTTGTTTTTTCATCTTCTTGGCAACTTCCCAAATGTTTTCTGGAGTTGAAATTAAAAAGTCATTCAAACACTAACGATGACTTCACCATAAAACTGTTGTTACAACTACATGACAGAAAATACTGCCTTCTAGATAATGTAACATGGATTTAGGATTTTTCTGATGGTTTCTAGCTATACAAAGCACCAATACAGAATGGAAATCACCTACAAATAAAAGTATCTCTAAAATAATGAAATTAACATCAGTCTATGTTTCAAGACTAGTTCTTCTGTTGTGGGAGAAATAGCATCTTACTAAGAGCCAATGTGTCAACTTAATACTACTATGACAACATTTTTGGTTACCAGGGAAGTTTTCCTGGAAATGCAAGTAATTCAAGTATAGAAGAAAATTAAGTTTTTGTGTTACGTGCAAAGCTGAAGATTTCAAACATCTCTTTTATTTTTATTTTCTGTATTTAAAAAAATATCCTTATTTTCTTTTTCTTGCATGCTATTCACCTTTGTCTTTGCTTTCTTTCATACTGTTCTATGGGTTTAGCTTTGATTTCTTTTGGTTTTTTTTCATTACAAGTTCAGGGATGGTATGTAGTAAGAACATTGATCTCTTGTAGGTAGAGTCACTAGGCCAAATTGATATATTCAACTTCCACTACGATAAACTCCACATTTAACTACAAATTTAAGCATGTGAGATTTCTTCCTCCTTATATCACAGATCAGAGAAGAATTCAGACTAATGTATTATTTCCTTTTATTTTATCACAATTCACTCACTCAATTTCTGTCTATCAATAAGCAGAGGAGCTCCTGTACGTGGGCGCAACTCCCACAAGTGTGCTCGCTGCTGCCGCCCTGGACTGGTGTAAGCACAGCCTACAGCCTGACACCAGTCTGACTGCATGTTCCCACTGGAGTTCTGTCTGGGAAGCTGCATCAGTCATGGTGGATGCAGACCTTACAGGGGACATGGCCTTGTTCTGAGCTGACACCATTGTTCCCTGGTCACACTGGCTAAATTTCAGATGCCCTTCCTGTGCACACTTCCACACGAACTGCCATGAAGACTGGCATGTCACGTCCTTGCTAATGTGACATACCCTGTTTGTCATCCCTGTTCACAGTGTTCCTGGTTGCTAGCATTCCCTGAAGGCTTCTTTTAAAGAAGGAGGCAAGGCTTGGCTGCAGTTGTTCCTGAGCCCACACAGGTCATTTGAATTCAAACCAAGATTGACCAATAAACCAGACTTTGTGGCTTGCATATTCAAAATATCACCATATTTGAGTGGATAAAATATCTGTAAATTGAAATAGTGAACGATAAAAATGTAGTTTGTTTGGCTTGTTGGTATTTTCATTTGTTGGTTTGATTTGTTTTTAATAGTATGATTGAAACTTTTATAGATAACCTTCAGACCGTTTAGGCACATTTTTTTTTTTCTGTGTAAGTGCATTAGGTAGTGAGTTTTCAAAGCAAACAACTGTATGTAATTAAGTCGCAGCATACCATAAAAATCTTATTAGCTATTATCCATAGTGAGACAGTGAAGGAAGTTTATTCTAGGGTTAAGCTAAACAGTAAGTTAACATTTACTATAATTTCCAGTTTTACACTGTTTACAACCTCCCAGGATGAATTAAAATTGTGACGTAACTGATTGCAGAAAATGAAGTAATTTACACTGAAAATCAGAAACATAGAAGAAAAAAAAGGTTTTTAAACTGAAGGAATTTGGTGTTCAAAATAGTTACACAGCCAGCTATGAATTTAGCCAACCTAACCTTGGGTTTAATTGTATCTATTATTTTATTAGCTGTATTTAGTAATTCATTAAGCATTTAATATGTATCTAAAAAAAAAAAAAATTGCGTTCAACTCAAATATTAGTAAACTTGAAAATATAATCAATGTGTTGACAACTTGCTGAAATAACATTTAAATTCTCATCTCAATGAAAATTAAATGTTTGATTTTTTGCTTCAGGAAGTGTGCAATATGCTTAAAACATTCCAGTGACACCAAACCCAACTTTGTTATCTGAAAACATTTACAAGATTTTAATTTCTTGTGTTTATTTCTCAGTTGACCAAGCAGAAAACCCTGAGTAAGTGACCAGCACTTAGTAAATACTTCTGTGATCATTTGCTTATTTGACATGTGGGAAAAAAAAGTCAGTTACTGATGTCCCTGTCTATAATGCCAAGATCTAAACTTCTGTTTCACTGTAGAAAGAGTAGTTCCTATTACAAGTGATGAGAAGTTCCTATTAGAAATCTATAGGAATAACACAATTCAAGATTAAGATTTATATTTAGAGGTTTACTTTTAACGTAAATCTCTAAACGTCTGCTATAATGCACATATCTGCTATAAACATCTGTAATCCAGTGACATATCTGCCAGCCTGTTGAAATTATCCAAGAAATACCCTAAGCCACCTGAAACAGCAGTAGAAGCCTACGTTCAAGCAACTGAATTGAGCCTGTGTTCAGTCCAGACAATGCAACTCAGGGATAATTCACAGAATCACAGAATCACAGAATAATAGGGACTGGAAGGGACCTTGGAAGATCATCGAGTCCAACCCCCCCTGCCAGAGCAGGAACCTNTTTGCCCTTACTGAATTTCATTAAATTTCTTCCCACCTGCCTCTCCAGTCTGTCGAGGTCACGCTGGATGGCAGCACAGCCTTCCAGCATGTCAGCCACTCCTCCCAGTTTTGTATCATCAGCGAACTTGCTGAGGGTACACTTCATCCCCTTGTCTAGGTCATTGATGAAAATATTAAACAGTATTGGAGCCAGTACTGACCCCTGGGGGACACAACTAGTCACAGACCTCCATCTAGAGTCTGCTCTACTGACCACAACTTTCTGGGTTTAGTCCGTCAGTCAGTTCCAAATCCATCTCACCACACAATCATCCAATCTGCACTTCTTAGCTTTGTCTGTGAGGATACCATGGGAGAGAGTATCAAAAGCTTTGCTGAAGTCAAGATATATCACATACACTGCCCTCCCCTCATCTATCCATCTAGCTCATCTTGAACTGTATAGTTGGAGTCTTAATGTAGGTATCTAGTGCAATTTTAGATTCTGAAGTGCTTGACACATTCATAGAGTTAGGAAATATGACAGGGAAAATATCTAGGGAACCCATACCCTTCAGGAGTAGGAGTCGGAAGTCAAGTGAGAAAGTCCAAGGCATTTTAAGTAGGGCTCAATGCAGTTCTATTGAGTCATACGTAGATGTCCACTGTGTTCAGATGCGTAGTTTAGTGGTAACTCATGTATGTAAGTATATACATGTTTAGTTTATCTGTTACACCTATATGCAGACCTTTTCATGTATGTCTTTTTATCCCAGACTGGATCTTTCTCTAAGTTTCTTCACTTCATAAAAGAAACAGTGAAGAAAGAGTCATAAATTACATTATTAAGTGAATAAAGAATGTTTTTTTTTCTCAAATCACAGGAGTCAGAGGTCATAAATTAACAATTCTAAGATGACAAATCTCACACAAAAAAGTAGCGTGATTTTTAACACATTGTTTAATTAAACTGCAAGTTCATTGTCAGAGCATTTTTCTTTTAAAATCTGATCAAAGGAATTCACACAAAAAAGGGTCATGAAAGGTGTTTAAACATATCAATACTGACATACCTTCCAATTCTAAACCATAGGTAGTAGATGTTAAAGAAGTATGTATGGAAGGAATGCACTACAATTGTCTTTATCTTACACTTCAGTCTTATGCTTGTCAACAACCTGGGCCTGTACTGTAACTCAGTATGCCTGTTGTTAAGTTCCTATCGTCTCCCATACCATGTTGCAATACCCAAACTATAAGACTGTCCTGTTGGATTATTTCTGAAAAAAAAATTATCCAAACATTATGTTAATGAGACTGATTAACTAATTTGTACTTCAGATGTTGGGAAAATGAATTGCCGCCATTGTTGCTAAGTATTTTTGTTCATTTGTACAGAGTGTAACCATTCCAGCAGACATCAGTAATAGAGTCCTGGTTAAAGATACCCAGTGATGCCAGAACAACTCCTTTTAAAGTAGGACATTGAAACTTGAGGTATTTTATGAATCAGTAAGGTTAAGGAATTGAGTCTAACAGCCGTTCACAACCTTTTAACAACTCTAGTCTGCTCTCCATAGTTTTCTGGGTTTTTACCAGAATCTGTACCACAATATTGGAAAACACTTTAATGGAATACCTTTCTATCAAGACAGTATCAGTGAAGACAGTCGACAAACTTAAATAATCCTGAAATACTCTATTCTATGCTAAACAATCCATGTTTTCAAAAGACAGTCTTACTGATAGAATATTCCTAAAATAACTTTTACACAAAAATCTAATTTACCACGAAACTTCAGAAACTGACATGAATTAGGTGTCGTAATTTTGCCGTATATGTGCCTCATTCAGGAAACTGCACTTTCTTGTTTGCTGGTACAAGGCAGACAAGTCCTAGAAAAGAGTTCGACATGATTCAGCTACAAAGACATGTGCAAAGGCATCTAGTACTATTTCAAACACCCTTGATGCCTCAGAAATCTATGCATATGGGGCTATCAAGTCTTAGAGGAACCCCACATCTGGAGCAGATTTTGGAGGCCAGACCTAAGAGCAAATCAAATGACAACAATGTCTGTGTGCTCCAGATTCAAGACATGTTCAGAGGGGATTTCAGAATTTATGCATACCCTTTTTATAGGATTGCTTTCAGCACCACTGCAATGACGGTTCTCAACATGCAGGAGCAGATGTCTTCAAAAAAGAGAAGGAAAGCTATTTTTTGTCTGTAGTATGGAGCACAGACTACCAATTTAAAAAGAAGCTGTAAATTTTTTTCTATTTCTTTTTGACTGTCAGCTACTGTTTGCTGTTTCAATTCTTAGCATGCATGCCCTTTACTTTTTCTATCTATGTATGAGGACAAAACTTTAATCTTTCCAGAGAGTAGGAATGGTTTTGGTCCCTGTAGTATTTTTCTCCAACCTGTGTCTCCCTCTCTGTACTTACTTGAAAGTGTGTAGTTTTTTTTTACTCTTTCTGCTATATAAGACAGTGAAAGGTCAAACCCCAGTGAATAAAATCTTACAAAATCTTAAATGTTTGCATGTGTAATCCACAAGAACTTCACTGTTTCCTCTCATCTGTTTTTTCAGCATACTTCATACAGAGGAGAAAGCTTATTAATAAGGATATACAAGAAAGTAAGTAAGACAAGAAAATAAATGAGTATTTACCAATGGGGGCGGGAAACAGTACAATCCTTGTTAATTAGTTATGATTGAAGTTTAATAAGTCATTCAAGTGACTACATGCCTTGGATTTGCCTCGTCAGCTGAGTTCTAGAAAGTTGAGTGGCTGTTCAATTCCCAGGCTGGACTAATGCTTAAAATGCAGTAGAATTTCTTGAAAATTTATAAATGTAATTACTGGAATATAAGTGCAACATGGCAGATGAGCTATTACAAAGTACACTGAATGCGTGGATTGATTATAGTTATTTTAGCATTTAAAGATCATCATGCAAATTCTCAGCCAGCCCTTTAAATAGCTGGAGTGAAATAAGTATGTCTGTGCACTAAAGCTTCTTAATGCTCTACAGTAAAGCTCTCACTCTTCTGTTTAGCCGAGGACTTAGTAAGTGAGAACATGAATGATAGCTGCAAGAAATGGGAGAAAATATATTTCATTTTCTCTAACTTCATAATCTGGAAGGTCTTTCTGAGTTAGTATATGTCCTATACACAGCTTTACTTTTCAATATTCACGTAACACATTGTCTCACTGCCTACTATGTGTTTATGAAATCTCAAATTAGGGATCCTTACTGGGAGGGCGAGTTTCTAGCTTAGGGAAAGGTAGAAACATTATTCATAAGTACCTTACTATTCCATCTAATGCTTTTCAAAATAACATACTAGAACTGATGCTCCTAAATCCATTTATCAAGTCATAATACATATCATAAAGGTGATGTTGTTTATCAGTGCTATGGAAAAAAAAAACCACACATCAACCAATTAATAGGAGATCAAAGATCTCTCTGAATGTGGTTTTGAAGATGTGGTTTTATAAATTGTTGATGACTCTCTGTGGGTGTTAAGAAGCAGAAGGATTCCAGCCAGAGTTTCCTCTGTGCTGCAAAGAGTAGA
The DNA here is from genome assembly GCA_013396935.1 of Baryphthengus martii. Lineage (NCBI taxonomy): Eukaryota > Metazoa > Chordata > Aves > Coraciiformes > Momotidae > Baryphthengus > Baryphthengus martii. Next base: position 933 of record VWZK01021931.1, on the reverse strand, counting down.
ATTGTTATCACCGTAATGTCTTACACATGAAATACTGCCTTAATATGTTCCTGAATTGGGGTTCTTCTTTTCGTTTCACATTGCTGACTCATAGTTGGTTTCAAATCCATTATAAGGCCAAGATCCATGTTCACTTTAATTTGTATTTTTTTTTTTTGCTTTAAAAAAATAATTTATAAAATTATATTGCCTAGTCAGTTAGCCCTCATTTTTAATTTACACTTATGTTTTGGCATAACCATTGAATTTCACTGTATTCTCTGATTGAAATTCTCTGAATTTGTGCACAGGAAGTAAGAAAGAAAGCCTGGAGGAAGGAAGATTCTCCACTGGTTGATGAGGATTGTGTTAGAGATCACTTGGGTAAATTGAATATCCACAAATCCATGGGCCCCAAGAGGATGCACCCACAAGTGCTGAGGGAGCTGGCTGATGTTGTTGCCTAACACTCTCCACCATTTTCGAGAGATCACAGAGAATGGGAGAGGACCACCAAGAAAAGATGCTATGCTGGACCTTGTTCTCACCAGCAGGGAAGGGCTGGTGATGTGAGGCTCAGGGACAACTTTGGCTGCAGTGGCCATGAAGCAGTAGAATTTAAGAACCTCAGGGCATCTAGGAAGATGTATTCCAAGCTTACTACCCTGGACTTCAGTCATGCAGAGTTTGACCACTTCAGAGATCTGCTGGCTAAAGTACCGTGGGACAAAGACCTAGAAGGAAGTGGGGCTCAGGACAGCTGGTCAGTATTCAAGGATCACCTTGTCTGTGTCCAGGAGCAAAGTAGACCGAGAAGGAGTGTGGCAGGTACAGTCTCCCCCACAGACAAAACACATGGGCTATGCTGAGCAGCTTGGCACCTCAGCCACTCAGTTGCCATTCAGTTGCTATTCAGCTGCAACTCGTGGTGCTTAACTGGTGCCTCAGTGTCTG
>VWZK01021930.1:12968-25440 GCA_013396935.1 Baryphthengus martii | reverse complement strand
TGCTTTAAAAGAAGAACTTTAATATGAGGCTGAGATACGCGAATAATGTTCAATTGGTTCTCTAGAGTGTACTAATTTTCAGGACTGGAAAGCAAGTATTTCATTTGTTCTTTATAGTTAATGAAAACAAGAAAACCTCCTTCATAAATCCTGAATGACAAATTATCCACCATTTTTTTGTACAAACACCTCACATGCCAAGGACTGACCTTTTTCTATGTGGCAGGAAAAAGAAATAAAATCCCATTAGACATGCTGGACTTCTGCCCCATATTTTAATGAACATACAGTCACACCTCGTTCTCTTGGTCTCTTTTGAATGAATTCCTACAATAACCTACAAACAACCTACAATGACACTACAAATCCCGCAGGAGCACTCACCAGAGGTGCCAAGGAGCCTCAAACAAAACCAGCACCCAGCAATGCTGAACCTCTCTGTCATTTTCCCACCTGTGGTGCTGAGTTGGGAGCAGAAGACACTCCCAGTCTCAGCACCATAATCTACAGCATGTACCAGTGGCTTTGAAAGACTTTGATTTTTGCTTTTCGTGCACAGAAAGGTCTGGATGTCAGGACCTTGACAGAGTTACCTGGTAAATAAAAAGTGCTGGACAAAAGATATGGCATTAAAAAGGGGTGTTGCTTTGAAGCAAAGGCCTTTTGGTGGCATTTTTATTTGGTTTGCAAGAATAATTTGGTGCTTAAGACTTTCTTGTATGTTGTGGGTCGTGGAAAGGGTGAAACCAGTGCGTAAGTCTGTGACTCAGCAGTGCAATTATCAAAAGCAAAACAGTTTTTTGTTGAGAAAAACAACTTCAAACTGTAACTAACAGCAAATACCAAAACAAAGGGGATTCCTTTTGGCACAAAAGCTCTCACCTGAACATTAGCACATAAGCGCGTTTACCTTCCACCAAATTTCAACTAATCAAAGAAGAAAGAAGTTATTTGAAAACCAGATTGCTCACAAAGTAAAACTTATTTCCCATAAATATCGATCCTCTGCCAACCAGTATTGCTTTATCATTCTTTTACTAGTGAACTATAATACAGTCAGTGCTGTACAGAGGGAGCATTACAGCTGTGAATCCAGTATAAATTACACCAGTGAGACTGAGCACTGGTGCTTTACCCTCCTCTGTGGAATTAAGAAGCTCAGGAAAATATCATTCTGCTGGCAACATCATGCCTGGGATGGTTGTTTCTAAAGCCATTTTCCAAGTGGGCAGTTTTAGCACTAGTTTCCAAAACACCAGCTTGCCTCTTCTGAAGGGAACATGGGGAACCTGTGGAAAGTCACAGCAGATAGTAAAAAGAGGATTTCCCCCTGGCCCAGGGGAAGTCTGAGATGTGATATACTGGAGCTGTCAGCTTCCTTCTGATGTTTCCAGACCATCTGCTGCTCAATGGAGAGGTGGAGAGAACCCAAACTCTGCTTGTGGCTGCTCTAGGAAAGCCCTTCAAACAGATACTGGGAAAGCGGGGAATGTGAAGGAGAAAAAAACCAGCATTTGAATCACAGAAGACCTTCTGTCTCCACACAAATAATTTAGAGATTATTTCCTAATATACTTATGCAGAGTTTCACACAGAAAGTCAGAATTAGTAAATCTGTGTAGGTTTTTGAAGGCATGTAGTCCTAAGGCCACTTATTAGACCAGGAGCACTGATTACACAAATAGAAAGTTTTTTCATATCTGCTCTTGTTTAATTTCCATCAATGACTGACTTCAGTCTACCATGTCCAAAACGAATTTTTCAAAAAATATTCAGGTATTCCATGGTGAAAATATTCCAGACTAGGAGAATTTTTAATATGTGCTGATATGGCAATATTGTTTAATTGTATTAAACACAAACAAGGAGCTGAATTAACATCATGCAGTTTCACAAGAGTAAGTTTTGGAAATCTAGTTTGGTTTCCATAACTTTGTTTTTGCGACAAAGAGCACTTATCAACAAATGCTATGAAAACACCTTGGTCTAGCCTGACACTTTCAAGCAAATTTTGAAATATAAAGTACAGAACAAGATCCTTGTCCCAAGAAGAATCAAGACTAGAGACATGCAAGTATAGATACTCTATACATACTCTATAGATACTCTATCTGCAAATTCATGAGTTGAATTGGAGCCACTGAGTATTTTGCAAGGCAGATAGATAGGTTTTTCAAGGTCTTTTTAAAGAGTTGGATGGAAGAGTATTAACCTGCCAGTTTTTCCAGGTGTATGAAGAAAATAGATCATTTTTTTTCACCTGAGGTTATCAACATTAATAAACATTTCTGTCTTTTTTTTTGCCTTTAATGGTACCACAGCATCCTCCACAGAGTTATTCATTCTGACATGCAAGGCAGTGAGTAGTACAGATTTAAAGTGCAAATCAAAAGGATATACATAAGAATAACTGCAGCTGCTTTTGCTGTTACCCACCTGGAGATCCTCACAACCTTTCCCCAGCTAATGTTCTCATCACCAAAGCCATAGTTTGATGCAGCGCTGAACCTTACTACTCAAAGTCTCTGATTACCACTTCTGTTCAAATGAGAGGTATGTTCGGCTCAGTAGAAATGGCCTGCAGTAGAGTGAATGGAAAGGAAGTCTTTTTGTTTATAAATATATCATGTCTACATAGACATTTGAAAATGCAGGCCAAAATAACAGATCAAACTCTAGAAGGCTGAACACAAGCTTTAATCACTGGAACGTGGGAGAGGATACAAGACAAGTGTTCTTGGCTGAAATTGATTTTTAAAAATATCTCTAAGGATAAAGGGAAAAGAAGCTATGTGATGTTTTTATTGCTGTGACAGTTGGGAGAGAAGAGTATATATTAATAAGATATGATAACTCCTAATAATAGAATCCCTGGTCTGAGTCCTTTGTTACCAGCTGGAGTGTTCTGTGAAGATGGATGCTGTCATACTGCTGTGGAAGTTACAAGATAATATGCTCACATATTTAGTAAGGCAAATGCAATCATGAAAACAGCACAAAATCAGGATGCAAATGTGTACATAAGTATTCACTGTAAGACCCAGATGCTAATATTAAAGAGAAAATGCTCAGGACTACTTTTTCCACATTTAGCCTCAGTACTCTCAGAAGAGTACAGGAAGTTGTTTTCCAACCATAATTATCCACAAAAACATCCTCCACAATATTATTTGTACATGAGAAAACCGTTTGCTTACTGCCTGATCTGGGAGTCTGCATTTACTGAAACAGGCAAAACGTAGTTAGAGGTGTGACAAACAATGTCCTCTTTCATGAATAATCCCTTTCCAGATGCTGCTGCCACACTGAAATTTCACCAGTGACATCAAAGGGTGTCCTGGCATACAGCTAAAGACACCATCAGTCTGGCTGTAAAGAAGAGAGAAGCAGAGCATCAGCGTGGTGTGGAGGATCACACTAGTGTATTTCACTTCAAATGAAATAAAAGAATAATGATATTTATTTAATGACAATATATAACTTGTACTCAGGAAAGGGAAGATGAAAATGACAATTAAATAAGCCTAGATCCGTGGTCAATAGCTACGCCTAACATAAATCAAGATATTAGTAAACACCAAGTTTCTTGTTTTGAATAAACCTACATATGTATTAATACCCCAACCTGTAGCCATGCCATCTACTATCATCACCATCATCATTATCATCATCACCATCATCATAGCTTTTGACTCTTTTCTGTCCTACTGTGGATCTCAGCCCATTCTTAATAAGTCTGTTTACTAAAAGCATGTTCACATTCAAACAATGCAACAGGCAGACCGAAGGCAATATTCTATAATGCCTTAAGGTCTTCTATGGCCTCGGGGAACTATTTGGGGAACACCTGATGCAGTGAAGCAAGATGTCAAACACATTTTCTTTCACAATTGAAGTGGAATGCTTGCACCAGTTGAGTCAATACGGAAGAGATCATGTCTTCCAACTCATGCACACATACACTCCTCACTAATAAAATAAATTATATGCTGAGGATGCAAAAATACAAATTCCTTGATTACATCTTGCCAATCTTTACATTGTCTGTTCCAGATATGAAATTGTAAGGTTGCTTACAGCTGCAATAAAATTATTCCCCTTTACATAAAGCAGAATTATATTATCATCAAATCTAGATGATACCACTCATTTTATTCGTGTTAGTGGTAATTTATCAACACACAAATCGATTCTATTCGGATTTAATCAAATTAGTCACTTTGGTCTGGAAATATTTTTTTCTTTTATGTTGTTTTACGGTCTGATTTGCAGCAGCCAGCCTGAGGCTGAGGAACCAGGGACACCAAACCAAGAAGCAAAGCCTCTGGCATAATCAATATGTAACCAAACACAAAATGAGATGCATGCTGTTCGTTCATTCAATTTGGCAAGTGTCTTCCAATCACCAGTGGTATTTGTCAGTTTCTACCCAGCCGTTATTAATGTCTTTATTGTTTGCTTAATTGAAGTTAGACTCTGTCATTAGCAGCTCCATCTTGTGTCATTCAGATCTTTCAAATGAATTTGTCTTTGGTGTGAATAACGATATTCCTGCTCTTCGAGGCAGACTGAATAGCAATCAAATGAACCTTTTAAAAGAGCAGAATGCTTTCAAGAATCAACTCTTCTCTTCCCACCATCAACTTTGTTAGTACTCCCACTTCGATGAAACCGCTGTTGTCTAGAGTGACTCATAAGCTAGTATGGACAGTGGATAAACATGGTGCTTGTGGGAATCTGATGAAATAAAACTGGAGGACAGAAGAAGGTGAAAAAAACACTAACCACAGAAAACAGTTTATTCTTTCCAATCAGCTGCAGCTATTAACGGTTTTGACACTTTAGTGAAGGATGGTGTAAATTCGTATCAGTCTGGCTTGATTATAGGTGAATGACTGTTATTCCATCAACCTCATCCTTCAGCATTGCCAGAATTTGGCTGCCAATATTGTTTAAGCTCATGTTCTGTGAGAACATTCATCAGTTAGCCACCTGCTTTTCCTTAGCATGTATATGTCTACGTACAATATCCAAGAATTGCAACATGGGCAACGATTCTTCAGAAGTCCATTTCTCATTTAAACAAATCAAATAAACATCTGAGAGTAGTTCTTAATGACCAATGTCAGCAGTTTCTCTTATGATTACAGAGATGCCAGCTCTTTTCACTATAAGAGTCATCCATCTAAAACATCACTGAGATCTCTTATTTCATTTTGTGTTCCCCATTCTAAATACTTTCATTTTTTTATACACTAATATGAAATCCTGAGCAAGTTGACGAATCAGACCTCTATTTTTTTTCTCATGTTTAGTGATTAGTAAATTCAGTTCACCCTTACTCTCATTAAGCCTATTTTACCTTTTCTTTTTCTTACACCTGCAATGTTCCTTCTAAATCTAAAAGCATAGATGGCCCAAAAGCATATTTTTCTAAGTGTTCTTCCACTCATTATTTAATAATAGTTTAATATCCAAGATTTCCATCTCTTCACGGAGATGAAATTAACTATTTTTTTTTCCCCCGTTCTTCTAAGTTAGGGCATATTTATAAATGCAGTTCATCCACTCAGCCATTTTACAATTCATCTCTGATTTCCCTATTCCACCTCATTTATTAATGGATCTCTTTATCTAGTGTTTGCACTGACATATTTGAAAACTCTTTGCAATTCCCACAGAGTGTCGCATTATTCTGGCAACTGACTTTGACAGTGGAATATGGGCTTTATGTGTGTGTTCACTAATTCTCTACCAAACCTTAAACACAAACTCTGCCCAGGCTTATAGATGAAAACTGCCACTGCTTTGCCACAGACTGCTGAGTTTTCAACAGATTCAACATTTCTTTACTGTCAAGGCAAGCGGAACGTTGAAGCTCAGCTTGTACTGGCTTCCACATCCTCATGCGGTAGCGTCAACATAAATTTGCCTCATACGAGTTGAAGACAGAAATCCCACTGACTGATGTGTGTGAAGGTGTAAATCCAGTTTATAACTTCTTAATTTTTGGAGGTAGTTTGGAGGAGAGGAGAATCTGTTTTGACTCTCACATACTATTTTAGCTTCTGGAGGTTAGAAAATGATTATTCCACTGGCATGAAAACCAAGCAAACTAGGAGTTACCGAAATACAATAAATCAATTTCTTCTTAAAGCACTTTTTCTACCTTGTTTGCCGACAATTGCCTTCTATATGCTAGGAGTTTATTTTGCTTGTCTTTTTCTTTTATTGTTTTGTTGATCTTATGTTCTCTTTTTGTACCTTATTGGTATCGGTTCAGATTCCCTACTACTTTGTTAATCTGTTTCAACACATTCAACATAACTGACCCCAAACACCAAAAACCCTGGCAGCTTTTCCAAAGAAATATAGACAGTTCACCCACATGCTCTGAGGACCTGAGTAGTGTTTCCCTGATGACAGACATTAAAACTCATATTTAGCACTGACATGGGATCATTGGGGAGCCATTTCGGACCTCCCTTATACCACCATCATTCCAGTGAGGTTAAATATATCCCAGTATAAAAGGAAGCATGAGTCTTGTCCTAACCTTCTAAAAACCCAACTTAGCAGTATAGACAATTTCTGAAACACAGATTTTTTTGTTCATGATAAATACTTGTTCTCCTCAATCTGAACCCAAGTATTATACACTCCATTCAAATCATAAAGAACAACTTGATGCACTCTTAAAAATATATAATGGTAACAGATTTTCTTAATGTTTGCACTGAAACCTTGAAGTTCCAATATTTTACCTGATATTACATACCAGTCAGAAATAAAACTTTAATTTATTTTAAAGCTGCAACCGAACAGCTTTGGCAATTGAAAATCTCATTAACCAGCCTGCCTTGCAGACCAAAAACGATCTGTGAAGCAGTCTTATGTTAGTCTAGCTCTCAGGAGGTTTTTTTCCCCCATAATAGTTTAAAACGAATATAAATTTTGGGGAAATAAGAAGCTTTGAACCAAGCCTATTACCCTGTTACTGAAACCCAGTCGAATGTGAAATCTCACAGATTATCAAAGAGTTTTCTGAAATGCCACAAATAGGAATTCAAACACCAGAAATAATAGAACACTTAATTAGCAGTAGAGAAAATATACTTTATCCTAATGATTTAACAGCTCCCCATATCAGCATAAAACAGAACTAGATAGTTTGGGAGATGATCTTGGTAAGTAACCTAAGACTTTAACAATATAAAAGGGTTCAGTAAGGTGAGACCTAAGGGTTTAGAAGAAGAGACAAATTGGTGGCCCCAAGAACAGCTTCACTCCTGTTTGAGGGATACTTCAGCTGGTACAATAGGGTGGAACTGAGCTGCTATGAATGCTGCACTGCTGAGGGAATCGTGCCAGGCTCATCTTTTTCATTCAGCAGAATTTTGCCGGAAAATGGTGAGACGCAAGCAAGATTGCATAGTGCAGCTGGGGCACCATAACAAAAAACGGCAGGTTTTGCATCACAAATGTTGCATATTCTGATATTCTGTTCAGGAATTGATTTTTTCTGGAAATGCGTTGATGAATACCCCACAGAAAATCTTATTGTTCGGAAAAAAAACCAACACAACAAACAAAAAACCAAAACAACAAACAAACAACAAAAACATGCAGCGGAATAATTTAACATATGTAAATGTAGAACTCCACCCCAATTCTCCCTGAAAGATTGAAAAATATTAATTTGACTTTAGTGCCAAGTGAAATAAAAAATTAAAAAGGGAAGGAATTTGAAAACAAAATAATTTCTTTTTCACACGACAAGTATTTCCTTCATGGCATACCATCAGGTGACAGAGAACCTTCTGAGAGGGAAAGGACAAAGTGAAACTGCATGATGCTTAATTTTTAGCAGGACAAACATTTCAAACTAGATCTGCCTTTCTACACCCTCATAGAAGCAGAATTAAGGGATTATTTGGCTGAGAAAGGAAGCTCCAGTCCTGCTGGCATTAGGTAGTTTGTGCATTTCGGGGTGAGATTTGACTGTGGGTACGAGTATTTTTGACAGGAGGAAGGTAAGAATTAAAAATAAATATATAAATTAATAAGTGCATCTATTTAGCTTTCAGGAATGGGAACAGGCAACTGGAAGCACTTTCATGAGAGATGAGAGAGCTACACCATCTCTTGAGATTTCCTCTGGGGCTCATCACATGAGACCCATAATCCAGAAGGGTTTACCTAAGAAACACACAGAATTTACAGTATTACTCTGCAGATGTTCTAACCAGGAAAATAAGGAGGTGAAAAACAGTCCTGTACCTTTTAAAAATGAAAATCTTCCCATGATCATTGCAAAGCTTGCTTGATGTGTGCTGTGACAGACTGACGTGCTTCACCTCTATTTCCCTTCGAACTACAGTGTTCACATGTAAACTGTACATAGCAAATGAATTAACACATTTTTCTCCCCTTTTTATTCGCAGAGTGGTGTGAAAGTTTTCGTTCCAGAAGTGACCTTGAAAAGGAGGGACTTGTGTATACAGGCTAGTGATGACAATAGCAACAAAGCCATTACAACGCAAAGAACGGGGTTCAGACGATTTATACAGATGCAAGAAAACTGAACAAAGAGTTCCAGGAGAGCAGCTGAAATAAACCAGTAATCACAGTTCTGATAAACACTGAAAAAGAGTTTTGATCTGAGTGAAATCTTGAGAGAGCCTGAGGAAGGTTCCTGAGATTATTCATGCGAACTGTTTGAAGAATTTGCCACAGCCATAACAAACTTCCGCATGTTTTTATTTTTCAGAAATGTTCATTCGATCAGATTTTACTTGCACGAGTATCCACAAAAAGCAAATTTCACACCCATGTGCACAAATATTTGAAGAAAATGAATGGCGGATCCATAGCTGTGTATTCATGCAAGAAAAGAGCATGCACTAATCTAATCAGGCAATTTACACAATGCCATGAGACAAATCTGCCCAATCACAAAGAACTTAAACATTAAGCCATGAATATAAAGAGAGATACATTTTCGAGCTGTTCAAGTGTACATAGAAATAAACTTTGCCAAAATACTAGTAAGGATGTCAAACCAAATCAAATCGAAAAAATAAAATGAGGATCTTTCATATGCAGTAAAAGAAGCTAATTTCATTGAATAAAATATTAATTGTGAATTATTCACTGAATAATTCAGTTCAACAGCCATGGAGAAATCCATGTAATGCTTTATTTATGTTTTAAAATATACCTTAAATTTTAGTTTTATGACTGTTTCAGTAGCTTGAGAGATCTAAAATACCTTCATTTTCCAGAAAATTTATCACAAACCTACATCGGGAAGATTCCTCTCCTGCATCTGGGAGACTCCCTCCAGAGACTGGGATGAGTTCATTTATCTTGGACAGTCTATCTCAACAGATTCAGAAGGGAATGATACTTCATCTTCCAATCATGCTCCTCTTATTCTTGCTTTTCCTTTTTTTATATTACACTATGCAATTAAGGTGGGAGGTTTTTTTTGATTTTTTTTTTTTTCCCCATCTTTCAGGTCTTCTATGTATTTTTGTATCCTTACACAAGTAATGATGTAGTATGTCTTATTATTTTCCCTATAGTCTGGTAGTAATTGTTTGCATTGTGATAAATAATAAAAGATGTCTCAGACAATGCTTTTACATAGAGTAGAAAAGAAAACACAGGACATGTTCAGTATAACATCCATGGCCACAAGGAGATCTCCCCAAAATGAACAGAAATGAGCTTTTGCCTCATACAAGCACTGCTCTTCTTTAATCCAATTTTTATCTCTGAGCAGAACTGCTAACAATGGTTCCCGTGTCTTTCTGAGCCTCTCCAAATTTCTCATGTCTTTATCATCATTTCAGGGCATTCATTTACTGGTACGAAAACTGCAAAACTAGGGTGAGCACAATCCAGAGCATAAGGTACAGATCCGTTTAGACTTGTGATTCTACACAAAAACTGTCCAGTTTTCAATTTAAATGCCAAACTTTTATATTTTTTACTTTTCCTCATAAACTGGAAGAACTCACCATGAAACTTGAATGGGAGGTTAGTGTGGTGGTGAAGGATATGGTTTAGTGGTGACCTGGCAGTGCCGGGTTTATGGTTGGGTTTGATGATCTTAAAAGTCTCTTCCAACCAAAATGATTCTATAATTCTATGGACAATGATTTTGATTTTCAGTGTTGGCCCCTTCTAGGTTGTCCCTTCAACAGTTAACCACAGCAAATACCCAGAGACTGTCAAGGGATAGTTGTAGCTCTTTGCCAATTTCCTCATGTCTTTTCTGTGTACTTTTGAGATGAAAGAGTAGAGACTCATTTTATAGAAATAATGTAGTATGTTTGAGGTATAACAGGATGAGGGAGAAATGAGTAAAGAAAAATGCACAGCACTGAAACCTTTCCCTCTGAGATACCACTTTAACACTTTGGTGGCTGACACTACCATCTAATTTTTTTCTATAGAAATATAACCTTTAAAATTAACCAAGCTTACAGCAGAAGAAACATCTTTGGATTCTTAATGCAAACGACTGTGAGCAAAATATTGTATTTGTCTGTTACACAAAACTCCATTTTCTTGGAGAGATCATGTCAAAAGTCTGTTTCTAGTTTTCCTTGAAGACAGAACAAGTAATACCTTCCTGATGCAAATAACACCAGGTTCAATTCTTCACTGTTTATGACATGTTCAGATAAGACAGTGATAAACCACATACAAAGACTCTTTTTTTCAGATCAGGTTCTCACCAACTTCAATTGAAGTTTATTGAGATAAAGATGGGAAATGAATAAAAAATATTACCTCTTATAAATAGTTATTCATTTAAATCTTTATTTAGATTTATTTAATGTAGATTCCCCACATCTATCTGGTATGATCTCAGGAATGTGGACTGGGTCTTTTTTCTCCTCTTTTCTTTTCTCCTCCTCCTTTTTTCCATGCACAATGCCCAGATTAATGGAGCCCTGAGCTATCCATGGGTTATTATAATGTAATCAAGTAATGAATAATCATTTATAAGCAAAAAAAAAGATCAGGAATATCTGAGGGATGATGCTTGGAGTGATCTGTCTAAAGCATACACTTAGGTTATTTAAATATAGGTTTATAATATTTAAAAACTCTTTTGAATTGAAGGACACTATTTTCTGACTGAAGCTGACAGCTAATGCTACTGTGCCACAGTTTCATATATCAGATCAGGATTTCAGGTAGAAATACAGTTTGAGGGAAAGACTGTGTGTGGCTAAAAGATGCTTCACCCCACAAAAGAACTCTTTTGTAAAAAGGATGCCACTAAAAATACTACATCAAAACAGTTGTCCTTTCTCCCCAGAACAAACCTGAGCTTGACTAGGATGAACGAGACGAGACACCATGCGTGTTGCAGATAAGCACCTCTTCCAGGGACTCTCGCCCATCATCAGACTCGTTTTTCATAACCTAAGGATTCTCCAAAGTGCACGAAAAGTTCTTTTTAATTCGTCACAAAACCAAACCCACTGTATTTCAAGGTCCTCACTCTGTGCAGAGCAGCGTTTTCTGATGATGGCGTGTTCAAAGTAAATAGGTCCCCTTCCCAAGGTGCAGGCTTTAACCTCTCAGCAGCATTCCATGAACAACACGGGCGAGACACAGGCATCTGGAGTAACACCACCACAGCTGCTGGTAATTTGCTAGAGGGAAAGCCCTTCAGCAGCAAGATGTCCCTTAACCAAAATCTCTCTCTAATAGCAGGTTTGCTCTGTTTTAACAACATCTGCCCAAAGGACAATGAGGCATTTCCATTTATTCATGGTACAGTAAGTCGTCACTGCACTTATATAATGTTCACTGTATGATTTGAGTCAATTTTATTATTTTTCATGAAAAAAAAACACTCACTCACAGGAGATATTTAAGTAAGAAATGGGGGAAGTTCAGGGTAGCAGAGTGATACAGTTCAGGAGAAATTTCACTGCTGATTTTTACTGTTCTGTCAAGGTATTAATAGCAATGACCATGTAGTAATTACCTTTTTTATATTATCAGGAACTGTCTCAACAGTAACTTATATAAACTAATATAAATATCTTAACTAATATAAACATATGCTGTGAATATATTGTTCTTGAGACAGAGACCACCATATGTATCCCACAAGAAAGATCACATCATAGGATCTCTTCTTATTCTTTTAATCATTTGTTTTTTCCCTCTTGGTTTCCCCTCCTCTACATAGTTTCTCTTCTCTCACATCAAATCACCTCTCATCCTTACCTCTCTTTTGGTTATCCCATCTCTCTGCTCCCCTTTATCATTAATTTCACAATCAGGCTATTTAATAGAAAAGGGCAGGACTGAGCTTTCTCTTCAGAGCTCCCTGGCACAAAACCTGTATTCATTTGAAAAAAAAAAAAGGCAAATAAAAGGTTCCACAGGAACTCTACTTTTTTTTTTTTTTTTTTTTTTTTTTAAGTATCACAAACAA
>VWZK01021930.1:965-12941 GCA_013396935.1 Baryphthengus martii | reverse complement strand
ACAAACCAAATAGAGAAATGCCTAAATCACACTTGAGAATGACAGAAATATTCAAAATATATTATGTTTCTAGGATTTTCTAACAGCACTTACCAGTCCTTTGAAATGTAGGTGAATATTGAGGGAAACACATTGAAAAAGAGATTTCCACCTTGAACGCAAAATTACACACAATGCACAGCAGGTATGTAAAAAAGATGTTGTAGCCACTCATGCAAACAAACAGGACACATAAATACGAACATGTAGGGACAGGCCCCCATCTTCAACTTATGCAAAGTGACAGTGTCTCACTGAAAACCAGTCCTGCTGCCAGGGAAGGTGACAGAAGAAATAAACCTAAAAATTTGTCGTCAGCAACAGTGGCAACGTCGGTATGACACTACAGGGTTGCCAAGGCTGCTGTACCTTACAGCCATCAAACACTTCCCATGCGCCACAAACCTATAGAAACATGCTGAATAAGCAAGACTGAGAGAATTTTTCTCTCACCTTTCTCATTCTTTCAGACTTGTTAGGAGAAACTTTGAATGTGAGCAACAAACTTGCCCTGGGGACCTGCATCAGGTGCAGCTGCTCTCCCCCTCCAGCTGTCAGGGACAGGACTTGACCCTCATTTCAGATCCCACTTACCCACTTCTGGTCATCATATGTAGCCTCAAAGGCACTCATTTGACCTCTAGGAACATGATCCTCCAGATTTTGGGGGGCCCTGGAGCACCCTCCCTGAAGGCTGCTATTGCTGCTAAGCGGGGAGAGAAGACAATATATAATCCAGTGGTCCAGCCTTGGAATGGCCTTGTTTTGACAGATGCAAGCATCAAACCTCAAGGACAAACATCTCACAATATAAATACAACTTCCAAATGTCAGCTAGAAATTTTTTAAGTATTCAGAGATCATTCAGATAATTTTGAAGTTGTTTTGCATGATCTTTTTTTTTTTTAACCACAGAGAATATTTACAAATGGTTATTCCCATCCTATCTTCTCTTCTGATACTTAATTTCCACAAGATACACAGAACAGCATAATGTCATGAACTAAAAATAGCACCAATAGGATATGAAAATGTTAGCAGAACACACTCACAATCCCCTATTGATTTTCCCACCCAATAATATGTGGTTAACAGGACAAAGGGAATTAATGCAATACAGTAGTTGAATATCAGACTGTTACATCGGAATAATAGCTGACCCTTCTGTATCTGACTAGTATGACATCTGTATATTATGATGCAATATTATGGCATGGTACATTACGTGTATAGGCTAAATAAAAGTCATGGAGGGTAGTGGTGGTGATAAGGTGATTTTATCATAGAATAATAGAATGGTTCAGGTTGGAAGGGACTTTAAAGATCACCTGGTTCAAACCCTCCTGCCATGGGCAGGACACCTCCCACTAGACCAGTCTACTCCAAACGCCATCCAACCCCGTCTTGAATGCTTCCAGTGATGGAGCATCCACAATTGCCCTGGGCAACCTGTTCCAGTGTCCTAACCACCTCACAGTGAAGAACTTCTTCCTTATTTCTAATCTAAATCTACCCTATTACAGTTTGAAGCCATTACCCCTTGTCCTATCATCACAAATCCTTGTAAAAAGTCCCTCTCCACCTTTCTTGTAGGCCCCCTTCAGATACTGGAGGCCACTATAAGGTCTCCCCAGAGCCTTGTCTTCTCCATGCTGAACAGACCCAACTCTCTCAGCCTGTACTCAGAAGAGAGGTGCTCCACCCCTCTAAACATCTTTGTGGCCTCCTCTGGACCCTCTCTAACAGATCCATGTCCTCCTTATGTTGGGGGCTCCAGAGCTGGAAGCAGTACTCCAGGTAGAATCTCGCCAGAGAGTGTTATGTTAAGGAAAACTCTAGAGTCCTGTGATTACTGACCGGGAAAGGAAAATACGAAGGATTAAAATAAAATAAGATATCTTTACATTTAAGCACGCTATGATGGAGAGGTATTAACTGAAGTCATTTTCTGTGGTTCAGTTTTATTATTTCTGAAGATGAGTTGTAGCTGCTGAGACTATTATTATCATTCATATGATTGGAGCTTATGCAATTTTTCATTGTAAACAGAGCACGCTTTTCACAGCGGTGAATCAGAGCTCATTACAAGAAGATTTCTCTCCATTATGAAAATCTGTATTGACTTAGCTTCAGAGCTGGCATCAAAGTGAAGCCAAACACAGCCTAAGTAGGCCTTCCACCCACAAGTACAACATGCAAGTTACTATTTTGTAGTACTGGAAGAGCAGTATCGTAATGTCTAGTTTCCAGCAGTGTGGTTAACGTTATGTCAACAATTTTCACAGCTGGGCACAGACAACTGCAAGAAACTTAACTCTCAAAATCTAAATACTAACCTCTATTAATGGTTCTAAGTGTTTTCAAATTTTTTACTTGCTAGGCCTGCTTAGGAAATTATTTTCACATAAGTAGTTCTGACAAAGTCAGTATTTTCACAGCATAACAAGAGAGTTTAAAAGGTGGTCTCTAGGAACACATTTCACTGGTTTTTCTTGTATGCCTTTACAAGTCAAACTCCATCTGATTATGTGCTTGCACCAAAGTACACGAATAAAATACCTGCTAATGTTGGAAAATGGCCAAAGTCCAGTCATGAAAGATCGTTGTGTATTATTCACCATATCAAATATTATTTTACTGGACACTTTTTCGCATTACAATTTTTTTGAAGTCATCCAGCACTCTGATCAAGTAAAAACACCATTGTTAACAAAACTGCCCACGGGCTCCAGAAGTCAAAGAAACAGATCTGGATATAGAGATTTGGCCTGGGATTGTATTTACCACTGTGTATCAGTGTGTGTTTGTAAGGTACTGATGCAAATATTGAAAATACAGAATGTGGTGCTGGAGTTTGTTCTGTAAAATGTTATCACAAAATTCTCAGCTAAAAAGGAAACATTTTAATACACAATAAGGAAAGAATTTCCTAACCTCTTTCAGATTCCAAAAACATAGTATCATGTCAAAATTTAGCTTGTTGTGCAAGTGTTTGGGGTTTGCTTGCTTAATTTCAATAAACGTCTTAACTGACTGTAAAATAATAGCATAACACTATAAAGCTATTCAGTGTAATAAGTGAGCTTGTCACAAGAACATCAGCATTTTAAAAAGTTCTGAGCTGCTACATCATACTGCTCTTTGAAGAGAGCTTCCCTATAACTCTCATTCTCAGCTTGCGTCATCAGTTTCACAGACAGGAAGCGCAAATTAGGTACTTAATATAATTACAGAGCAAATCTAGTTTGATTTGGAGAGGTGAAAATATTCCAGCCACTGTATCTAAATTGTTTGGATTGAAAACACTGTTTGGTTAATTCAGTTCAAGATGGATGAAACAGGATAACATATATGACACGAAGCTGTATGCATACAAAGCAATTCAACAGTCACCATTCTGGATGAGATCATATGAATTTAAGATGTCATGAGCCAAAGTTCTTCCAAATCTTCAAATCATGAGTAGTGATGATACACAAATCTTCTAAAGAGGATTAAAATGGTAAGTGATCACAAGTAATTGCACTGAATCAGTAACTTTTCTGCATAGCTATTACTGTATAATTCTTAGGGAAGTCTGATGTCTCCCTGGGGCCCAGGTGAAATAGAGAACATTTGTCATTCATCTAGTGGCCAGCCCAGTCTCTAAATCTTGACAGAATTGAAAAGAAAATTTTTTACCCTGGTACAGCCCTCAGATTATTATCTATTATTGACTCTTCAGGTAGGCAGCAATGAAGTTGCAACAAGAAGTCTGAGGACAATCAAGAGAAACTTCAGGGCCTTGAGGCAACTGTTTAAGGGATCACAAGCACAAGTAGTGTTTTCCTCTACCCCTTCAGTTGCAGAGAGTGATGAGGGAATAAACAGGAAGAGTCAGCAGATTGATACCCAGCTGCAAGACTGGTGTCACCAGCAGAATTTTGGGGTTTTTGATCATGGGTCACATGAGGCCCATATGGGCTATGCTTGACTCAAAAGGGGAAAAGGATCTTTGCAGAGAAGTTGGCTCATCAAAAGAGATTTAAGCTAGATTTAAAAAGGGAAAGGGATAAAACCAGGCCTGAAAAGCCAGCATATATCCACGTGGCCAAGAAGGCCACCAGCAACCCAGCTGTGTCAGCACTGGTGTGGTCAGCAGGGCTAGGGTAGGGATTGTCCCCCTGGACTTGGCAGTAGAGAGGGTGCACTTCAAATCCTGGATTAATTTTTCAGCCCCTCACTCCAAGAAGGACATTGAGGGGCTGGAGCATGTACAAAGAAGGGCAATGAAGCTGGTGAAGGGTCTAGAACACAAGTCTGGTGAGGAGCAGCTGAGGGAACTGGGGTTGTTCAGCCTGAAGAAAAGGAGGTTCAGGGGAGATGTCACTTTCAACAACTCCCTGAAAGGAGATTGGAGCCAAATGGGGATTGATCTCTTCTGCCATGTAGCAAGAAACAGGACAGAAAGAAATGGCCTCAAGTTGCACCAAAGGACATTGGAAACAATTTCTTCTCTGAAAGGTTGTCAAGTCCTGGAACAGGCTGCCCAGGGCACTGGTGGAATCCCTGTCCCTAGAGGTATTTAAAAAAACATGTAGATGTGGTGCTGAGGGACATGGTTTAGTGATGGACTTTAGGTAGTGTTAGGTTTATGATTGGGTTTGATGATCTTAAAGGTTTTTTCCAACCTAAACGATTCTACGATTCTAAGATTCTATATGTTAGCCATATTTTTATGCTTGTATTACAACAATTGTAACAACAATAAAACAACAATCAGGAGCTACAAACCATCAGTTTGGTTCTTCTCTGAGGGAAGTTAAAAAAAGTTATTGAAGAAGACAAATTGTCTGCTTATTTACATTTGAGATAAGCTATCATCTATTCTCTTCCTGTATCAAGACAAAAAAAAGAGACAATGCAGTTGCTGTTACCAGCCTGTCCCACAATGCCTACTCTCTACTTTCAGCATCTGAAGACGAAGGTCACCTTTCTGAGGAATTTCAAGAGATCTTGACAATGCACAGGTTCTGTTTGGATCTCTCTTGGGTCCTAGGACTATTTTCCTCGATAAACACAGCAATTTCTGATCATATGGAATATCGCGGCAGTTCAGAAATCAAATTAGCTGTTATTTGTTTCAGTAAAAGTGCATCTATCCCATCTCCTTTCACATCCCTGCAATGTGGAATTAATAATTCTAAATAACGAGGAGAATTTAAATGCCAAAAAATTATCTCAGCTGTGCCACGTCTGGGGCTGACAGTGTGTCAGATCCTGTCCACCAATAAGTGCACAGAGAAGAGCAATAACAACAGTTAGAGGGGTAGAAGTTTTTAGCACAGAGGTGGCTTATTTAACACTGACTGGAGACGGAAAGGGTCAAGACAGTGAGATCAGAAGGGCAGAGTGGAGAATTAATCAGTCACTCCTTTTTGCACCCCTTCTTCATGAAAGATCAATGTCAAAAAAAAAGAAAATCACACAAAAGAGCTTGAAAGGAAATCCTCCCCCCGCAGTGCATTGGAAACAGATTGCGAGCGCTTAGTACAAAAAAAAAAAATAATTCAGCAGGATTTTTTCAATGACCGAATAATTTTATAGGCTTTTAACATTTGCTGTTATGGAGGCAAAATAAGAATGAGGAGGAAAATCAGAGCCAGTGTCTCAGGGTAGTAAGCTGATTGCCTACAGGCATCACTCATGTACTCATGTGCTTTACCCCTGTAGCATCACTAAGTTGAGTAGATGCATTGAGCTACGTGAGGCACGTTGGTTCTTTAAGACCTCAGGTGTTACTATCCACCGCCAGAGTTAAGTCACCCTAATTGATCAATTAATGGCCCAAGAGCTTTGCCTTTTTCATATTGTTTAACCCAAGAAGTGGCTCTGTGATAAGAGTTCCTTCCAAAGAGACTTTGTAGAAATCACAAAAACCTCCTGTCCTGGTACCCAACATTCCCGTCCCCAACCTCAAGCTTATTTCCCAGATATTTAAATACAGAAGACGGTGCACATCTCTTTAAGGCAGCTCTTGACTAGCGAATGCTACCTGTAGAATAACCACAGAAACCACCTTAACAGATCACTTCATTGACTGTAGGATGATTGGGGTAAAATTAGTCAAACCTGATGAGGGAGTCACTTGATGTACGTGCTCATCTTTCCAGCGTTATAGTGTCTGTATTTGAAATACATTTGGTCTCGAGCATGGCTACTGTCAGAGCCTATTGACAACACTCTTAATCATCAAATTCTCTCCATTTCCATGCATATCTCTCTCTCTCTGGTATTTTTAATATATCTTGCTTCTGCTTTCAACTCATCCACAAAGCTGTCAGCTTTCTGAAATGCTTCTCTCACTCCCTCCTCAGTGCACCTCTCTCCTTCTCAGTGCACGTCTACATTTCTGATGATGTCTGGATAACTCAAACGAAAGGCTGAGCATCCTGCTTTAAAAGTGAGAATATTCAGTATTGCCAGCCCATTTTGGTACACTTGAAGTGGTTTAATAAGTTGGTTTATTTGTGTGCAGTGCTGTAATGAGGTCTCACTGACAGTAAAAAGTCCACTACATATAGCCACTGACAGACTTAGGTGAAGCTTCATTTTAGGCCAGCGTGATGGGCTTTTTTTTCCTTTTTTTTTTTTTTTTTTAATTCAATTCATTTTCTTTTTACTGTATTTGCCCTGATTTTTTTAAACATTTCTACCATCAGTCTCCTAATCTTTGCCTTTTTATGTGCTGCCAAGAATACATCCATGGTATTCAGAGGGACCTGATTTATGGATGAATTATAGCAGATAAGATGAATAATAAATGAATTCTAGCAGATTGACACCTTTTCTTTGCCTTTGCTGAAAAGATGTTTCAGGTTTATCCCAGACTGCAGGAAACCTAAATATCTCTAAAAGGCAGAAGGACAACCAATGTGGTAGAAATCTATGTGGTTCAACGATTTTTTCAGGGTGATTTAGGTGAATAAATACAATACTGTATGTGCCACACGTGGACTTTCTATGGTATGAGCTGATTTCTGTTGGTATTGCAAATAGAATTCTAAGTGCTCAGGAAGGATAGTCCACTCTGCCTAATGTTGATTCTCTTTCACATATGGCCCTAGGACCATATTTGAAATTTATTTGGTGAGCTCTCCATTATGGAAATATCTGGACTTTGTGCACTCGTATAAAAGCAGGACCCAATCCTGTCAGTGAATTAATTCTGTGAGAAGTCCTGATTCTGGCATCAGGCTCTATGTAGTAGTAATAAAATCACTACTTATTACTGAGAAGTCATGGCTCATAACTCAAGACATAACCAGCTCGGACTGAATAAATTGTGGACCCTGGCAAAACCAGAAAATGATTCATGTAATCCTAAACTAAAATAATTATAACACTTCACAATGAAGCAGCTCTTCACATCCCCGAAGTGATGAATGAGGAGGAATTAATTACTCCTTCCAACTCCCTGCAAAGGGAGTTTCTCTTTAGATGAGAAATCCACTGAAGGATCATCAGAGTAGAGGAAAACTAGAAGGTTTCCTTACAGCACTTCTCCTGTGGGGACATCCTGAGCTGGTAGGATGACATTTATACTTGCAGAGAGAGGAAGACGGTGCTTGAGGGTGTGTGAGATCCTCCTCTTCCACTCCAGCACAGTCTCTGTACCAGTGACCACTGGTACCTGGGACTGAGTTCTAAGATATATTATCTTTTTTTAACTAATTCCCCCCAAAGGGCCAGAAGGCAGCAGGCAGCCTTTGGTGGCAACTGTTCTCAACCCAGCCTTTGTTCTATATCGCTTTTTCAAGGAACGTGAATTCAAGAGAACAACTCAGTCCTTCTTCCAGGTCATAAAGACCCACCATGAGTGCAATGAAAAACTAAATGATGCGCAGACCTCCTTGTCACGATTACTGAGTGGGGAGAGCACAGGCACTGAAATGACTTCTCCGAGACTTTTCAGGAAAACCACAGCCAAGCCAAGAATTAAAAATCACCCTTGCTAAATTGAACTGAAAATTCTCCTGCTGTATTGGCTGAAACTCACTCCAGCAGATCTCTGTTTGAATACGTGATACAATAGAAAGCTGACTTTAATGGTGTTTTTATATGCTCTGTGGAAATTATGCTTGACAGACACCTCCTCCAGTATTTTCCCACTCCTCAACCTCCAAACCAGAAAATAACAAGAGCCATGAGATAAAATCCCAAACCAAAACAGAATATGTAAACTGAAAATATCCGTAGAAGCATATTAAAGTCTGAACTGTTCTCTTTTTTTTGTACTGCAGAAAAGATGTTTATTCCACGAGTGCAAAAATACGTTGTAAAGAACCCAGGGCTATTAGCCTTTTGTTCCTGTAGTATCGTGAAAACAGATATTTGAAACACTTTTTTTTCTAATATGCCTTGCTTTGCTCCTGAGAATAAAAATAACTCAAGTGGCTGACATTTAAAGAAGCAGAAATTCTATGGGTCTGATCCATCTTGCAGTTCTGGATGTGCTAACAACTCATTCATTATGTAAAAGTGCTTCCTTCCATTATAGCTATTTTGCTATTGTTAGTAATCTGCCAGCACTTTCATTCTAAATTCTGGTTATCAGTGATTTGCAGCAAAACATCTTCAAAAGTACAAAGATTTTTGATATCGACGGAAGAGAAGAGAGAAGAATTTGTGGAAGATTAAATGGCTATAAATACATTAAGGCAGGGAGCGTAATGTGGGTAAATGGTTGGGCAAAAACCCGTTTGCCAGGTGTCAGCAAAGGTGAAACACACTCAAGGTGCATACACTCTAAGTCTAGTTTATATCAAGGGCTGTAAGGACATATCCATAGTAACTATTTCTGAAAATTTTTTTTGCTACTAGGAAAACTGTAAAAAATTTGCTTGATTTTCTTCTTGCTTTCCTCAAGGCAAATCAGCGATATCACCACTATGTCAATGGTGTTAAACTGGTGTAAAATTGGGATGAGAGAGAGGCAGAGCAACATACCAATTTATTGTTTCATGTCAGGCTATTATTTTTCTTTTTAAGGCTCAGTCTTGCGATTCTCCAGCACAGCAACCGACATCAGTGGTATTGTGCCTGGCTAAAGGTTATTCTCAATGAAAAAAATGAAAAGTGTTTTATTTTTGCCTTATTTTTAAAGGAATGTAGAAAGTCCACAAGCTTGTTTTCTCCCCTTTTCAATTTTTTTTTCAATACTAGAAATATAAGCTTTGTTCCATGCTGTGGTCAGCTTGGAGAAGCAAGAGTGCACCACCACAAGGACTGCAGTAAGGTGGAAGCAAGAACATTTATATTCAGATTCTTTTCTCGTTTTTATGCCTGTTCAATTAAAAACCTACAAAACAGCTGGATTAAAATGAATGCATTGCTGGTCTGCCCTGCTGGGCAATTAAGAGTAAATTAAGTTCAAAGCTCACTCTCCAATCATAGTTATTAAAGATAGGCTTCCAGTAATTATTTATTTTCCCCAGGGAGAAGAAAAGAAAAAAATAAAAATTGGCAGCAAGACCTGAGGCCAGGCACTGTTTCATTTCCATTGTCTCTTGCACAAAATGGGTGAATCCCATTCTCACCCAGTATGGTGGTTTCATTTCAAAGGTGGAAAGAAAACTGCTGTATTTTCACAAGGACCGCTAATGGGTGTTTTGCAGATGCTCAGGAGTGCAACGAAGCAGGTTGCTCAGCCAAGCCCAGGTCCACGCAGAACAGACAAGTTTGTCACAGTTATCTCCAAGCACCCAGCATGGAGGGTTGGGTTTCTCGCTTTCATAACACCCTTGCTCAGAGAAGACGTTAAAGCATCTCCCTTCCCTGCTGCTGTACCAACATGGATATCATCTGCTCTTCAGAAACAACTGAGAAAGGCTCAGTCTCAAAGTCCTTCCTACCTGTCTGATCGCTACACTGCCTCTAGAAATTTCACCCAAGCAGCAATGATAGCAGTCACAGGTGAAAAACAGTGTCCCCAGGGTATTAATGAGTTATTATCTTTTCACTGTCAAAAAAGCTAGATATGGAGGAAGGGCTCAGCACAGAACAAGGTCCTACATGCTATAACCACCTAGTAATTATATACTAATACAAATATCCTTCACACCATTTCTTTGGTAAGTCTTCTACTTCTACCAGCCCTACAATCCCTAGAGTGTGTTAGAGATTGCTTGGTGTTTATTATAATTGCAAACATTTTGTGCCTAATGATTAAATGCACAGTGAATTTATTAAAATGTCAAAGATATAACTAAATCTTGGCAAGAGATGTATATTTAAAACTAGTTTTAACAATTCTGCTTAAAATGCAACACCTTGAATAGGTGCATCTAACCAGGAAGAGCAAAAAACGTTGCTCCTATTTTTATATCTTAAGTTTTAATCCACTTCCCTGTTTCCCCTTTAGAACACCTATTTAAAGGGAAAAGGTAGAACAAAAACCGGCAAACAAGTCAAATACTGACACACGATCCTGGCAGACCCCGTGATAGGAATCCTAATTTCTTCAATGCCTTTTAAGAAACAGTGGAAATATTTGTTTGAAGAAACAACATTACTCCAAACAAGGCAACCGGCAACTAAACCAAACAAGGCATTTTTGCTTTTTTCTTCATTCCCCTAGGTTTTAACTTACACCACATTCACAGGAATAGTTGATACCAGCAGTAAAAACACATTCTTTATTCAGTATCTTCTCATTAGAGATCACCACATGGTAGAAAACACACCAATCTACCATCATCTGCATCTCATTACTCCAGGTTGCTCATAGTCACTATAATGCGTAATTTTAGTAACAAGGCATTGTTAAAATCCAGCCATTTCAGGTTTAAAGGTTCTACCTATAGTCTGAAGCCAGGGACAACTCAGCACTCCTCATTATCGTTTGTGAAATACACGCTGTGATGTATTTGATGCAATTTAACAGGTAGATGCTCTGATTACGCATACCATTTAAAATAACTTTTACTGTCCCTCTTATTGTCTATTATGGTTTTGTTTTATTAATCTTCCCTTTCCATTTGGCCCTCTTTGGTGCTCACATGTGTTGTATTTTTCCTGGGACACTGACTCCCCCAAGGGCCAGCACATCTACAAGCTTCTGGATCAAAACCCTTTGTAACGAGCAAGTTTTAGATGTGATTATTTTATCCCCTAATGGCTCATTTCAGGACGTTAACGAAAGCCACATACTAAGCCAAGAAAAAGGAGAATGATGTTAATTATCTCCAGTCATTTAAATACATAAAATAGCTTTGACTCTCCATACCCTGTTCCCCAAGTGCTGAGTCCTCAATTAACTCTTGCATTATCGTCCTGCCTTAGTTTACAAAAAGGCAACACCCCCTCCAGTCACCCTCATCAAATGACATTTCAGACAGCAGAAAAACCAAAACAACACTATAAATAACTTATTTAATGTGCGATTATTCCTTTTTCCAGATCGAACCCCTGTTTAAAGGGAGGCGAGCGAGGAGATCTCCAACCAGCGTGCGAAGGGGAGGGTGCACATTGCATGCCAGCGCCGTGGTTTCTTATTTGCATGTTGCTCATGTTTATGTAATTTAAAGACAAATACAGCTGCTGCTGCCTTTCCCAGGAACCACAGGTACCAGTCAAGGCTACAAACAGCGGTTCCAAACAAGATCATAATGTATTTTTCATGGAAAGCGAGAAGTGCTAATAGCCAGGGAGGGGGTGAGGGGAGATCTATGCAATTTTCCTTGAAAAGATGATCGACATTTTCAAAAAACAAATAAGTGTATATTCCTTTCAGCTTCTTTAGTAGCTTTCATGTTACAGGAATATTTGCCGGTGATGAAAACGCCGCAGAGCCAATCAAACCGCAGTGCTATACAGCCTGCTGCGCAAGAAGCCCAGTGTTTAAAATAACCCTTATGTATTATTCATTAAGAGTTGATGTTTATGCAAATTATAGCA
>VWZK01021924.1:2163-22517 GCA_013396935.1 Baryphthengus martii | reverse complement strand
TAGTATGGCAGCGAGTTTCCTGCCAAATTTCTCATTGTGATTGTGGGTAAAACATTGGCATGTTTTCTTTTACAGTGTAGTAACTGTCAACTGAGACAACTGATGTAATGTGTGTGAAGTTAAGTTAAATAATTAGTCAATTTAAAAATAAAATTAGAGTGAGAGCTTGTAAGAGGATTGGTTTA
Organism: Baryphthengus martii; assembly: GCA_013396935.1. Taxonomy (NCBI): domain Eukaryota; kingdom Metazoa; phylum Chordata; class Aves; order Coraciiformes; family Momotidae; genus Baryphthengus; species Baryphthengus martii. The sequence goes on along the minus strand of VWZK01021924.1, from coordinate 22,332 downwards.
CTCTTCTGTAAAATATTTTTCTTTGTTCTGTTTTCCAAATATTCTTTCAGTGAGCTCATGCTATTTCTGTTAAAGGATTCTATGTCAAATACAGATTTCTTTGTGGTTATTAAGTTACAAGTTACTCTTTAAATGGTGTTTTGAGCTGTACTGTGTGAGTCTTTATTCAGATGTTTTTGCTTGCTTTACGGAGTTTGAGACTTTGATATCTGACAAAAAAACATTTGGTACTGCACAAGTCTCTACAATTTTCTTGTGTGAATTGGATGCTGGGGTTTGGGTTATGGGTAAATATTCTTTAGATTTGTCCTCTTTCAGAAAGTCAGCAAATACGGTGCCTTTTCAGTTTGTGGTTTTAAAAGGGAAAAGTTAATGTTCCAGTAACAATCCCTGCAAGGCTGATACGGCCCATTAAAATTGGGGGCACTTGGTCACTTTGCAGAATCACTTCAGAAGTAAGCTGTAATTTTTGAGAAGCCTCCCTAAGGAATTAATTTCAAAGTAAGTGCAGGGCTTCTTTAAATAGTTTCAGGTAGCACATGTGTATGTGAGGGGTAGAGAATGTTAACACTTTTTTTTTTTTTCTTCTCCTGAAGGATACTGGGAAAATTATTGATTTTTCTTAGTCTTTCAAATGATCACTTCAAAGTTTATTATGTTTGAAATGCCTTTGCTAAATAAAAGAGGTATCTTCCCTTTTTCTTGTGATTCTTTGCTTTTTAGTAACCAATGAACCTGCAGTAGTACAACATGCCACTGACAATTTATCTCAAAGGCTCTAGTGCTTTCAACAGGAGTAAAAAGAAATAATAAAAAGGGACATCTTTATTGTCTTATATTGAAATTTCAGGTCTTATTTTAATTTCATCAACTTATTTTACATGATTTAAAGTAAAAAAAAAGATTAAAATCATTCACATTGTCTCCCTATGGCCAGGAGACAGCTCTATAAAATTGAAGAAGGCTATGGCTTGGTCCTCAGTATGATAAAATATCTCTAATAAAAGATATGTAATTAAATTTTTCTGTAGTATTTATATAGGGTTTTATTGTGATTTCCTTTTCTTCATTGAGAAATATAAGCCATTTATTATACTATCATAGAAATAACTGGGCTATTGGAGAAATGAGAGAAACAGATTAAAAGTGCTAGGGAACCTAAAAATATTGACATAATCCAAAAGACTGTAATATTAAAGAGTAATAAAATACACATAATATAAAGTATATATAATACTACTCACAATAAATATAATCCAGCACATTAAACACCTTTTTGTACCTGTTTTATTTTCTCTAGTTATTTGTTTAAATACTTATATGTATATATCAGACATGGAATTGATAAATAGCTGCAAAGTGCCAGAATAATGGCTGCAGTTAAGAGAATCCTATGTTATTTTGCATAAAAAATACACATCAGGATTGCAATCTTCATATATCTTCCTAATTACTTGTCATAATTGGGTTCCAGGGTTTATTCTTTTTGAAGTTGATGTTCATCCAATGGGAATATTCAGATATCACCAAATTAATTAACAATTGCTTTGAACTACTGGAAATGAATTGTTGAAGAGCGTATAAAATAGATAGATGATCATGTTTTTCTCAACTCTCAGATATTAAAGACTGCCATAGTCCTTCAGAAATTTATTTGTCTCTATGTTTGAAATAAAAGACATGTCCACGTATTCTGTTCGTTTTGGTCAATCTTCTTTGATACTCTGTTTCTCAGACTTGCTGGTAGTGGTCAGTCCACTATAATTATTGAACATAATTCAGGATTACTCATTTAAATGTACGATCTTCAAAATATTTAACCTTCTGATCCTAGGAAATGTGCAGATTTTTGTGTTATTATTTGCATATGAGAAAACAGACTGTTTCTAGAGCAAGGAGAAAAAGGATCCTTCTGGGTGAAGTAAGAGGAAGCAGTGGAGGAGCCCCTGTGTTTTTTCGTGTTTGTGTGATAGTAAGCCCAAATCTGAGGCAGAAAAAGGTGAAGGATATGCCTACCTGCAGACACTAGATCTTGGCCACGTGATACTTATAGCTAGTAATGTATACAGAGAGCAAGGCAGACACTTTTTACAAACGCTATTTGAACCACTTGCTTTGCATTTGATTGAGAAATAATCTGGCAGAGTTCGTGGGAAAATGGAACCCAGTCTGCACAACACAAGAATAATATCCTGAAATGAACTTTTGAGTGGCAGAGTTAAAGTTGTGTCTGATAGTTACAAGGGAACCATGGTTGTTGTTCAAAATTTTAGTAATGCACACAAACAAGCACTTCTTGCCTGCAAGAGTGCCTGTTAATGGATTCGGCTGAACCTACACAATCTTGTTACCTGACACAATGTAGTAGTCAGAGTGAACATCTGAGTAGATGCTGAAGCTTTATTTAACACATTTACAAGTTTATTGCTTTCCTCCAAAGTTCATGGCTTAATTCAGTGCAGAGCAGGCAGCTGGATTTGCCTCAGGAAGGAGTGTATCTCCTTGAATAACACAGAGTATTTGGCAGAGGCAAAGAACTGAAGTATTCCCTATTTTCAAAAAATAATGTCTGAAGGTTTATGTGATCTCCTGTGTGTTTCTATAGGTGTTAATGTACGACTGTTTATAAAGTTCAAGTTAAGAAAACCAACATTATTATCATTTTCTAAAAGTTATTGCCTCCAGGAACAGTTCAGTAACTATCTGGGACATGAAACATCATGAAGTTTCTGTCCAGGGAGCTTGAAGTGGAAGGTCAGCACCCAGAGGATGGTTACTAAGGTGAGTCACTCAGGAATTTTACCTCCTGTGGGTGATACCATATGGGACAAAGAAGTTGCTTCTGGTAGTTCAGTACTTTTTTTTTTTTTTTTCGCAACAGAACAGAAGTTTGTTGCCATTATGTGTGACGCAGAGGCTACTGAATTTGTCTGCTAGCTACAAGCTGCTTCGTTTCCTTCCTCTATATTGAGTTCACAACTCTTACCCTTCAAGTCACAGTCTTTTCAGAAAATTTATATCTTTATAAATATAGAATTGAAATTCCTCTCTGATCACGTTAAACTAGACGGATGAAAAAGTACTAGTATAAACAGAGCTTCTTCCTAAGTTATATTCTAGATGCTATTTAATACATATGTGTGTTAATCTCTGAATGTAACCCTCAGTTTATGGGAAGTCAAAACACCTCCTTAAGGAATCAACAGATAAGTTGTAAAAGAAATCACATGCATTTGACAAGGGCTTGACACTTAGTGATAAACACATTAAGGTAATTGACAATAAACATGTCAAAACAAAGTTGTGTTTCAAAATTTACTGAAAAAAATGTATATCTGTTAAGTTGTTAAAAATTAGAAGTTGCTGAGTACTTTTTCCAAGCTTGAAGTGTTAACTTTAAATAGGAAAGTGGACTTCCAGATATTTAAATGAGAGGTGCTTTATTTTAGATAAATATGTACAGGATCACAGAACCACAAGCTAGAAAGTCTTCAGTTTAATCCTAGTTATGATTTTGACTTCATTCCTTACAGGTTCTTAGATAATTTTCTTGAAGCAGTTTCACCACACAGAAAACAAGAAAATAGCTGGTGATTTACATTTTGGCATTGGATGTTTATGATGGCTCAGTGGGGAAAAGGCAAAAAGTGGCAATATGTCAAAGAATTTTAGGATCTAAAGAGTTTAGTAAAAGTCAATGAACTAAAGACCATAGAGGCTAAAGTGAGCAAAAATGAATCGCTTCAGGAACATGTGAATTATTCCTAACTTTACTCTTCTTGTACTCTCCATGTAGTCTCTTTCCTAGGTTAGGAGAAATGTTTTTGAATTCTTTTATCTTACTAGTTTTTTCTGTGTTTCAGCTGACATAAAGCCACAGGCTAGTTGTTTGTTTACTCCCCTTTATTTCACAAAGAGGAGTCCTAAAACTGTAGAAGGCTACACTGCTGCCTTGCAGTCTTACTGCTGTTAATGGGAGCCTTACACTCAATTACCACAATCTTCACAGAAGCTTAATTAACCAACATAATGCAAAATAAATAAATAAATAAATAATGTATTTAGTAGCTAGATTGAGTAAATCATAATATTAAAGACAGTGAGATATCTCTATTTTGCATTAGAATGAGGTACATCCCAAATCATAAGAGGCGAAAAAATGATGCTTGGAACAGCCTTGCCAGAAATAAATACTACATTATTATTCTTGTCATTGGAAATAACTATGATAATGCATTCACTATTGATCTTTCTCAGTAGGATTCCAGCTCTGATTTATTGCTCATCTTAAATGGCTCAGTGAGTTGCAAGAGCTGTCAGTGCTTGCTCATTTAGACTTACATTCATCTGTGTGCTCCATCTCCTTAAAAGTACTAGCTACCTGTAGACTAAATTCACATGGACTAGGTGAAGTAAGCCTGAAATCCAAAATTTCTGTTTCCTTTTTTTTTTTTTTTTTTTTTTTCTTAGTACACACGAGTAAATTTTTGGATTCCGAAAAAAGGAAGAAATTACTTTCATGTGGATGCATAACTACATTTGTAAAACTAAACAAAAACAGTAGTTATAACACCTAGGAATTAAAATAAAATTTGTCTAATTTCTGAATTTTGGTTTTTTTTCGATTGCCTCTGACATATTAATTTCTTCATTAAAATATATGCATTTTCTTATGATTTTAGTAAGGCTTTTGGTACTGTCCCTCACAGTCGACCTGCAAGATGAGGAGGTACGTGGTGCACTGAGAGAAGAACTGGTGGAAGGGCAGGACTCAAAGCTTTGTAATGGATGGTGCTAAGTGTGCCTGCCCACCAGTCACCTGTAGTGTTCCTCGGGGCTCAATCAAAGGGCCCGTTCTGTTCCATATATTTATCGATGATCTGGATGCAGGAGTTGAAGGCATCGTTATCAAGTTTGCTGAAGACAACAAACTGGGAGATGCTGTTGACTCTTCCAAGGAGCAAGATGCCTTGCAGAGGGATCTAGATAGATCGAAGTATCAGGCTGTGATTAATGGGGTGAAATTTAACAAGGCAAAGTGCTGGATTCTGCACCTAGGATGGAGCAATGGCCCGTCCCATCCAATCAGGAGAGGAATGACTGGAGAGCAGCCCTGCAGAAAGAGATCTATGGGTGCTGGTCAACAACAGGTTCAGTATGAGTAAGCAGTGGGCCCTGGTAGACAAGAGGGCCAACTACATCTTGAGGTGCATCAAATGCTGCAAGACAACAGCGGGGATTAACACACTGTGTTTGGTGTTGGAGACACCTCACCTTGAGTACTGTGTGCAGTTCTGGGGCCCATCATATAAGAAGGATGTGAAAGTCCTTGATGTGTCAGGAGTGCAACAAGCTGTTGAGAAGACTTGAAGGAATATCCTGTGAGGAGTGGCTAAAGACTTTTGGTTTAACTAGTTTAGAGAAAAGGAGTCTGAGGGGAGACCTCGCTGCTCTCTACAGCTTCCTGAGGATGAAACATGTAGAGGGAGGTGCTGAGCTCTTCTCCATGGGCTCTAGTGACAGGATGCACAAAACCAGTTAAAAGCTGCATCAGGGAAGTTTCAGACTTGGCATTAGGAAGCATTTCTTTACTGAGAGGGTGGTCAAATCCTGGAACAGGCTTCTCAAAAAAGGTGATCAATGCCCCAAGCCTGTCAGTGTTCAAGAATTATTTGGACAACATGCTTAACAATACATTTTAACTTTTTGTCAGTACCGAAGGGGTCAGGCAGTTGGACTGGATGATTATTATAAGTTTCTTCTAACTTGAATATTGTATTGTATTGTATTTTACTGCATTCTATTCTATTCTATTGAAAAAAAATCTACATTTGTTGTTCATTCTTGTGTACATTTTGAAAAGAAATAGCTGAACTTTTAAAGTACATGCACTACCAGATTAAATGGCTTCATTTAGTGAAGTACATGTACAGTAAATGAAATTTATAGCCTGTTTTAGGTCATGAGATTCTGATGTCTTCCAGCGTTTTGCATGTTTACATAGCAGTTCCACTGGAACTGTGATAGATACAATATTTTTCCCAAATTATATTTTTCACAACATAGTGATTTGATTTCCTTTTTTTTTTTGCATTTTCACAGATAATTCGCAGATTCCTTTGCAGTTCTTGAGAGATATCTTTTAGTGCTGATAATTTAAAAATGCAGTCATATAGGAACTAGTACATAGCTCTAGTAACTATATGCATAGTACCTGTAACTGTGTACTACTAGTACATAGTAGTAACTCAGATTAAAGATGGAGGAAAAAAGTCTGAATGTATACAAAATTTTCTAACTTGTTTTTGCTTTAAAAACCACATATAGAGTAAAAATATGGCCTTGTGAAAACAGTCTGTTGGGCTTAAAGGATAACAGGTCTTTTTCAAGATCAAGCATGTTGTCAGAGCTGAAGTGATTGAGTGATTGACTAAAACTTCTACTATGAAAATGAGACTACGTTACAGTGTCCTATTTGCTACAACTGCCTTGCTGGCAGATGAAAACAAGTAAGAACAGCTCCAGCAGACCCAAACTAAAACCAAGATACATCGCTGTCTTGTCTAGAGCTAGAGGCAAATTTATAACTACGACTGTCACTTGAAAGGTAAAAGGGGACCCAGACACTTGAATCAAACAGTGAAGACTTGGGTAAAACATCTGGAGATGGGTACCACATATGTAACTAGGGATAAGATGACGTTACAGACCAGAGGCTATGTACACACTAACCACCACTTAGTGACTTTAGCTACCCAGGCACTGCAGTTCTCTTTACTGTTGAATTAGAATGGTCTCTGGCAGCACTTCAAGGCAGTTTGAGAGTCTGCGCGGGTGAGGAGCCTCTCAATGCAGGAGGTGGTTTACATTTGAGTATCCTATTTTTGTGAATATTGAGGAAAGGATAGTATTGGTATTTGCTAGTTTATGCTGAGGCCACAGCGGTGGCATCATTTAATTTGCTTAAGTAAGCGAAGCAGCAACAAGGTCAACGTGATGGTTGGGAGATGCCAGGATGGATCCCATGCAGCAGTAACCATCACTGGAGATCATGAATCCATTGCAGATGTGCTTCAGAAACAAACACTGAACAAAGAAAGGTTATTTTATATAGTTTTTATATATGACCCAGCTAGTACTTAACCTTTCAATGGTTTCTGGGTCCTGTGGATGGATACAGTGTCACTACCCAGAAAGAGGTGGAGAGTAACTGACCAGTAGCATTAAACAAAGGGAAAATTAAATGAATAGTGGGAAACAGGACTCACTAAATCTAATATTCTACTGGAAAAATTGTATGTCCCATTTTTGTAATTAGGTGAAATGATTTTATAATTTTTTAATTATAACAACTTCCCAGGCGTTTGGATAGCCTAGGGAATATGTGAGTATTTAATTGATATCACACTGATATAATCTACACCCGTAAACCAAAAATCTGTTATTTCATCAAAACTGTTACGAATTATAGGTGTCATTTATGGCTGGGAATGGTGTAACTTCTCTTCAAAATCAGCCTCTTAGTTGGACCCATTTATTTGTTTATTTACTTATTTTCTAGCCATTGCAGTAACTCAAATTAGGATTAAATTACTTTTAATCACTTAGGATTTTAGTTCTACCTAGTAATTTAGTTTTTCCTATGCTGAGAGGGAAAAGGGCATTGCCACAGACCATGGAATACGTAGGTGCCTGAATCTCTATGTAGGATAATAAAATGCTTAGAAAGACGTCTTATTTGTAGTTAGCTAAACTCAGGTGGAACTAATTTGCACCTTTGCTATGCCTTTGACCTAGACATCACTCATGTGCTTCTAATAAATTCTGTAAACACTGTAAGCTGCCGAAGGTTTAAAAGAATTTGCTTCTAAAATAATTGTTGGAAATTATCAAAATTTACAGGATTTTCAGCTGCTTTTTGATAATTTGCCACATTTTTAAACTAAACTTAAAGAAGTAATTAGCTCTTTTATAGCCTTCATCCTTGTCAAAGTAAATAGTCTGGCTAATATCACAGTAAAAATCCTTTGAGTAGCATTGTTTTAATCTTCTGAGTCATCTTCAGGCTGCTTCACTACATTTTCATACCTCTGTCGTGCCTTTCACAAGCCATTCATCAAATTTGAGTATGTGTTTCTAATAAAGTATGAGTAAGACCAGAACAGCATTTTAAATGTTAGAGAACTGGAGAATTTAGGGAATTGGATAATTTTACTTTTTTTTACATTTTATTTTTCAATTAAAAGATAAAAATCTAGCAGTATTCAATTATCAGAAAAGCAACAACCAGCTTGTCCAGACTTTTCTTTTGTTTGGGCTTATTCCCTCAACCAATTTGAATGACCACAGCGCACCCTTGACGAAGATGTAAATGGAGTCCTATCTAAGAACCAGAGGAGTTGGTTCTTAGCAGGGCGGTGGGTCTGGCAATCAGACCTTCCCCTTGGACATGCCATCCAAGGGCACTTCCACAGATAGAGAGAGTCTCCGTGGGTTGAGAGAGCCTTTCCACCTTGGCTCCTTTGAGAGAGTAGTGTCTCAGGCACTCTGATGCTGAAGGTTTCCCCTTGATGAGTGAGTGTGTGACCATTTTGATTCATCTTTCCTTAAGAATTAGAAATTTGTTGTGTAGTAGTTAATTCTCAACAGACGTTCAAATTTATATTTGGTCAGAAGGAGTGTTCTCCCCTGTTTTGGAGAGTGGCTGTTGTTTGATTTATGAGTGCCTCCATGACACAGCCGGAGGTGCTGTATGGCCTGAACCGTCAGGGATGGAGTGCAGTGACCACAGTGGTTTTGTGCAGACCTTTTCCCTGGTGGAGATGGAGAGGAACAAGTCTCAACAGGTAAAAACTAGCAGAGCCACTTGCCTCATGCCAGGACGCAGAACCATGGGGCTAGCAAGTAGGCAGTGGCTTTAGGTTGCTCTTCCTCTATGGAGAAAAGGAAGAGGAGGGATAGTCAGAGGATCCAGGGATCCCCTTATCCCTACCAAGGCACTCATTCTTGCCCAGAGTCACAGGAAGGGCCCCTGAGGGNTTCAAGCCTTTATTTTCTCCCATTGTCTGATAATTAATTAGGTTTAGAGTTTGGGAATTGGGGGCTGGTGCGTAGAATCCTAGAATATCCAGGGTTAGAAGGGACTACTCCCCTGCAGGGAGCAATTGGCCTTGTGGCTGCAAGTGCACTTTCTCAGCTCGCGTCCAGCTTCTCGTCCACCAGGACCCCCAAGTCCTTTTCCGCAGAGCTGCTCTCTGTCAGCTCATCCTCCAGCCTATGTTGATAAGGTTGTTTATCCCACCTGGGTGCAAAACACGTACACTCGGTCCTGTTGAACCTCATGGGGTTCCCCTGGGCCCACTTCTCCAGCTTGACCAGGTGCGTCTGGATGAGATCTCCTTCTGCTGGTATATCGACTGCAGAATTCAGCTTGCTGTTGTCTGCAAACTTGCTGAGGGTGCCCTCGATCCCGCTGTCTGTGGCATTGATGAAGGTATTGCACAGCACTGGTGGCAGGAAGGGCCCCTGAGGGGGTGACACCACTTGTCACGGAGACTTCCGCAGCTGTTGGACCAGCCCTGGTTTTGGCAGAGCCTGCAGGATTCTAGTCCTGCCGGCAGGGTGGCTTCTTCTTGGCTGGAGAGGAGGCGTTGTCACTGCCAGCCCTCCTCTTTGGGGGTCGCCGTGGCCCCCCAGGGGAGCGTTCCCCGCCCTGGCTGGAGGTTGATGGCTGTGCCGTGGTCTGCTCGGGCTCCCCCTGGGGCTCTTCCTGCTGGCTGGGGATAGCGAGAGGCACCGAGGGAGGGCTGCTGGGAGTCCCTGGAACAGCAGCTGTTGTGGTGGTGCTGGAGATGTCATCCTCATTGTCTTCATCACGGCTGCTGGAGATGGCTGGGCCAGGTGTCGGGGACCCTCGTTGGGAGGCAGCGTGGCTGGGGGCAGACACGGGGCTGCCCATCCGCCCCCCAGCAGCAGGGCCATCTTCCAGGCCCAGCAGACAGCGGGCCTCTGCTCTGCAGCACTGCATGGCGACCTCAATAAGTTGGTGCACAAAGGTCGTCGTGCGTTCTTCGAGGAAGGCCACCAGCAGCTGGAGCATAGCATCTTCATCCAGCCCACAGACAATGAGGAACGGCATGAGAATGAACTCCGCCGTCCCTGCCTGAAAATACCTGTGGCCAAGCATGCGTCACAGCTCCTCATGCACCCAGGTCTGGAGGGGCTGGAGGATGGCTGCGTGGGCTCGGAGAAGAGTTGCCCAGGTATGGGGCTGGAGGCCTCCCAGAGGAGCCGTGGGCTCCACCTGCGCCATCTGTTGAAGTACTGCAGGATTCGGGCCACCGGCACATCCAGGAGTTCCTGTTGCCTGGTGCTCGACCACCGGTGACTCCTCAGGTGGTGCGACGACGTGCTCCTGGTAGTCGTCGTCTGCTCGCACTGAGTGCAGGATGGAAAGAATCCTCCTCTTGCAGAGCGGGCACTCGGGCTTGGTCTCCACCCACTGCAGGATGCACGGATAACAGAACTGGTGGAGGCATGGCATGACGTATCAGTGTTCTGTCCTGGGATGACAACTCCCATTAATTTAATGTGTCAGAATTCTTTTAATGAATCTCTTGCCAGACTTTTGTCTTAATTTTTTTTTCTAGGGATTCAGTTAATATCTTATCATACTTCTGGGCATTTTCTGACTTCAAGCTGTACCAGCTGCACTCCAGATAGCTTAAGGTTAAATTCATTGCCCCGTCATACTCTTGACTCTCAGGTAGCTATCTGGCCTGAACACAGGACAGTATATCTGGAGGCTAGCTGTGAGAAAAAAAGTCATGGACTTTCCGCACAGTTTGGGACACTGAAGCACTTTCATACAACATGAATGTACCTCAGTGGCCTTTATTTCTAATCTCTTTAGACCAGCCCTTTTTTACCTACCTCTGCTCCTGGTCAGTGTCACCTGCACTAAGAAAATAGAGTGATTGGACAAGTCATTCTTGAAAGGCCTTATGGATATGTTGCAGAGATAGGTGGGATCTCTAGGTGAATATTTTTTATTTGAAAGTTTTGATAAACTCTTCTAGCAGATAGTCAAAGTAAACACTAATACAAACAACAGATGAATTAAAATACAAAAAAGCCCAGAACCAGAAATCAATGTTATTGCCTAATAATTCAGGAAACTATTATTAAATTATTATTAGGGAAATTCTAATCTATTTCTCTCTTCCTTTGATATTTTACCCTCTAGTTTGGTGCAACACGACACATACATATTGAGACAGTTTACTTTATTTAGCAGTTATGTTCCAACTATAGAAAACAACCAAAAGTCACTGTGTCACACACTTTCATTTCAGACCATTTTCATTTTAGCAGACAACTTAAGTAACTAAAACCAAGGTAGCAACCTTGTCCACTGGGCTGCACTTCCGGAAAAGCATTTTATTTGTCTTTCGCATATTTCTATTGAAAAAGGACATGTGGTGTGACTAACATAACCCAAATGTTACCTGTCGTGGTATATATGCGTTAGCCAGCAGTTCTCTCCATCAAAATGTAACCTTTTCCTGCGCGGTCTAGCCAGGCCAGGGCACTAGTGGAAGGGGTTGAAATTATTCTCTTAAATCCATGTGTCATTTGTCAGTCAAGAGACCTTGTGGCCTGTTCTAATTCATTACTCAATGGCACTAAAAAAAATCAGACTAAGCAAATTGTACTTTACGCCATACCTGACACCTGGGAAAATGCTTAAAAATGAATGACCAGCTGTAAAGAGAAAGGAGTATGGTTTTCTTTCTGACTTTAAAGAAGTAACCTGAATTGTATCACGCAGGATGTTATGCATACATGTTTTATTCAAATTTAAATACAAACGGTGTTAATATTCTATCCAAATATGCAATGACTATTTTACAACATATATTCACCATATTGTGGAAAGAGACTGCTAGGACAGCCATTGCAATAAATTATTTTGGTTGGAGTTCTTGGTTTGTTTTAGAAGCAGTGTGTGCTCCATATGCAGGTGGAGCATTGAACAGACTTTTAGTTGAGACAATATAAAATGAGGGGGAAACAATAACTAGTAGAGTGTGATAAAATACGCTTTTTTTCAAGGACAAGGTATTCCAGATTTATTCTTGATAACACAGTAACGCCTTTCATGACTTGCTGACATGTAAAGACAAAATAGGAGGAGAAAACAGAGCTTTTCAATTAAATATATAAAAATAATCCACAATTAAAGAATACAAGTCAATGTTACTTCCCAAGTTCAATTGAAGTACTTTGTTTACTAATCCTTCTAACTTTCCTTTACTACTTGAAATTAAAAGTCATTGACACATGCATGTAGATTTACATAGAAAGTAAATTTGTCAACATATGAAAAAGATAGTATCTGAAATGTCGCATGAATAAGGTTTTCATTCTGGATAGTGACGATGCAGGTAGCTAAAGAAGCTACAAGTAAGACTGGCAATTGCTAGTAGCGATATTTGGCTGAATTATGATTGTATTCCACATAAATAACCATTTTGTGAAACCACTACATAAGTGAAAGGTCTGAAAACTGTTCAAAATGAGGCAGTAAAAACTTTATTCATTGAAGACAAATTTATCCCATGGGGAGAAAGACGTCTTTATTGAAGAGAAATTGTATCTATTTGCCTTTTCATTCTTTCAAAAATTCCTTTTAAACGTTTTGGATCATCTGCTATTATTTATTGTCTCACAGTGAAATTGATTCTCAACCACTAAGAAGAATAAGATAAATAAAAAATGTAATTTCTCTTGCAAGAGCTATGGGTTGCTCTTACCAATTTGGCTCTCTGAAAGCTAATAAAATAATAAAATACAGTCTCTCATCACCTCACAGTTGACATAGTGACAAGTATCAAAGAAAGACTGGCTTTGTGCAAATATTTCAATAGAAAAACTTTATCTTGGTTACTGTGCCTTATTTTTCTTCGCTTAATACTCTACAGAAGCTGTGGTTATTACCTTGGTGTATCTTTATTGATCTGTTGAAGTTTTTTTTCCTAGTTAGTTATGAAACCTTACCATTTTTTTTCAAAAGGAATTAAGGGAACAGCAGGTCTAGATTGCTCTATCTTATTTCAGTTTGTCTGTATCCTTATGTCAACAGAGGCAATTTGTTGTCCAATTCAGTCAGAATTTTTTTCATACAGAATATGGTATTTTAGTCTATAAAGGTTCCAAACCAGAACCTTAAGACATCTTTTGTTTAGATCATTCAGGCTAAATGTGCCTGGAACTAATCAGTATTCACAATACTTTTTATAAATGTTGTTGTTGTTGAAAGAAAAAAAAAAGGAAATATAAAACCAAGCCCACAAATAAATAATAAAACTCAAAATAACAAACACTGTTATATATGGTACTATATCAAGATATTTTCTACCTTGCAGAAACTTAGAATACTAACGTGGAATGTTGACCGATATTTCAATGCAATTCTCTGGTATTACAGAGAATGTAACAAGATTGCTAGTCTGCTATGTTCTGATAAGTAACAGAGGAATATAATACTAGTTTCAAGTTTTATATGTAAAAGTCAAAATTCAGTGAAAATCATCACGTAAAGAAAAGGCTAAAAAGCAGGAAAAACCTCTCCTTAAAGGTTGCTTGTAAATTTTGCTGTCAGCACTTGGTGCCTTGCTTATCCATCTACTATATTTGGGAGGATTTCAGTTTTTACTTTTGTTTCTTTTAAAGAAGACCAGCAGATTCTCAACTGATCAGTAAAAGAAATACTTCTTAAGTGGGCTAACAATTTGACAGGCAGCTATAACAGATTTTTAGCTTTTTCTTCTCCCTTAAATGTCATGGTCAATCTTGCAGCAGTCATGTTCTATAAGCAGAATGAAAAAATGTGCCAATATCAAAGGTTTTCAGATTGACTTTCATACTTAAAATTACAAGCTTAAAAACAGAAAGAAAAGTTGTCTCATTTTCTTCCAAGAGAATAAAAATGCTGGAAAAAAAAAGAATAAAATAATCTACCTTTTCACAATTTAAAAGAAAAGAACCCCAAAGTAATATTATCATGTTATTAGACACTATCATTACATTTCTATTTTTGCTAAATTTAAATATCCATTTAACTTCTCTTCATTATTTTTGTACCAAACATAAGTAGCTTTTAGCTATAAATAAAGTTTAATAATAAAGATAAAATCCATTAATGTATATTTAACCTTCAGAATCTGTTTTCTGCTTGAGTTACATGATTCTATTCCTGCCTTTTCAGGTACTGCACATGATAATTTTGAACAATTCTTTCTTGTACATTTATCTATTATTTGAACCACAGAAGTTTAGAAAAATCAAAGCTGTCTCAGAGAATCTTTTTTTTTTTCAATAAGAATAAAAACATTTTATTTTCTTAAATGGAAATTTAAAGGATATTTGTACAAAAGTAAAAAGCAATATAATTTTTGGTTCCTACTCTTTCTTAAGTAGTTGATAGTATGAGAAGTAGAAGCAAGTAGAAAGTAGAAGCGTTCCTAGATAATCTTGATTAGTTGTCCATTTTCTCAACCAAAAACGAAGTCTGTGAATAAAAAGCAAAACAGTATTGAGGGTGATATTTATGAACCCCAGTCCTTGTTTTTATAAAGTGCAATCTGAAGTAAAAATTGCTGGAAGTCTGATTTTACATGCAATATATCTAACAAATTGCTCTTTGCTTTATTATTTTATTTATTTTTATTTTCAATCACCAAAAGAAATAATGTCCAAAAGCAATAATATCCAAAGTAAAAAATCAGGTAGTTCCTCAGAACTGTTCAGTGGACTGAATGAATATCACGCTGTAACTCCAAATTGCTAATTTTTTATATTATCATGCTCCTAGGATTTGCAATACTAACTCCCCAGATATTCAAACTTTGTAAATTCTACCTTTTAATTTCTGTTGAGAATTTATCTCAAGTTACCTATTTCAGTAAAAACTGACTTAGATCAACATAAGATGAAATGCATGCAAGTGTTTTATGTTACCAAGAACTGGCTTGAAAAGAGAGTTACATGGGGAAATGGGTTTAAGTTGACGGAGAATAGATTTAGATTAGATCTTAGAAAGAAATTCTTCAGTACTTTGGAATAAAGACTTTGGAATAAATTGTCCAGAGACATTGTGGATGCCCCCTTCCTGGAGGTGTTTAAGGCAAGGTTGGACAGGGCCTCGAGTAACCTGGTCAACTTGAGAGGCGTCCCTGCCCATGGCAGGGAGGTTGGTTTAGATGATCTCTGAGGTCCCTTCCTACTTAAACCATTCTATGATTCTATGGAATTTTTCCAATTAAAGCTTTACTTTCCTGTATCATCATGGAAAAAATCCCGTTGAGGTGAAACATACCTTTCAATTATGTGTTTCTAAAATAATTTTATCATTTTCTGCTATTGCAAAACATTTTATTTGAAAGCTGATTATGCTACAGAAATAGATATCCAAAGAAGACTGGAGAGGGGGAGAAAAAATCTCAGTTCACATCCTTTTCAGTATTAGTGTGTTCAGTGAGTTAATGAAAAAGCTTATACTAATAGTACACTATAAATTAGTACATCTGCAATAAAAGAACTGATTTTCCATTTTGATCTCTTGGGAGCTGTTCTGTAAATGTATTTCTATCTTAGGCACTAGTAAGTTCAATGAGATACACTATAGGACTTATGCTCCAGTAAACTGATGAAAGATGTTAAATGCAAGAACAGCATTAAAGTTATGTCTGGTGGCAGTATAAATGAGAGTCCCTCGGTATTCCCTTGTAACCTGCTCTGAAGTTTGTAACTCAACTGTGAAATGGGCACTGAATTAAAGAAACTACCGCAAAGTATTCTGAAAAAAATATTTTCTTGAGTTCATTGGAAGTACCTTAGCAGGCTTTGACTTTTAGGCTTCTCAGGGAAGATGAGTGATCTATTTTGATTCTGGACGTAAGTGTAGAAAATATGCGATGTTCAGTCCTCAGATTAGATACTTCTTGATAAATCCCGAGTTAAACTGTTTATATATGTGTGTATACGGAAATACCTTTAATATACATTATCAATCATCTCAGTCAGAGCTACACCTAGTGTAAACTGCCCTGTTTAATCTACAGAAGTTAGAAATCTGGCACAGTTTATACTGTGTTGCAACTCTTGCTGAGCAAAGGAAATATAGAAGTCTAAAACGAGGTTTACAGTCTTTTAATGTCTTAATAATTATTAACAATTACTTAACTTTTTGAGAGCAGGAATGTGTGACTGTCAACATGTGGAAGTCTAAATCTCTTCATATTCCCTAGTGAATAGGAGAGAAATTCAGCTATGTCAACAGAGTTTCACATTTGTATCAAAACCATGTGAATTGAGAGAGATCGTTGTAAGTGATATTAAGAAGACCTTGGTTACCATCCGTTGACCTGTTGCAGCTATGGAAAAAAACCTTGGTATGTACAAATTGAGGCAATAAACCTCATAAACCCTTATGTTGCCACACATGAAAAAAAAAAAAAAAAAATGTGCATCTACGTACAGAAAGCCTACAGGTGAAGCAGATAGATGAAAAGTATTCTAATTTCCAGCCCAGTTGGGAGCCTAAAAAACATGGAGTTTTTAAGGTAGAAGATTTTTCAACTATGTCACAAGAATAAGTATTAATTGTTCGAATAGTGTCTACTGAAAAGAGCTGTTCCTGCCCCGACTCTGGACATACTGATAAACATCTAATATCATCTGTGTAGCAGACCATACCATTGTGTTGCTGAATATAACTCAGTGCAATGATCTTGAATTGTGCTAGGAATATTTTGATATACAAAGTTCATTTAGATTTACAGCGGACCACATCTGTCAGTACAATGTTCCTCAGTTGCACCATATCCTTCAGTTTCAATATAATCTCTAAATTACAATTCTGTAAGTTTAATTCTTGAAATTCTTACTTCCAAATTAAATTTTGCTTGCTTCAATAACTTCAGCTATCAAATCTGGTAAACGAATTATTTAGCTGCTTTTAAATTTCAGTTGCACGCTTTCAGAAATACATACTCTGTTTTCTCCTCCTTAATACAGAGGAGAAACATATTTCTTTTAGGGAATAAAGAAAATAATAATTCATACTTTAATGAAACTATTTTTTTTCAAGAATTGCTTAAAACAACAAGAAAATATAGAATAGAATACCATTTCATACCATGTAAAAGCCACTAATAGTCTTATATAAAGAAGAGAAGTTAACCTATTGTATTTCTGCTGTTCAGTACTCTGAGTTTACATATTCAAGCACAAATATATGAGCTCAAACTAAGGAGCTTCTGGCATAGAACAGCACAGTTAGACAAATTATTAGCTGTTGTTTGCTAAAATTGCCCATACTCTGAAGAGGAATTAGTCAGACCACACAAATACATATAAAACTCATTGATGGAAGTGCATTAGATGTCATCTTCTGTGACTAAGTCTGGGAGGAATCAATTTGTTCCTGGATGTACTCCACAAAACTGACAGAAGAACTGAGGGGGCTCTTCTGTTCATTTCCACAAGCCTTGTCCTGATTTCAGTTGGTGGGGCTTGTGCTGAATGTGATGGTGTTCAACACTGCTGGTGCAGAGCTTTACAACATATGGAAACACTCCAGGTGCTACTTATTAAACTGTTGTGTCACACAATAATTTGTAAAATTAATTGATTACATATTCGACTAATTCTCAAACCCTCTTGACTTAAACAATGTTAAATACATAAAGGATTTCACTCAGAAGATTATATTTAGGGAAAGTATAACTAATTACTTAATACTTTATTATTACTTTAAGAGAGAAATGTGGACTTTCTGCGAAAAGAGATCTTTACCACCAAGATATTTTCTTTTTTTTTGTTACATACATAATTATATATATATATCCTGTAGTTTTGCAACAGAACATTCTACAATTGTTTACTTTTTCTTGCTGTTTCCTATATAATTACTTATATTTCAAAGTTCACCATCAGTACAGTTACAGACTGTTAAAAGGAAATTAATTAATTCTGTGGTGATTTTTGTTTTGTTTTTTTTTCCAAAAGGTAGAATCTCAAAGTTTTGAAAACTAAAAACAGTTGATGTAGATTTCTTCAACTTTTTCAGTTTTACATATTACCTATATATTTTACTGAATTTTGAAATGGTTGACATTTTTGCCTACATGATTACATTCTTTGAAGAAGATAGGTGTGTCTTTATTTTGTATGAAATTATAGAGTAAGTCAAGCCAAGGGAACAAAATTGCTTTATATAGGTGTTATTTTTCTCTTTCACCAAATGCAAATGTTTTCAGGAGCAATGTGAAGTTAAAGAGTTCAGTAACAGTACAATTTCATTACTGCTAACACAACATTGTTATGGTGGAAAATAAAACCCAGCATATCTTTCCTACTAAAAACCTGAATGAAAATGGCATTTAATAATGACATATGAATAAAATTGTCAAAGAACCACAAAGACTCCTGCAGTAATGCAATGACAGCATAAAGAACCTCAAAAATAGAACTATAAAAACACAATAAGGCTTTTGAAATGTCCCATGACATGAACTTTCAGTATATATATACACCATCTCCTGGGTCTGCCCTAGGGGTGTGCTCCCTGCTTCTACAGCCCCAGCATCTTCAGATGTGTTTTCTGCCAGGGTTGTGATCCTTTACCACATATCTATGGCAGAAACCTGCCATCTGCATCCTGTGTTGAGACAGCTTGTGGCAGGAACAGCCTCCCCAACAGACAAAACAGACAAAGCAAACAGGATGTGCTGGAGCAGTTTGACACCTCAGTCATTAAGCTGCACCTAACAGTGACTGACAAGCTCCTCAGGGACTGGACCTTTAGTAAACAGACTCGGGGTATGGGCTTGTCCAGGCTCTTCTGTGTTTTGTCTCGCTCATCCCCTCAATCAGTTTGAATGACCAGAGCACACTCTTGACTAGGGTGTAAGTGAGGTCCCACCTAAGAGCCAGAGAAGTTGGTTCTTAGCAGGGCAGTGGGCCTGGCAACCAGACCTTCCCCTTGGACATGCTGTCCAAGGGCACTTTCGTGTAATGAGGGAGTCTGTGAACTGAGTGAGCCTTTCTCCCCCTGCTCCTTTGGGTGAATGATATCTTGGCCACTCTGATGTGGGAGGTTTCCTCTTGATCAATGAGTGTATGATCATTTCGGTTCATCTTTTCTTGAGGTTTAGTTTTCTTGTCTAGTAGTTAATTCCCAATAGATACCCGTACTTCTTGTATTTTGTCAAGAGGAGTGCTAGGCAATGCTGGTTGCAATAAACCTCCATTTTGGAGAGTGGCTGCTGTTTGTTTTATGAGTTCCTTTGTGACACAGCTGGAGGAGATATTCACTGGTGGAGATAGAGAGGGCCAAGTCCCAGCAGCTAGGAACTGGCAGGCCCATCAGGTAGCACCCTGGGACTACTGAATGGGCAGTAGCTCCAGGTCCCTCTTCGTCTCCGATTGCCCCAGTGAGGAAGAGGATGGACAGCCAAAGGTGCTGGGGATCCAGGGATCCCCCTGTCCCTGCCAAGGCACTTCCTCTTGCCCAGAGGGAAGGTCTGAGCAGAGCAAGTATAGAGGAGCAGGAGAAAACCACACCAGACTTGGAAAAGTAACTGCTTCCTGCATCTGTATCTACTCTTCCGTTCAATATTGGGTGCACTGGGGGCAGTGGCAAGGAGCTGGCAGCCTAGCAGAGCCAGTTAGTGTATTGGGTCTGACTGAAATGGGGTTATTTTCCCCACACAGTGTTGCGTCTTTCTATCAGGAGCTAGAAAGGTGTTGATAACACACCTGTGTTGTGGCTATGGCTGAGCAGGGCTCGCTCAGCATCAAGGTTGTTGTTTTTTTTTTAACATATCCCGCACAGAGGGATGGAGTCTGCAAGGTCTGGGGAGGGGACACAATTGGAGCAGCTGACCCAAACTGACCAAGGGATATTCCATACCATATGATGTCAACTCAACAATAAAAGCTAGAAAAAGGAGGGGGAGGAGGGGGCGTTGTCCTTGAGAGAGTTCTCGATTTTTGGCCAAGTAAGGAGAGGGGGCAGCAAAACTACTACCATGGACTTCCAAAGGGCAGACTTCAACATGTTCAGGACACTGATTGAGAAAGTCCCTTGGGGCACAGTCCTAG
>VWZK01021920.1:449765-467619 GCA_013396935.1 Baryphthengus martii | reverse complement strand
CCCCCGCGGCCCTGCGACTCTCACCCCTGCCTGCACGGCGGCACCTGCGAGGACGACGGGAAGGAGTTCACCTGCAGCTGCCCCGCCGGCAAAGGAGGAGCCGTCTGTGAGAAACGTACGTGCCTCTGGCCTCGGCCAATCCGTGCTCTGGCAAACTGTGTGGTGATGGGGAGATGTTGGGGCACGGGCACTGGGCTCTGCAGGCGTCTGTTTAACTGGCTGTCTTCATCACACAATGGTAGGGGTTGGAAGGGACTTCTGGAGGTCATCTTGTTCAACCCTCCTGCTAAAGCAGGGTCACCCAGAGCACGTCCTCCAGTAGTTCTCTGTCTCTCTTGAACTGAGGAGGCCAGAACTGGACACACAACTCCAGATGTGACCTCACTAGGGTAGGGTAGAGGGGGAGGAGAACATGCTGGCCACACTCTTCTTTGTGCACTTCACAATGCCACTGTCCTTGGCCACAGGAGTTTAACTCTGCCAAGAATAGGTCGTACATGGATGCTTTAAGAGGTAAGTTCACAAGGCTGCAGGGTAAGAAGATGCCAGGAGCAATTTCTTCCTAGCTCCACTGCTGATATCCCAGTGCCCTGAAGGACGGGGCACTCATGGTGTTGTGAGGAGCTGCTTGGGACACCACTGAAGCTAAGGACCAGGGGAGCAGCTCTCTAAAGCCTGGGAGCAGTCTCTGGGGGGTGTGCCATCATGAGGGGAGTTGGTTGCAACCAGTATGAGTGTCTGGGAGGTAGTGACAGGATAAGAGTGTGAACCCAGAGCTTCTTTGTGCCATTTCACGAGAGTTCTCTTTGTACAGGTAAGAAAATGTTCACAGGCGATGGCAGGCCTTTATCTGCTCTTTATCCTTCTGTTCCCTCCTCTGTTTCATCCCCTCTTCGTTTCTCCACCCTCCCCTGGCTCTTGCAGCTATCAGGTACTTCATCCCCAGCTTCGGTGGCAAGTCCTACCTGGCCTTCAAGATGATGAAGGCGTACCACACCGTGCGCATCGCCATGGAGTTCAGGACGGTGGAGCTCAGCGGGTTGCTGCTCTACAACGGGCAGAACCGTGGCAAGGACTTCATTTCCCTGGCATTAGTTGGCGGCTTCGTGGAGCTCAGGTGGGTGCCCTTCTCCTCAGCCCTGGGTGGTGTGGAGGAAGCAGAGCAGCCGCTCTTGCCAGAATGGTCCTTGCAGAGCACCGGGAGGATGCTGGACTCAAAGTTGCAGGCTAAGAAATGGTAGCATCAAATGGACAAGAAGAGTAGGAGCATTTTTTTTCCAGTCTAATGGGAATACTAAAGGGACTCATTCCCTGTGGCAGTTTTCAATGATTTAACTTATTTCAGTTTGAATTTTGAAAGCTAAAGGGTGTGGGAAGCGGATTTTTTTCTGAGCAAGCAAGAGGACATTTTTTTTGGTGCTGTTTTTGTACTGGAAAAGGAAATGCAGGAGAAGAAAGAAAAGGAGAAAAGCCCCAGAAATTTGAGCTGAAATGATTTTTCCAGTTCCAAAAGCACCGATTGGGACTGGGGTGAGGTGGAGGGCAGACCTCTGGACACTGCAAAGTCCAGGTGAATTCTTAGTCAGCCAGTGCTGATGCTCAGCAGAGGATGGGTGTGTGCTCTTGAGTGCAGCCTGGTCCAGAGCTGGGGAAGGAGAGGGGCTCCTAAGTGCTCCCAGCTTCTCCCTGGGACACAGCAGTCCTCGTGCCATGGCCCAGATGTCACCTTTCCGCAGGGTGGCACAGACACAGACCTCCCCTTCTTCTGCTCCAGGTTTAACACTGGCTCCGGCACAGGCATCATCACCAGCAAGGTCCGTGTTGAACCTGGCAAGTGGCACCAGTTGGTGGTGAACCGCAACCGGCGCAGCGGCATGTTGGCCGTCGACGGGGAGCCC
Source organism: Baryphthengus martii (assembly GCA_013396935.1). Lineage (NCBI taxonomy): Eukaryota > Metazoa > Chordata > Aves > Coraciiformes > Momotidae > Baryphthengus > Baryphthengus martii. The sequence continues at coordinate 465,721 of VWZK01021920.1, read as the reverse complement.
CACGTCAGTGGGGAAAGCCCGACGGGCACCGATGGGCTCAACCTCGACACGGACCTGTTCATCGGGGGAGTGCCAGAGGACCAGATGGCTGTGTGAGTGAGGGCGCTGGTCCACTCTCCTGGGTGGCACAACATCTGCGTTCGGTTTTGAACTCCTTCAAGAAGGACCGTAAGGGGATGGAGTGTGTCCAGAGAAGGGCAACAGAGCTGGGGAAGGGTCTAGAGCTCAAGTCTGGTGAGGAGCGGCTGAGGGAGCTGGGCTTGTGCAGCCTGGAGCAAAGGAGGCTCAGGAGAGACCTTCTGGCTCTCCACAACTCCCTGAAATTCAGGAGCTTGGAGCCAGGGGGGTCGGGTTCTGCTCCCAAGGAACAAGTGATAGGACAAAAGGAATCGGCCTCCGGTTGCCCCAGGGGAGGTTTAGATTGGAGCTGAGGAACAATTTGTTGCCCTGCAGGGTTGTCCAGGCCTGTCCCAGGCTGCCCAGGGCAGGGCTGGAGTCCCCCTGATCCCTGGAGGGGTTTCCAAGGCGTGGAGATGTGGTGCTGAGGGACAGGGCTCAGTGGTGCCCTGGCAGTGCTGGGGGAATGGCTGGACTTGATGATCTTCAAGGTCTCTTCCAACCAAAACGATGCTGTGATTCTAAGATGCCATCTGCTGCTGCTGCAGGCAGAGCATCCATGGTGGCCGCAGCTTGCTCACTTGGGGCCCACTTCACACCCTGCTGGGGAGCACAGCCTGACCCAGGTACTTGGAGACTCTCTGCATTTTTGTCCTCAGGGTTAAAACCCCCACCCGCTCTGTCCCCTCAGGGTGGCGGATCGTACCGCGGCTACAACCGGCCTGAAGGGCTGCATCCGCCTCCTGGACGTGAACAACCAGATGTACGACCTGCGGGAGAAAGGCAGCGACGTGCTGTACGGCAGCGGGGTGGGCGAGTGCGGCAACGACCCCTGTCACCCCAACCCCTGTCACCACGGTGGCATCTGCCACGTCAAGGAGGCAGAGATGTTCCACTGCGAGTGTCTCTACACCTACACCGGTACGGGGAGGGGGCTGCAGGCTGAGCATTGCTGGGGTTCCTCGTCCCACTGGTTGGTCCTGAGGGATCCCAGAGTTTCTGGGGCCCATGTGATGAGCTGCGGTGGGGAGGGGTGTGCTGTGAGGTGACAGCAGTAGATTAGAGGGAGAAGTGTAGGATGAAGGTCATCTAGTGAAGTCAGTAAATTTAGGATGCAGATCTGTTCATATGCACATAAGACAAGGGCCAAGATCTGCTTGTTCTCATCCTCAAAAGGATCTTTGCATTTTAAGGGCTTAGTCTGGTGAGAGTATCGTCTGCCATTTATGGGTCCACTGCAGGGGTGCTTCTTGGGTGATAGGAACCCAGCTGGGGATAGGAGGAAGAAGCTGGCAGGGCATCAGGAGACGTCAGGGACATTTATCTCTGGCCAGATGGTGCCTGATGGCCGTTGGTCCGAGGTGCTGAGGTGACAAAGCCGCCTTCTCTGCTGCAGGCCCAACGTGTGCCGACGAGAGGAACCCCTGCGACCCTTCGCCCTGCCACGTCTCTGCCACCTGCCTGGTGCTGCCGGAGGGAGGTGCCATGTGCGCCTGTCCCATGGGCCGGGAAGGAGACTTCTGCGAGCGAGGTGGGATGGGAGCTGGCAGAGGAGCGGGTTCGGGGAAGGGGGTGGAAGGGAAGGTGCTGATTTTTCCCCAGTCTGGGTGGCCGGGAGGCCTTGCCTGCTGTGCTTCTGGGGCGCTGGCTGAAGCCACTCTGCCTCCTCTTCCTCACCATTCCCTCATTTGTGCCCAGTGACAGAGCAGGACCACACCATGCCCTTCCTGCCGGCGTTCAATGGCTTCTCCTACCTGGAGCTGAATGGGCTGCAGACCTTCGTTCCTGACCTGCAGTAAGTGCCAGGGAATGGAAGAGGGGCGGACGAGCGTGTTGTGGCTGACTCAGGGGAGAGAGCTCGGCCTCTGAGCCTTGCTTGTCATGCTGGTTCTCTCTGGAGGTCCTCCCTTTGCCTATAGAGGTTTTATCCAGAGGAACTGGCATTACCAGGTTCCTTACACCACACTGAGCCAGCATCATATCCTGGGTGCTTGGCCTTGCAGCAGGCTGGGCAAACAGGCACCACGGAGCAGCATCCTGAAGGCTGCAGAGGTATCTGACCTGGCAAGGGTGCCTGGCAGGGGTGGCATCTCTCTACCATACCTGTAATCCCAGCCAGGCAGAGATCTTCAAGGGCTCATGGGGGCTGCACGTGGGCAGCTGGGTTGGAGGGTATCCATAATCCTTCTCTCCTCAGGGACAAAATGTCCATGGAAGTTGTGTTTCTGGCCAAGAACTCCAGCGGTATGATCTTCTACAACGGCCAGAAGACAGATGGCAAAGGGGACTTTGTCTCTCTGGCCTTACACGATGGCTACCTGGAGTACAGATACGACCTGGGCAAAGGGGTGGCCGTGCTCAGGTAGGATGGGCTGGGGAGCTGTTCTTCAGGGGTTTGGTGACAACAGAGGTGGAAGGGAAGGGAAAGCAACAGCCTAAACATTTCAAGGGAAATAAGAAAGATAGGGGCAGATCTTTTAGTGAAAGGACAAAGGGTGGTGGTTTTAAACTAAAAGAGGGGAGATTTTAAGGAAGAAATACTGGCTGAGGTTGCCAAACTGGTCAAGCTGTGGTGGCCTGGGCAGCCCAAACTGATCAGGAGAGGTTTACAGTGCTGTGTTTGCGGGTGGTTACGACTGAGCTCTCACCAGTCTGTCTTCTCCTTCCTTCTCGCCCCCAGGAGCAAAGAGCCAGTTCCCCTCAACACCTGGATAAATGTCTTGTTGGAGAGGAACGGACGCAAAGGGGTCATGAGGATCAATAACGGCGAGAGGGTGATGGGAGAGTCACCGGTGAGTCGATGGGCCAGGCAGAGCTCTCTGGGCTTCCAGCCCTACTCCTTTCACGTGAAATGAGCTGAGAAGTTCCCAGGCTTGTGGGCTTTTGATCCCTGTGGTATATGGCTTTGAGGGTGGAGGAGCAGAGGGCGAGACCTAGGGAGAAAAGGCAGCTGCAGGGCAGAGCTTGCCTGCCTCTCTTCCCTGCTCTGCTGTAGGACAGCACCTGTACACCTCTAACAGCTCTTCTCCTCCCTCCTTGTCCCTCACCACACACAGAGCTGCAGCACCTTGACCTCCCCTCACACACACACACCCTTTTTTTGCAGGTCCTCGACCATCCCTGTGTTGGGACAGATACTCGGGGCACCCTCTCAGCCTGTGCTGGGCTCATGTGGGTTTCACCCTTGATGATGCGCAAGAGCCCTCCATGGTGCTGGGTGCTCAGAGAGCTCGGCCGGGGAGAAGTCACGGGGCCGTCAAAGGCCCGTTGCTGCTGAATCCATCAGCGCCTTCTCTCCTCTGTTTCCAAGCTGGCAGCTCACCTCTGGCTTCTCCCAGTGTCCTGTCCCCTCTGCACTTCTGCTTCCGCACAAACCACGGTCCCCTGGGGTTTTGTGGCAGGGCCACTGGCCTTCCTTCCACCTTCCTTCCCAGTGGGGAAGTTGATAATGCAGAAAAAGCCCCAGTTGCTGCTGGACTCGTCCTTAAGATCCACCTAGAAGTGCAGCATCGAGATTACACAGTATTCCTGGCAAAGAAGAGATTTTTTTTTTTTTTCCTCCCCTTATTTCTTGTCTTTTCAAGCTTCTCTCCAAGTGGGTTGCCCCTGGCTGGCAGAGGCCCCTCCTTTGCCTTCTGTAGCTCCTGGCTGCCCTGGGCGCTGCTTGCAGTGGTGGCCTCGCAGCCCTGCATGTTATGATGTTACCCACTGATCTCCTTTTTCTCTCTTTCTCTCTCTCTCCCTTTGATTTTCATTTGTGTTTTCCCCTCCCCTGCTGTCTGGATCCCAGAAATCCCGTAAGGTAAAGATAAGTATGACCCACCGCACCTCCATCTCATCCGCCATCGGCACGTTGTTCTCTTTTGTTGTTGTTTGTTTTTTTTTTCCATTCAGATTTCAGTGTTTCACCCACTCCCCTTCTCATCTGACCAAGCAGCTTTAGGATCTCTGTAGAGTAGCGATGCTCGTTTCCTTTCCCGTCATTAATTCCCAGCCAGTTGTTACATTTTATTTTGGAAACATTTCACTTAATCCGGTCATGTTTCTCGTGTTCACTCCACAAAGCATTAGCTAGTGACTCTCATAACCACACCTTTGCCTTGCCGCTCTGCCCCTGGGTCCATCCCAGGTGCTCGGGACGGGACGTCACTCCCGTTTCGTGCCCAGGGAAGCCTGGGGCCGAAGATTCCCTGGGGACTCTCCAGGGTGACAGCAAGGAGGGTCATTCTCCTGCAAATACACAACCACGTGAGATGCAGGAGAACCTCCTCTAGCCATTTGCTGTAGCAGCTGGGTGAACCCAAGCTGAGTCCCTCTGGGATGCATTTGGGTTTGAACATTAACCCTGGTGAGACTGTCAAGCAATATTTGTTGACTTGGTTTTGGGGGCCCACCCAAAAGGAGAGGCCTCCACGCCTGAGAGCATTAGAACAGCATCTCCCCAAAATTAAATTAATGGGAAGTCTTTTCCTTGTGTGCCTGCTGGCAGGCAAGACCTTGCAGCTTGGCATGAGGAGGTTTGCTGGAGGCCCCTCTCTCCCAGCACCCTTTACCCAGCTGGGTTTGGTGCCAGATACATGGAGCTCATCTCCCTGCGCTCAGCAGCAGCTCACCCTGGCAGTGCCATGGCTGGCGGCTGGCTGCAGGTCCTGGTGGCAGGGCAGGGAGTGGGGCCAGGCTGGAGCAGGGTGACTGGCTAGGGCAGGAGCTGTGCAAGGAATGGAGGAGAAGGTGGGGACACGGTCCCAAGCAGGATGCCAAGCCCAGCCCACCTCCTGGGGCAGGGCTGTCCTGCTCGCTTGGCCGTGGAGGAGACTCTGCTGGACCCTGGCATGCCTTCCGAGAGGCTCTCCTGCTCTGACCTGTGCAGAGATGGCTGTCCCAGGACACAGCCCGTGCCTTGAGGGAGGAAGGCAGGGAGCAGGGTGTTGTGTTGCTGCCCTGCTCACAGCCTCCTTTGGTCCTTGCAGAGCTGGGCCAACTGCCCATCTTGCATTTTGGGGATAACCTGACATCTTCTCCATCTCATCTTCTCCCCTTTCCTCCCCAGGTGCCTCACACCTTCCTGAACCTGAAGGAACCATTTTATGTGGGAGGAGCCCCAGATTTCAGCAAGCTAGCTCGAGCAGCTGCCATCTCCACCAGCTTCAGTGGAGCTGTGCAGAGGGTAAGGCCCTCCCAGGTAGCCTAGGGCAGGTGTCTGCTTGGGAGATGTCCCACCTGGACTGGCATAGGGGTCCTTGTGCATGGCGGGGGCACCCCCAGTTGAAAAGTGGCAGCAGTGGGTGGCAGAATGGGAGGTGGGGCTGCATTGTAGGAACACGTTGGGCTTGGGACTGGATTCCCAGCTCCCACTTTCTCGCCAAGATACTGACCTCTGGCCGTCCTTGATGATCTTAAAGGTCTCATCCAGCCAAAACAGTTCTCTGATTCTGTGATTCCTTTTGCTTGTATCCACCAGATCTCCGTCAAGGGGGTGCCCGTGCTGAAGGAGCAGAACATCCGCAGCGCCGTTGAGATCTCCACTTTCCGAGGCCACCCCTGTACCCAGAAACCCAACCCCTGTCAGAACGGGGGCACTTGCAGCCCCCGGCTAGAGAGCTACGAGTGTGCCTGCCAGAGGGGCTTCTCCGGGGCTCACTGTGAGAAAGGTGAGATGGGACATGGACCCTCACCCACTGGCCAGGCACGATGGGTAGTTGAGGGCAGCAGGACAGCACACCGCTCAGCCCGAGCCTGAGGTCTTGTCCTTGTGGTGGCTGCCGGGAGGGATCCAGAGGAAATGAGCTGTGGCTTTTTCAGGCAGCTGTGGAGTTGGGGTTGTGCTGTTTCTCAGGAGTGAGGATGTTACCTGCGATGCTGCTGCCCGTGGGTACAGCACCCAGCCCTGTCCACTTGTTCCCCTCAGCACACTCTGATCCTCTCTTACATTGCTGTGCTCACTCAAAGCAGCCTGGGGCAGGGAAATGTGGTTTGGGGCTGTAGCAGAATTCTCCTGGAGGGCTTGAGCCAATGCTGTCTCCAGATCAGAGTTTCTTTCCTACTACCTCTCTGATTTTAGCACTTGGGCCATCACCGAGCCCAGGTTCCTCCCCAGCTTCAGCCAGGAAGCCAGCAAAGCTGCAGATTTCATGACAACGGGCTGCGAAATGGGGAGATAGTCCGAACCTTAAAGCCACAACAAACCTTTCCAGTGGCTTCCTTAAAGTGCCACCATGCTGACCTGCCCTAGGGGATGACAGCTCTAGTCATGCTTTTGGCCTGTTGCGAGTGCTCGGTGCAAAGGGGGGATTCTCCTAGTCTCCAAGGATGGACGAGGCAAGATTACCTGACAGCTCTTCTTTTTCCCACCCTCAGTGATCATTGAGAAGGCTGCAGGAGATGCAGAGGCCATTGCGTTTGATGGTAGGACGTATATGGAGTACCACAACGCCGTGACAAAGAGGTAACGTGGCTGCTGAGCTGAACCGAGGTCAAAAGAAGGAGTTAGGGCTGTGAGCAGAAGGAAGAGCTGGGGTTCAAGAAGTCCAAGAGCAGCATTCAGAGGAGCAAGCCAAACCGGGGCTGTGACCAGTCGCTTCCAGCCCTTACCTCTAAAGCTGCCTTGTTGGCAAAGGGGTTTCCTCACAACACCGTTGCCCGGCCGGGTCTGGATGCTCATTCTGCAGCGTGTGGGCCACCTCCTCCTGGGTTAGCAGAGTGGTTTGGGAGTGGGATGAAGCTGGCTGAGTGTGCCCCATGAAGATGATCTGGTTTGGGAGTGGGATGAAGCCGGCTGAGCGCACCCTGTGAAGACGGTTAATGTGGTCTGTGCCCTGCTCCTGGTCGGTGTCTCTCTTTGCCCACGTGCTCAAGGATGCCCAGGTGGGCTGGGTGAGCTGATCTTAGGGGAGAAGTAGCTCTGCCTTTAGTTTACTTCCTGCCTGTCTGCCAGCTCTTTTTGTCCTCCTGGCTCCGTCCATCTGCCTCGTACACCCTCAGGTTCCCCACTGCTCTAACACCCTGCCCGGGGAGGGCGTCTGCGTTGAGCTGTTGTTTGTCAGTCTCTGTCTGTCTGTCTCTTCTCAATGTCCTTGTTTCTTTGTTTTCAAGCCACCTGACCAATGAGATCCCTGCGTAAGTACAGTCCTTCCTGATGCCCAGCTCCTCCCTGCAGCCATCTGCCCTTCACCACCTCTCCCATTGCCACCCCAACCACCAGCCCACCCATGGGGAAGCGTGGGGCAGCTGTGGGAGGAGAAATATGGGCGCTCTCCCAGGGGTCTACTATGGGCAGAAGTTCCCATTTCAGTATGAGGGAGACACACATATGGACTTACAAGGAGCAGCAGAGGGAATTGGGGAGGAGGCGGCTCAGGGGAGACCTTCTCGTTCTCCACAACTCCCTGAAAGGAGGTTGGAGAGAGGTGCTGGTTGGACTCTGCTCTCAAGGAACAAGTGATAGGATGAGGAAGTGGCCTCAAGTTGCACTAGGTGAGATTTAGGTTGGATCTTAGGAAAAATCCCCTCTTCCCCAAAAGGGTAGTCAAGGCCTGGCCCAGGCTGCCCAAGGCAGGGGTGGAGTTCTCATCGCTGGAGGGATTTCCAAGCCGTGGAGATGTGGTGCTGAGGGATAGGGGTTAGTGGTGACCTGGCAGTGCTGGGTTAACAGTTGGACTTCATGATCTCAAAGGTCTCTTCCAACCAGAATGATTCTGTGACTGCAGCTCTTGCAGCTCTACCAGGACGCAAACTCAGCTGAGACGCAGCCGGAGCTGCTCTGCCTGGCTCTGCCGCAGTCAGGCGTTGTCCCAGCAACAGGCTGCAACTTTTAGCCTCAGTTTAAGCAGATGAGCAGAGGAAGAAAGTTCCTAAGGTTTACCTCTTCCATCGTCAGCAAAGGCACTGGTGATGGAAGTCAGGGGTGCTAACCTGGCCCTGGTTTTTCCAGCACTGCTCCCATAGCAGGAGGTGGGGCTGGGTGCTCAGAGAATGTTCCCTAGTCAGGGGTGTGTGGCCTGGGCAACCTCTTAGAAGGTGCAGCGCAGCCAAGGGGGGAGAGTTTGAATGATACCTGCCTGTCACAGCCCCATTTCACCTCATTTTCTGCAAGCTGGACTCCGCAAGGAGGCTCGGGAGGCTGTGTTGCCTGCATGTGTGCATGTCAGCACCTGGAGAGCCACAGAGCCCACCAGCTGCAGGTTCACCACAGTTTGGGGATTGCTCTGGTGTTTTGGAAAGGACTTTCTAGAAGCCAGGCATCCTCTTAAGCTAGACAGTGCTCTACAGCAGTGAGAGGCATGCGGTTGCCTCTGCCATGTCCAGCTCTCTGCTCAGACATGAGCCGTATCGCTGCTGATGAGCAGAAAGCTGCTACCTTCGTGCCCTGCCTTTCCCAGTGCTCTGCAAAGGGAAGTTCACCGTTCCCAGCCTCCTCCCGGCTCGAGCCAGCCTATTTTGGCTCTGCGTGCCCCATCCTGCAAGGGAGCTTAGCACTTCTCCCCAGATCCCTCTGCTGGGATTTGGCAGCAGCACCCACTGGGCCTTGCCAGGGCTGAAGGACCCATTGGGCTGCCCATAAAAAGTAGTTTCTTCTGCCTCCAGGCAGACAGCGGGGTGTGCCTTGGGCAGGACTTGCGCTCCGATTGCTTCTCTGGCCGTGACATGCCCGTACATCTTTTTTTGAACGTACATCTTTATATACATGGGCCTGTAGCCCCTAACGCTCGCAGGCAGTGCCAGCAGGACAGCTGTAGCCCTGGGTTTCCCCTGCCCTGTGCACACCCCAATGCCCCAAGGGTGATTCAGAGACCTTAGGGGTCGGTTCAGCTCCCTGCCCAAGATGGGAGCCCCTTCTGCTGCATCCCAAAGAACCCTCCTGAGCCCTGCTGCAGGGCTGTGAACCAAAATCTTTCCCCCCTGCACTGCTGCCCCCTGTCCTCTCCTGGGCTGCACAAACTGGAACACAGGAAGTTCCACTTCGACATGAGGAGAAACTTCTTTCCTGTGAGGGTGATGGCGCCTGGAACAGGCTGCCCAGAGAGGTTGTGGAGTCTCCTTCTCTAAAGACTTTCAGAACCCACCTGGATCTGTTCCTGTGTGGCCTGCCCTGGGTGACCCTGCTCTGGCAGGGAGGTTGGGCCTGATCTGCAGAGGTCCCTCACAATCCTTACCATTCTGTGATCCCAGCAGGGAACACTGATGGTCGTGACCCAGGGAAGCCTTGCAGAGTCCCCACGCCGCTGGGACAGGGCTGAATTCGCTCCCTGGCTAAGCAACAACTTGCAAACTTCTCTCGCTGGCTTGAGGAAAGTCGGCCCCGAGAACAGTGGCCGAGGCTCTTCCTGCTCGTGCTGGGCAGTTCTCTCAGCTTGGGTGAAGAGCGGCTGCCGCTGAGCAGGGCGGGAGGGAGGGAGTGAGGGAGGGAAGGGCCTCCTCCGCTGCCCTGCGCTTATCGCATGCTCCCCTTTTTCCCCTGCATCTAAGTCCCGAAGCGCTGGACTACCCCGCGGAGCCCAGGTGAGTCCGTGCCAGGCTCTCGTGCCTCGTGCTCTGCTGTTGCTGCCGCAGCTCGTCTCTGTCTCCGTGTGTGTTCTGTCTGTCCCTGCCCTCGGCTTTTTATTTCCAAGGGACACAACTCTGCAGGTGAGGAGAGGAAACGTGAGGGAGGCCCTGTCCTCCCACCACAGGGACGGCAGCTCCTGTGCAGCTCCGCGGGTGAGGGGAGAGGCTGAGTCACCTTGAGGGTGCAGCCCTTTGGACATTGTCCCTTGGGAATAAAAAGCTGTCTGTGTTGTCTTGGTCTGTGTGTGCACGTGTCAGAGGGGTGTCCCAGAACATCCCAGGGGAGTGGATGGCGACTCCATGTGACAACGTCCCCTGTTGCCAGGACCCTTTTGCCCGTTCTGAAAGGGACTGAGCAAAGATGGGGATGCCAATGTGGGGGAAATCCTGTCCTTCCTTCATTCCTCCCTTGGGAAAAGACACTGTGTTTAGGAGAAAGGCTTTGCTACCTTTATGGACAGTCTCCATCTGGCCAGCCCAGAGCTGTTCACCAGCCCATGTAACACAAACCTCTTCCTTCAGCACCTGCATATCAGGAGGCAAAACCAAGACTTCTATCTCAAAGCTTTCAGGGGTTGAGGTGTCTGAACCTTGCGCTCCATGGAAGGCAACAGCAAGGGGCAGTAGCCCCAGTCTTTGGAGGTTCAAGCTGAATGTTGGGGGAAAACATCCTCAGGAGAACCGTGCAGCCCTCGCTCAGGTCAGCAGGAAGATAGAGGAGCTCCAGTCTTAGTGTTCTGAGCCACGAGTGCCTTCATTTAGTGGTGGCAGCGGTCCTGCTCTGAGTGGGAGCTGGGTTAGAGACCTCCAGAAGGCCAACAGAGAAGGCTGCTGCCAGGAGCTGACTGGCTGCCTGTTGCTTTTGTAGCCATGTTTTTAACTCTGCTCTGTCTTCTGCCCCGCTCCCACCTCTCCGTGCAGCGAGAAGGCCTTGCAATCCAACCACTTTGAACTGAGCATCAAAACTGAAGCCACCCAGGGGCTGATCCTGTGGAGCGGGAAAGGGCTGGAGCGATCGGACTACATCGCCCTCGCCATAGTGGACGGCTTCGTACAAATGGCCTACGACCTCGGCTCCAAGCCGGTCGTCCTACGGTCCACGGTCCCAGTCAACACCAACCAGTGGATTCATATCAAAGCGTACAGGTGACTGGTGGGAGGGGAGGGCGGGACTGTGGCAGATTGCTCTGGGATGGGCCGGTCCTGAACTGGGGAGCCTGAGTCATGGCTCAGTGGCTCCAGCCCCCGTGATCCCCAAGGGTCACTCTTCGGTGTGGATAATAATAGAGAGGCATGTGGGCAGCGCCGCGCTGGAGGGACGCGTGTTGTGACACGCCTGGAAATGTCAAAGGGGCAGGCTCAAGGAGGTACGAAAGGTTCGTGCCTTTTTATTTTAGCTGGCTGAGGGTTTGACATTCTGTTCGTGTTGAGTCCGAGCCGCCCCTTTTTATTTTTTTAATTTTTTTTTTTTTTTGGTGGTGGGAGTGGTGAGCGGATCACACGGCTGGCATGCCGGGGATTGCTGCGGATGGATCTGGAGGGCACGGGAGGAAGCTGGGGGATGCCCAGGGGATGCTGGAGGCATTCTCCAGGGAGGTGTTGCACCACGGACCACGCTGTGCTGCACAGCCTGAAGTTCTGCTCCCCGCTCCTCTCCAGGTGGAGGAGAGCTGATGGTGCCCAGTTTAGTGTAAAGCATCAGGCAGCTCTGGTCTTTTCCTCTAAGGTTGCTAATCATCCTCTGTTTCTTTTCCCCTCCCTCTGGGAGCAGGGTACAGAGAGAAGGTTCCCTTCAAGTTGGCAATGAAGCCCCCATCGCTGGCTCTTCTCCGCTCGGTGCGACACAACTCGATACAGACGGGGCCCTGTGGCTGGGTGAGTTGGTGTGGAAAGGGTGACCTTCCTCTGCACCCCTCGCGGAGGGGGCTCAGAGCTGGAGCTGGGGCGGTGATGCTCCCTCACTTGTTTCAGTGGGACGCCTTTGCCTCTCAGGAGGCTTTGGAAAGTTAGACCTAAAAAGTCCAACATGTTTTCTGCCTGCTAGGGCAGGGTGCTGGTGACAGCTGAGGGGTGAAGGACTGGCTTTGCCAAATGCCAGTCCTTTCCATGGTCTTCTGGCCCCTGAAGAGAGCCATTAGCTGGCCTGCAGCTCTGGATCCCCTGCTGCCGATGACATGGAGCACCCTCTCCCTCTTCTAACTGGGAGAGCTCCCACCTGCCGAATTCCCTCACGTGTGGGAGCCTCTGTTACTTCATGAGCCTCCTAGATGTTAATTCCTTGGACAACTGGTTCTCAAAGATGAAATGGCTGAACTGGGAGAAGGCTGCTTCTGTCTGGAAACACATAAATACCCAGATTTTAAATGTTGCTTTATTTGCATAACAGAATAAGCAGACAGGGCAGAACGTGCCTGTGTGTGCAGCAAAGTCACTTCCATTTGGGTTGACATAAGTGTTGTGATCCTGCAAAGGCAGCTGGGCCCATCCCATCTCTCACACCCTGCCCGTGGCAGATCTGTCAGCCCAGGCAGAGGCTGGATTTGTCCTGTAACAGCTCAAATCAGTGAGAAATCCACCCACCAGTGTAGGAGAGTTGTGCTTAAATACAGCCAGCCCTAATCTGAGCTCAGAGGATAGCAAAACCCTTTTTGGACCCTGAAGGGATGAAGGAAAGATGCCCAGCGATAGGAGATGCTGCAGGTCCTGGGTTTCCTTTGTCTCTTGAGGAAGATCCTTGGCTCAGCTCTGCTAAGTTAAGGACTGGGCTTGGCCTCAGGCAGGTGCTGTGGCAGCCCCAGTGTTCAGGACTCCAAGGAGGCACAAAGGCCACAGGAGTCAATGGACAGAAATGTTCACCTGGGGATTTTTTCCATCTGTAATGAAGAAACACTGACTTAGATACTGGTCATGCTGTTCCTATCTCCCCAGTTGAAGCCTGTAGTTTCAGGTCTAACCTGCCTTGCAAAGAATTCGTATTCAAAAATGCAGCCTTACCTTTGAAAAGACAGTATCCCAAGTGCTATTTCTCATTTCGACATCAACCTAGAAGTTATGTTGAAAGCAGCATGGTTCCATGAGAAATTTTTGCTTGGCTTCCCCACTGGGTCTTCCAAAGGTTTTGTTTGCAACCAGCCTTTTGGCATTTCAGGGCTTGGAATGAGCTGTAGTGGACATTTCAATAACTGAAATAAAAATCAGTTTGAATTTGGGACCAGTCTCCAAGGAAACGAAGTGGTTTAGGTTGAATTGATATTTGAGGGTGGAAGTTACTGTTTTTCACGAAACCTGTTTGTATAGGTTGGAACTCTGATGTAAGTTAAAATAAATATTGGCTGGGAAAGAGTTTTTTCCCTGTCGAGAAGACGTTCCCAGCAGTGCTCAGGGGCAGTGCTGCCTGGGGGAGGCTTCTGGCCCCTATGGAAGCGTGTCCTTTGTCCCCCCACCTGACCTTCTGCCCTGTCTCTTGCAGGGGGACTGGAGAAGCTGAGCGTGGCTCACAGGCTGCCCAAGGCCTACAGCACAGGCTTTATTGGCTGCATAAGGGACGTGATTGTCGACCGCCAAGAACTGCATCTGGTGGAGGACGCTTTAAACAACCCCACGATATTACACTGCTCAGCCAAATAGACCCCCAGGGACCCTTCCTTCTCCTTCCCTCCCTCCTGCCTATTGCTGTAATTATTTTCTATTTTTGTAAACTTATTGCTTTTTATATTTTGGGGGGAGGGGGGAAAGGGAGGGGAGGAAACACCTTTTCTTTTGGGTTATTTGTTCGGTTGCGGTCTATCCAGGTCAGTCAGACTCGAATGAAACAGCAGCAACAAAGAACAAACCTTGAACCAAGTCTCCAAGAAGTGACAGAAGAACTTCCCCATTGCACCTGCATTGTAAATCTTATTCATACTTGAAGCTTCTTTTTGGGTGATTTTTTTTTTTTATTATTATTTTTTTTTTCCCCTCCTTACTTGTGTTCTTGGGTTGTTGTTCATGCCTGTGGGGGAAAGGATGCTGGTGCTGGCGAGACGTGTGGCCTTCGTGGATTCACTGCCTTCCTATTTCTGCCCTGGCCCCAAAGTCCCCCCTGCAGTGCTGGCTGAGCAGGGAAGTGGCCGGCAGAGAAGTGGGAATCACCACCCTGCTTTGGGGCCTGGCTCTGCCAAGCCTTCTCCTGGCCCTGTGTTCACCCTCTCTCTCCTCCCCCCGCTTCCTCTCACTATAATTTATGTGTGTAAGGATCTCAAGTGCTTTTCTCCTTTATGCTCTGTTAAAATCAGGGATGCCATGCACTGGAAGAGAGACCAAGGTCTGCTCTGAGCAGGCAGAAAAGCATTGCTCTTTGGTTGTCTTATGACTGCTGGACTGAGAGGTGCTGTGGGGGAAACGTTGATTTCTCTGTTGGCTCTCCTCCTCCTCTTGGACATGTGCAGAAGCAGCTGTGAAACCTCATTTCCACACTTTGTGTTTATCCAGACATGTCCTAACCACTTACTTGCCCTGGCTGCTCTTCCCAAGAGCTTCTGTCTGCCAAGCGTTGCCCTCCCCATGCACCAGTGAGAACCTGCAGCACATCTTCAGGAGCTGGAAGTGCTCTCCCTCTTCCAGCTCTGTCAAACAGGCTGTGAGGGCACCGGGACTGGGTCCCTTGTCACTTTAAAAAAAGCTGTTGGCTGTGTCCTTCCATCACCCACTTTCCAGCCTCCGTGCGTGACTTGCCCTCTGTCTACCATGAGGATGCTCGCAGCTGGCCAGCATGGGAACCTCTGTGGAGCTGGTATTAAAACCTCTCCCATGAAGAGAAATGGGAGTTTTACCTTTAACTTCAAGTTTTTGCAATGCAGGGTCTTCCAGGCTGTGATCAAAGCTCCTCTGGATGCTGCCAGCCCAGCAGCAAGAGCTGCACTGGGAAGGGGAACGGGTCAGTAGCGTTTGGGAGGAGGGTTTTGTTTGTTGTTTTTTTTTTTTTAAAGTATTTTCTTCCTCCACTCAAACTTGAGAGCAAATACTGTGGTGCCAGTTCCAAAGCCAGTATCTGTGTGTCCAAATGAATGTCCGTGTGTCTGCGAGCGTCTGTCAACCAGCACACGTTGGCATACAAACACCCAATCTCCTGGAAGCGGGAGAAGAACAACCGGATTGCAGCTAGGAAAGAAATGACCATTCAGGTTTCCTTCTCCATGGGAAGAATTTACTGATGCTGTGTAGCATCTCTGTCCCTTTCCAGCCCTGGGTCACAGCTGTGTCCCTCCCTTTGCCACCCTGAGATGGCAGCCGGCGTCGCTCTGTGTAAAACGCCAGTGGAGCGTATGGAATTAATCGGAAGTGTTTGGAATTAATCACAGGGTTGCTTAATATCCAGGGTGCCATCATTTTGCAGTTTTACCCTAAATTTCTAGTGTGTAGCTTCACCCTTTAAAAGTGTTGGGTTTTGGCACTAAATTTTGAGCCATGAAAAATCAAATTACTTTTCTCAGGTGAGCCCTGAGCACGAATGTAACAAAGGGGAAGAACATAGTGTAAAACCACTTGGGCTTTGCTTTTTTCTTTTTTTTTTTTTTTTTATTTTTTTTTTTTTTATTTTAAAGGACTCTACCCCCCCACCCCCAATCTATGCCTAATCTCTTGACATTCCTCTTAAACTCCAGTGGTTGGGTATTTCACAGGGGGCTGTGCCCCCTGGGGAACGGAGGCTCCGCTGCGTGTGGCTGGGGATGCCTGTGTGTGTGGCAATACCACATTTTAAGTGGCTACTGTATATAAATGGTGGTTGTTGGTTGGGGGGGGGTCCTGTGGTTGTGTTGGGACAGGATTGGATTGCTGTATTTTGATGGCAAGGTGTAGGTAGACAGGAGCTAACTAGGGCTTCGGGCTGGGGTGGGATGGGAGGGAAGTGCGAGACCCTCGATCTGCGTTTGGAGAAGGCGGGCGATGCGACTGCGGTGGCCGAGACCGAAGCCTGGAGGATGTGCCAACTCCAGAGGGAGAGGGGCAGGCGCAGAGGAAGCTGCTAATTTTCTAGAATGCCACTGAAATGAAGCCAGGGTCACTGCAAAAGAAACAAAACAAACAAACAACAAACTAGTGAAACCAACGAAACAAAAACTCTGTCTGCTTTTGCTGGGGCTTGGAAATGCCTTAAACCAGGACCTTGCATCCTTGTGGTCAAGCATCTTGAACCAAGGTCAGATTCAGCAGTGCTCCCTAGGGGCTGTGCACTTGGCTTTATTTTTAAGAGCATCTGTAACATGTACGTACAGAAAAAAAAAAATACGGACATTGAGGTTTGTTTGGTTTTTTTT
>VWZK01021920.1:380448-449746 GCA_013396935.1 Baryphthengus martii | reverse complement strand
TTTTTTTCTTCTTTTTTTTTAAAAAAAAAAAAAAAAGTCCACGTGGCTTCATTTATAGGGTAAATTAATGACCATTGTGAACTGCTGTATGAATTCTGAAGGGCAATGCACAGTAGAGGAGCAGCATGATATAACCATTACTAACTTGTGTCTTTCGTCAATCACCATGAAATAAAGTTTGAAAACAAATATGTTTTTAAGGAGCCTCTTGGTTTTTTTTTTCTTCTGTTTTGTACTGTGTGCCTCATGCTGGTGTGTATCCACCTCCCAGGCAGATGCTGTGGGAAGTCAAACCAGTATCTCCATGTGTTTCCTATAGAACCAGCGTGGCTCGTGCTTGTGCCTGCTGTATCTTCTAAATGACAACCTCAGCCCTCTCCAGCCAATGTCTGCAGGAGGAGGAGGACTTGTGTCTTTTACTTCCCCTTCTCTGTGCCCATCGGGTCATACTCTGGATGGTTTCACCTCCTCGAGCATCCTCTGTAAGACGAGGAGCCATAGAAAGTCAGTGGCAAGCACGCAAGCAGGATGTGGTTTGAGATGTACCGGCATCTCAGTTCCCGCTCTAAACAGGTCTCCCTAATTGGGGCCTTTTCTCCTGGCCAGAGCTGTAGCTCTGATCTCTGCAGCATCATCTTTCTGCAAGAAAAGAAAGTGGGAGGTGGAGAATTTTCTTCAAGCAAGAGCTTGTGTTCATCCAAGTGAGAAAAAGAACGTGGGTTTCCTGCCATTTGGGTGGTAGCTAATTTAGCAAACGGAGTCATTCTGCCATCCAGCAGTGATGCACATTTGAGTGGTGTCTGCACCAGCTCAGTAGGAACCGGCTTTTCGATGGACAATGAGACGCCGAAGACTCACAATAGGAAACAATGAGGCCAGTGTTTGAACAGCCACAGGGGTTGCACAACTCACAACTGGGGCCATGTTCTGCTCAAGATCAGCCTCCTGGTGCAGCGTCTTCTTGACAATGACCTTATTATGCCATGACAGGCACGGACTTGCAAAGTCAGTACCTCTTCCACAGGCGTTTTGCCAGCCTGCCGCAAAGCAGCAGGAGAAAAAGCCGTCGTTGTCTCGGCCAGAAGGAAAAGCTGAGCTCTGGCAGCTGGATGGGTTTTACTACAGGCTAGAAAAGCCCATTGTGGGGAGAGCGAGGAAGGAAAGAAGGACAGGAGCCACACTGGGGGCACGCTTGGGCAGGCAGCGAGCATGACTCAGGGGAATGGCCTGGCCACGCTTTCTGGCAGCCCTTGCTCCGAGAGCAGCCTGCTTGGTGCTCTCTGGAGCACACCGGGTGCACATCAAGCCTGGCTGCCCAGTCTGCGCTCACTGGGAGCTAATTGGGATGTACTGGGTGCAGATTGCTCCCAGGCCAGAGCCTGGATTTCTCTGCTGGGTATTTCCCTGGGATGGGCAGGAGACAGGAGGGCTAAGATCTCACAGGAGAGGACCTTTTTCACCAGTCATGTGTATCCCAGCTGCAGTCTAGAAACCAGTAACAAGAAGGAGGGAGATCTGTTCCAGAGGTTTTCTTTTGGCCTGTTTTTGATCAAGAAGTTGCACAGCAGCCCCTCCCTGACCATGTGCATCGCTCTGAGGAGGGGTCTTGTGTGTTCCTCCCCTCGCTTCCGTATGAGATGGGCACACACAGAAATCCCAGTTTGGTCTCTCACAATGAAGTCTCAGTGCTCTGAAAGAAGGTCCCAGTAACTAGAGGCCTGAATGGCGGGAGAAATGAGCAAGGAGAGGACAGGGGTCATTGTTATCAGGGTTGCTATTTGGCCTCTGTGGTCCTCGTTGCCCCGTGAGCAATCCGGTGGCATGCGGGAAAGCTATGCAACCCGCCAGTCATCCTCACGGAGAAATGAGCCGGCTCCCGCTGCCAGCTCTCTGGGTATTCCCCGAATAGACATGGAATTCGCTGAGTCTTATTATAGTTATAAAACTGCTATTTTTGCCGCTACGGGTAGACGGGGCGGGGGCTCGCTGGCTGTGTCCTGGCTTTTTCTCTCTCTTGGGCAGCTGGCTTTGTTTTCTCACCCAACATTCATGAAAGGTGCCAGATTCAGGGCATTTCTTTGGGTTGATTTCTGTCTTTTATGCGAAGCAGCATATATTTGACATGAGTTTGAATTCACACTTCAGCTGGCAAACTACATTCTATTTGTATAAAGCACATTATAGCACACCTGACCCCAGCTTACCCCCGTGGAAGATCTGGGTGTCACCATCCCTGTCTCACCACAGATATTGGGATGAGATCGGGGGGGACTTTGTGCCCTCCTGATTCCAAAGCTGTCCCTGAGCTGGGGTCACTCAGGGATAACAGCAAAATGTGTTGGTGTGGGTTGATGGGGACAGAGTTTTTAGCAGGGCCCGTTTTGATAGGACAAGGGGCAATGGTTTTAAACTAAAAGAGGGAGATTTAGACTGGGTATAAGAAAGAAATTTTTCACACTGAGAGTGGTGAGACCCTGGCCCAGGTTGCCCAAAGGGGTGGTTGTTGCCCTATCCTTGGAACCATTTCAGGCGAGGTTTGAAGGGGCTCTGAGCAGCCTGCTCTAGTTGCAGATGTCCCTGCTCCCTGCAGGGGAGCTGGACTAGATGACCCTGAAAGGTCCCTTCCCACCCAAACCCTTCTACAATTCCATGATTTTATGATTCTATGTGGCTGAGCCTTGCCAGACCGGGATACTCGGTGTCTGGTGGCTTGCTTCCTTCTCTTGGTAGCAGGACTCTCAAGTTTTTGTGAACTCAACACTAAAATTTAGACCTTCACTAATGTTTGGGCAGCAAGAGCCCAACATCAGAAGTTGCTGCTGGTGTGAAATCTCACACGCCATCAAGATCCGGGTGCTGTGGAGCTGCCTGGTGAGGAGCATTGATGCAGCATGCATGGAGAACACTCCTGCCAGGCGGGAGGGTGAAGGAGCGATGGCGCTGGGAGAGGAACGGCTCCAGGACAGAGGGTTCCATGTGCCATGCGACNCGGGCTGGAACCGCGGGTGGGTGCGCGGGATTCGGGGTTCGGAGGTCGGTGGCCGTGCCGAAGTCGCAGCCCCAGGTCCCTGCCCCTGAGCTGGTCCCCGTCCCGCCGGCTCTTTCGGGTCTCCCCGTGGAAGAGAAGGCGGCGGGAGAAGCCTGTTCCCCGCAAGCATCTTGTCTCCGTAGCCTCTGCTGGAGATGCTGAAGAAGGGACGCCGAACAGGGACCAAGATTTAAAACTTGCTTGAAATATCTTTGTGGGCTGCGAGATGGAAAAAAAAAAAAAAGGTACTTCGGTGCATCTGGTGTGTTGTTGGTGCCTCCTCCAGTTTCTCCCAAAGAAGCTGTTTCAAAACTTCAGTCTGTTTTTCTCGGCGGCGGCAAGCGCCCGTGTGACTTGAGGGCATCGTCCCTTCTCGGTCCTTCCTTCTCTGCTATGGCCCCAAAAAGGGGGTAATACCTGTCCAGTGGGTGGTCCTTTTTGGTACCGGTTTGTTATCCAGCTCAGGGTGCTGGGTCAGATGCACAGCTCCCTGGTGCTGCAGAGCAGAGGGGCTTCTTGAGAGCTGTCTGTCCTTTCATGGAGACAGCCTTAAGGTGACCTGAAAAAGCGTTTGTTGCTATTAGAAGTCAAGTGTGTTTTGAAAAAGCCTGCGGAGGGTGGTGGCTGGGGAGCCGTACAGCTGACGGGCACTTCAAGCTGAGAAATGGGATCGGTTACAGGACAGGGAGTGCTTGTTTGGTGTTGGTACAGGACCCAACACAGGCAGGTCATCTCTGGGGTTTCCACAACCATCTCTTGTAATTACTGCTTATTGTCCTCATGTGTGTTCCTGCAACACCGGGATCCAGGGTCTTGGTTGGTTTCTGGGGTTTTTTGTGTCTCTCTTTGCCACCCAGCACTGGCTGTCTCTTCTGTACAAAGTGCTGAGCCACGTTTTGTGAGTGTCTGGTTCAAAGCATGCAGAAGTTTAGGAAGAGGCAGTGTTCATCTGGGCGGTGCCACAGTATGTTACAAAACATGTCTGCTGATGGGTGATGGAGTAAAAAGCAGAGGGCTGGGACTCGGGGCCCCTGGATTTCATTCTCAGCCCAGGTAGTGCTCTCTGTGCCCACAGGCAAGTCAATATTTGTCTACACTGCCTCTACCTTGCTAGCTCCGCCCTGTCGGGCAGTTACCTAGGGCAGCAGACTGCTGGAGACAGCACAAGGGTGGCAATGCTGCTGCCAGCTCAGCGCTCCCAGGAGTCCTGGGAAACCCAGCTAGCTCGTACTACTGCTGTGAGAAGTGCTCAGAGCCGCATGGATTGGATTTTGTGCTGGGGCTTGATTGCGCCCAGCATTTGCTGCTCCCATCCTGGTTCTGTAACGCCGCTCAGGTCCTTTTTCCTCATGTTGTGGCAAAATTGGCCTGGCCTCAGCCTTTCTTCTCTCGTAGGGTGCCTGCCAGATTTATATGGCATTTTTTATTTCTCCCTGAACCTGGCTAATGCTGTTCTTCTGACTGAAAGCACGGCCTAGTTCTGCCCGGGTGAATCTACTGAAACCACGAGCTGTGCTGGTGGAGCGTTGAGAGGCTCAAGCAGTCCCTCACTAGGGATGGTCACCACAAGGCCCAGCTGAAGTACTAAATAGTGGATCCTTTGCATACTGTCAGCATCACACCTGCGTCCTTTCTTGCAGGGGAACCCTTGAATTGAGGGCACTTTGGCATTAACAGGCCTACAGGCTGTAAAAAGGCTGGGGATGTGGAGCCGCTGAAAGCCAGCGTACACTTGGCCTGTTGTGCTGGGAGAGGGCACTGGGAAGCAGGGGCATCTGCGAGGGCGTGATTTCTCATAGCTCCATCCTAGCCACAGTGCTGCTTCCCCTCTTCAAAGACCACCTCCGTGGCTGCTTTGTGTCCGTGGGCTGCTGCGAGGCTGTCATCGGCTGAAAAACCTGGGAGCTAGTGTGGCTATAAGTGTGATTGATCGTGGATTGTCAGGCTTGGAGCGTGCATGACCTGTGTGCTTGTTCTTTACAAGGAAGGCGAAAGAAACCTCTTTCTGGGTGTTTGACTTGTTTGCTAAGCTCTCCTGGTGGCCATGCTGTGCTGTGGGGAGAGGTATCGAGGACTGGTGGATGCTGGTCACGCTGTTTATGGTTTTCTGACAAGACGCACTAGTTCGCCCGGGGCCAGCCTGGAAAGTGTGTCAGTGTAGGGGGGGTGTGCATCTGCGTGACAGGAGGGAGAACCAAACCCTGGTGTAGAAATAAAACAAGTTTGTTGCCGTCATCCTAAACCACAAAGCTGTTGCAAATCCTGAGCTCCAGGCTGCTGCCGGGGCCTTATTGCGTTACTTCTTCAAAACAGCTTGTTGAAAGAATGACCATTTCTTTCCCCCTCTCCCAGCTTTAGAGGCATGTGACCTCTCAACTGCCAGAGAGGTTTGGAGGTCAGGGATGTGCCGCCCCCCAGTAAGGACAGACAAACCATGGTTCTTCTGGAATGGTGAGAGCCTGGGAATCTAAGAGTGACCGCTGCCCCTCTTCTGCTTTAGTGCTCACGCCGGCTCGGCTGTGGTGAGAGGCCTTGGTGGATAAACCTCACATCCCCATTGCTGACCTGTGCCTTGCAGATCCCAAATGTCCTGCTTCTTTTCCTTGAAAGGAGTTCCACGCTGTCTGGTGCCCTTGGTAGATGGCAGCCGGTTCGTGCATCGCCCTTGTCTGCGGGGCAGGCTTTTTTTTTTTTCTCTCCAGCCACATTTCCTGGGATGCTGTGGCTGGGAGGAAGGGAAAGTCTGGAGGAAATGAGTAAATGCCAGCTTCCGGAGCCTGATTGTCTGGCCAGAGGTTGCCCCAGTTTTGCAGGAATCGTTGTTAGCACTTTGTGGTTCTGGTGCTTTGAGCATTGCTGCTGGTGGTGAAGCAGGTCCTGGTGCCGAGGAGACAGTTTTCTTTCCTTCTCGGCTCCACAGCGGTGGGCTCCAGGGCCATACTGAGCCTGTGTGTGTTTGTGTGTGTGTTAGTCAGCAGCTGTGATTGTGCAAAACCCCCTTTGGCTGCTATCTCCCTGTACTCTGAGTGGGCTGGAGAGATGGTGCTTTGCAGCTCCTGGAGCCCAGCCGGTTTGCTCACCCTCTGTCCTGGCAGGCAGCTCACTGCCCTGAACGAGCAAAGCTGCCCCAGGAAGGGAATGCTGAGACTGAAGGGACCACGTTTCCAGTTTCTGGGGCCGTGTGTGAGCAGGCTGATGGTGCTGGGGAGGTGGTACTGTGGTGAAACGCTTCCCTTTCTGTAGCAGACTTGACAGAGCTGCCGAGCGGTATCCCATATCCAGAGCCCAATACGTTTGTTTGACAACTTTTTTTCCGTGCATTCAGATGAACCTTTTTAAAATCTAGTTTCTTGCTGAGCTGAATTGCTTTGTCCACACTGATTTTATGGCACGTTGTGGGTGGTTCCCTTTGAAGCCTCGGTTCTCCTGTAATTAGGAGCGTAAGTGGGGCCGTGGCAGCCGCCGGCGTGGGAAGCGGTGGTTGCTCCAGCGTGGCTGATAAGGCGGGATTGGCCAAAATCCTGCACGGGCTTTCTCCAAGACGATTTACCATGCTCGGGCAGGCCACAGTGCTCTGCATCTGAGGCATCAAATGCATCCAGCTGTATCCTGAAAGCTGGCTTGCAGTGATAGGAGATATAATGCCAGTCCCCTGACCAGCAGAGCAGCCTGTGGTCCCAGCTTTCCCACTTCCTTTACCAGTAAGAAAACGCACACTTCCTGCCCTGAATCCAAATGTAAATATTAACCTCGAGTATTTGCAATAGCTGCTTACTTTGGCAACTCGGGTGGTGGTGGGGAGGTGGTAATTTCTGGTCCAGGAAGCAAAGCCAGGTCAGTGTTTTGGCATCTTGGGTAGTCATCAACAATACATCATGGGCAGAGCTTGGGGCAGCGGTGGCTGGAACCAGGATGATTGTGGATCTCGCTGGCAGGAGCATGCTCGAGCCCACGGCTGCTGTGTCTCTGAAGTGCAGGCCCTGAGCGGTAAGCTCAGAAATGTCCTCTGGCATTTTTTTTGTGAGCTGTTCATTTCCATCTCTTCAGGCAGAACATCAGCGCTCGGCTCTGGAACTGACTCGTGCTCAGCTCCAGCACGAGAAAGGTCAGTCAGCCTGGGCAGCTGGAGACAGGTCGCAGCAGAAGCTCGAATTCCCATCCTGGCTTCTTCTGTGGTGGCTTCACCAGACCTTCCCAGCAAGGCAGCTAGTGCCTTTTGCTTCCCTCCTCTGACTCACCTGAATCTCAGCTTGGATTTTCCCTGGATTTTTTCTCTCTTTGGTGAAGACATCTTTGGATGCAGGCTCTGTTAGCAACAGGACTGGAGAGTCAAAGCTCAGAGGCTTTTGTGCAGAGGACTTGCAAATGTGTGCTGGGACTGCCCATCCACACTGAGCCTGGCCAGGTGGGGAGGTGAGAGATGGGAAATGCGGTGAAAGGAGCAGACATGCTTCGTCACCAGGCTTTCCTGTGGTAAATGAGGATGAGAACATTGGCAGCCACCTAAATTACACTGCAGTTCCAAGCCCCCAGCCTACTGTTTATTTCCAGATAGGACAAGTTCCTTACTGCAGGCCATGAAATGCCTAAACCCCCTGTTCTGTCCCCTTTTCCAGTGAGGGAATAAGGATGGTTAATGCCCTAGCTCAAAGAGAAAACTTGCCTTGCCTAGGAGAGGGGCTTGGACCAGGCCCTTGGTGATTTTCCAGTATCCTCTGGTTTGCCCCCAGGGCCGAGCGAGCTGCTCTCATTATGGTCTCAAGACAAACGAAGCGCTCTCTGCCCTGGAACACATTTCTGGGATGCAGCTGTATCTCTTTTGCGGGCTGCCAAGGAGAATTCCTCGCCGTCTGCAGCGGCAGGGTAAGGCAGAGCGCACCGAGGAGGAAGCCAGTCTTCCAGCTCCTCCTGCCAAAGCTATATTGAGGGCGAGTTTCCTTTGTGGCTGGGTGGTACCGGAGCTGCTCGCTGCTGCTTCCAGCAGGGTTTTAAATTAATCGGGTTTCTAGGAGATGATTCTTCTCAAGAGCCTCGGAGGCACCTGAATGAATGAATCGGAGCTTTGTGCTATGGCGGAGCTCTGCCAGCGGAGCAGCGGTAGCCAGCTGGATTCTCCCAGGTGCCCGGGTGCCGGTCTGGCTCGACACAGAGCTGTGTGGAGCCAGCAGACACAGAGAAGGTTGCTCCCAGTGCCCCCCAGCACCTCTCAGCAAGACTCTTCTCCCCCATGGTGTGCAGTGGGGGCCTGGCAGAAGTGTGCCCGTGGCTCTGCGGGTGCGAGCTGCCGCTCCTCGGAAAAGGGAACAGAGCTCAGTGCCACCACAAAAACCTGCCTCATGGCAGCCCCAGAGCCCAGCTGGAGTCACTTCTTGGTGTGCAAAAAGGTGGGCGTGGGATCGGTTTTTCCTGCTGTTATGGAGCTTTTCGCAGTGGCTGGCTTTTCGTGTTGGCCGCTACAGGCTGGGTCTCTGCTGCCACTTAAGGCAGCTGGAGGGAAAGTTTGTGTCCTGTCATGGGGAGCTTTGATTTTTATTTTTTTTTTTTCTTTTTTTGCTCAATCTGAAAAGAACTGGCCTAGCTAAAGGGCTCTGGTCACTCCATGAGCAAACCAGCTAGCTGCCTGGTCCCTCTTGAGGAGTATCCTGTGAGTGAGAAGCTTGGAGTTGAGAACTTAGCTGTTTCCAGCTGGGTCACCTATTTAGTACATGTCATCTGTTCATCACCTATAGGTTCTTTGTGGTGTTCACCCTGCCACCCGTGCAGTGCTGATGCCCTTTGATTCCCAAATGGCTCACTAAAAATTTATTTCCCAAACACTGACACTGGTGTTTCCATCCCTGCCCTGAGGAATGAACAAAACAAACACCTATTTCCAAGCTAAAACCAGGCCCATGCCCTCTGGGTTGTGCATGAGGGAGAAGAGCTCTTGAGGCTGCAGTTCTTTAAGCACTGATTAATCCTTTTTTCTGTGGTAGGAATGGGTTTATTCTGTTGCTTTTGCACCGCCTTGACCAAAAGCAGTGGCTCAGGCAAGGCTCTACTTGCTACCTTATGGTGTAAGTGGTGGGGAGGGATGGAAAGTGGCTCCTGCAGTCCAATTGCATGTTCCAGGAAATGTGCGTAGGATGGGGCCTAATCCGATTACGGGGCTGGGCTGGTTGCAGGCTTCCTGCGCGAGTCTGAAGGGAAGAAGGAAATTCTTCGCATTAAACCAAGCTGGAAATCAGGAACCGTGTGCTTCCTGTATATGTGTGGGTTTTTTTTTTCTGCAAATAGTTCATGCTGCTGCTTGTATCAATAGTGTGATCTCCAAAGACCTCCGCCTGCTCGCAGTGGCTGGGGGACATTCCTGGAAGAGATGCTTCAGCATCTGCTCCTGGGCTTTGAGCTGCAGATGCTGTGGCTGTCGCAGGTGTCTCCGGCAGGTCCCACGTGGAAAGGGTGTTGCTGTGATCCAGCTGCAGTAAATGCATCTGCTCAAGCAATCTGGGAGTGTGTGGCTATGAGTATCAGGCTGTCAGATCTTGAGAGGACTAGGGGGCTGTGCCTTGCAGCCCCTCTTCCATCTGTGTTGGAGGTGCCAGACTGCGTCCGGAGAAGAGCAATGAACTGGTGAAGGGTCTAAAGCACAAGTCTGGTGAGGAGCATCTGAGGGACCTGGGGTGGTTTAGCCTGGAGAGAAAGGAGGCTCGGGGAGACCTTCTCACACTCGACAACTCCCTGACAGGAGGTTGGAGCCAGGTGAGGTCGGTCTCTCCTCCCAAGAAACAAGTAATAGCACAAGAGAAATCGGCCTCAAGTTGCACCAGGGGAGGTTTAGGTTGGATATTAAGAAAAATTTCTTCCCTGCAAGAGTTGTCAAGGCCTGGCTCAGGCTGCCCAGGGCAGCGGTGGAGTCCCCACCCCTGGAGAGGTTTCAGAGCCGTGAAGACATGGTGCTGAGGGACAGGGGTTAGTGGTGCCCTGGCAGCTTTGGATTAACGGTGCTGAACGTAAAGCTGTGGCTGCTGGTGCCCGTGCCATGCCTGGGGTGAATCACAGCAACATTCTCTACAGCCCCCCTTGCAAGGGCTGAAGGCTGGGGAAGCCTCTCGCAGCAGGGACTTGATTAAGTTTATCTTGCTTCTTGCAGCTTCCTGCTGTCGAAAAAAGCACTGGGGGAGGAGAGGGTGAGAGGAGCTCTCTAGCTGAGCTGGTGTTTGCTGCAACCGTCCTGATTACGTTATCAGGTGAAGAGCCTGACTCGGAGCAAGTGTCTACTTCAAGGTTTCCCGTGCACAAAGCTGGTGGGGGTGGTTCCCAGCCTGTAACTTGCTGTGGCGGGCGTCTCTGGATCTTCCCAAGGGAAAGGCGCGCGCAGATGTGGGACTGCTTGTGCTGACCTGGGAGAAAAGGCACCGAGAGCAGGGAAAGGCATGTGCCAAATGTCTGCACCTCCACACGGTTCCTCTCATGGGCAGGGATAGGGTTGCTCTGCAGGTTTGGATTTTGTTTTGATGGTTTTTGTTTTGTTTTTTGTTTTTTAAACTGAGCTCCTCCAGCCGTGGTTTGCTGCAGCTTGTTGTTCTCCTCCACAGCCCGCTCTGCTGTGCACATGGGATGGAGGCAAATGGATGACTTGAGCAATCTCAGGAGTTGGGGTGACTGGGAACACTTGACAGAGGCAGAGGAGAGCCCAAACCTCAGGACATGTTGTTTGGCCTTGGGGATTTCAAGAGGGTGGGAAAGTGACAAAGATTTAATTTCACAACAACAACAAAAAAATCCCCTTTCACACCCTTGAGCAGCATCCCTACCATGTAAAGGAGTTGCCAGGGCTATATTTGTCCTGGGTTTGGTTTTTAGGGGGTAGTTTGTTTGTTTGTTTGTTCTCCCCTCCTTCCTCCCACCCTCCTGAAAAATTTCCATCAGTCTCCTCTCTAAGAAGTGTAACAAGCCCTGCCACTGATTAAATTCTAAATATAGCCATGGTATTTTTTTTTCTCTCCAATTCTTCATGATGTATCTAGGTAAAAAATAGCCTTGGCGACTCTTCAAAGGGGACGTGGCCCTGCTAGGGGCTATATTTTGGTCTTGTCACCCTGCCCAGGTCCAAAATAAACCTCCTCATTTTTAAGTAGCCCATCAGGTTATATAATCCTGAAAGCCGAGGATATCTGGGCTCAGCAAGAACGCACGTGATGCTGTGGGCTCGGGTGGATCGTGGCTGGCAAAGGTGACGTGTCAGGGTAAGGGCGACACAGCCGGAATCTCTTCTGCTGCTGCTGGCCCTGATGCCAAGTGGGAAGGAGCCTGGGGAAGCTGAGATGCTGTGGCCTAAGTCTCTGCTCTTGCCTTTCTTCCTTATTGCCTTATTTATTTATTTCATTGCAGTACTTGGAGAGGAACCTGCTGAATGAGGAAGGGCCTGGTTGATGGTGAAAGCTCCCGGGTTCCTGGGCTGTCTGGGTTGCCGTGGAGGCTGGCTTTGGTTTTCCTCTGTGCCTGGGAGAATGGGTCAGGGGTTTTCTGCCCTTGACATCATCCTAAGAATAAATCGTTTCACTTGTGCTCCACTCAGCCAGGTTTGTTTTCTCATAGTCCAGATCTACTACTCCCACCATCCAACAGGAAGGGTGGGAGTCCAATGATTCCCTCTCTCTGGGGCTGTCAGGTGCTGGGCTGTGCACCTACCGCTGCTGCTTTACTTGCTCCCAGAATGTTTCTCTGGGCTGCCTGCCTGAGGCAGGGCTGCTGCTGTAGAAGGTAGCTGTCCTTGTGGTTGGCACACGGGAGCCCAACTAACTCTTGGGGTTCTCACAGAGTAATTCTGGTCATCCAGTGTGGGGCTGATCCCCTGACAAAGCCTTCTGCTCTTTCAAAGTGCTTCCCAGCACTTACCAAAGTGGTTCGTCCCAAGCTCCACGGCAACCTCTCCAGACACCTAGCCCAGAGGATGAGCAGGCCACCCAAGGGAGCAGCACCTGGTTGCTCTACGCATCTTTCAGAACTTTCTAACCACCAGATGGAGCAAAGGAACGTAAACCAGCCACGGCTGACACTTTGGGGGGGGGTTGCCATTGGGCACCGAGGTGTAACCACCCTCCCGTGGGCAGCTGCTGTACCTGCACCTTGCCAGGCTTTGTGTGGACGGCCTTCCCTCTGGCCTTTCCCTAGAAGGCAGGGCTCAGGATTGTCCTGAGGGCTGTCTTGGCACGATGGCAGGTAGGTGCAGCCGCACGTGCGTTGCAGACCTGTTCCTTGGCCTTCTGGTCGTAACCTGCCGCACAGACTGCGCCCCCCACTCCCTGGCACATCTTTAATCAGGGTTTATTCCAACCTGTGCAAGGGGAGGACGTGCAATAGCAACACCCGTTTACTCTCCAAATTCAACCAACTCACTGCCTGCTGCCATCTGTGTCTCAGACCAGTTTCGGTCCTGCTCTGAGGAGCGAGGGTGTCAGTATTTGTGGCTGCTGTAGCTTTAAAGCAGTGGAAACTTTCAGTATTGTCATCTCGATGGTCAAAGCTAAGAGGAACTGGTGCACTTCAAGAAGTGCAGTGCAGTGAGGAAGGCGTGGTTCGAAGTCTTAGTCTAGGCTGAAACTGGCCAGTTTTGCTGTCTCTCTTGGCCTCTGGAAGAAGAGGGATGCAGTGCATCTCTTTGGCATTGGAACAGACCTCTCCAAGCCTTAAACTTCTAGTTTGGTGTTCAGCAGAGCTGGGAATAAGACACAAAATTAAGGGTCTTCAGACTAGCTTAAGGGAAAATGGGCTGGAATTTCCCAGGGCTGTTTTTTAGGTGAGTGCCTTGAAGCAGCCAGCTGGTGACCTTGGGACAAGATATGGTGCAGGTTGTTTGCATAAGGTCCTGCTTGTGTGATGAGCCAGCCTACAAACAATCGGCTCCCACAGCAGGCTCTGTGACATCGGCCAGGACAGGTTTCCCACCTCTTGTCACTTGTATTTCACACATGAGTGTTTGGGCAGTGACTCTGATGTAAAGACAGAAGCAATTTCTTCTTTCCTCTTTGGCTTGTACAAGTCTTTATCCCAGGAGGTGGCTCTGGCCTCAGTTGCTGCAGGTTTACATGGCTCACGGCAGAGGGTTCTGGTGAATGTGTTGGGAGAGAAGGGAACTCTGAGCAGGTTTCTGCATGAGGGGATGGCTAAAAAGCATCAGTCAGGTAGTGACTGTAGGAGAAAGCTGAAATGTCATTTGAACTCTGTGAAGAATCCAAGGCCATGATGTCAGCAGAGCTCTGTGGGCTCCATGTCCAAACACATTAGGATGTACATGTTGTGGAGAGGGAAGACTCAGCTCCCCAGAGAGCCAGCACAGTGTAACCTACTTTTTTTTCCCTCCCTTTTCACTATATCATTGCAGCTGTTACCTCTGACATCTCTGATGTCTGACCACTGGTGGGGTCGTGTCACCCGCCCACACAAGCAGAGGAAAAGTGTTTGAGCGTGAAGTAGGAAACTGATGTGTATTTTAAAGCCCAGGTTTGCACAGAAGTGGTGGCAGTAAGCAAAGGAAAGTCCTGTTCTAGCTGAGAAATTGCTGATGCCCTTGGTTGTTAGACACCAGTTCAGTTCATCCTTGGCGGAACGTGGCTTGTTTTTCAGTGTTGCCTTCAGCCTTGGAATGATAACGGAGAGAGAGATAGGATGTGGTTTTATTCCTTGGATATTTTGTTGGGTGTCTTCACTAGAAGAGATGCAGAAATATCCCTGAAGAAGCATCCTCCTGGATCCAGAAGTCCTGTGCAGGGCTGGCCACGAGTCATGGTTTAGGACTCTGTTTCTGGGACTTGCATATTTCTCAAAGCAACATTGCTGAGCTTAGGGAATGACCCAGAGAAACAGTGAAAAGATGAAAAAGCAGAGCTAGGAGCTCAGAATGAGCACAGCCTTGTGCAGAATGGCCATGCTAAGACTCTTCAGGCCATCTAGGGTCCATGGGAGCTTTAAAAACCTGCACTAGCATCTGCACTGAGGGCAGGCAGTTTGCATCCAGGGAGCAAATGAGGAAGCTTGGTACTACTGGAGGGCTGCCTGCGCCTTCTCCATTAGCAGGACTGATGCTTCTGAGTTGCTCTGAGTCTCCCTCTGGGGTTCTCAGCTTCTCCTCCCGACTTGGAAGCGAGCGTCCTTGAGCGTTAAGAGCTACTCTTCCTTCTTTAGCAGGATGAGAAGCCCAGCTCTTGTTCTAGGAGCTGCTTGGGTGGGGACAAACCCTGAAAGTGGCCCAAGCTCTGTGCTGTTCACCTCCTGCTCTCCCTTTCTGGGACCTGTGGGACCAGTCCCTGATGCTTCCCAGCATTTCCGAGCTCCTGCAGCGAGACTGGGCTCCCAGAGCACTCGGCTTTGCTCATCTCTAATCTCCTGTGTGCCTCAGCTGCTCTGTTGGCACATTAAAGGGTAGCCACAAAGCAACCATAATTGCGCTAAGTGTCTGTGGGATAATGGACTGAATACTCGGGATTGCAGAGGCAGCCGCATTCCCAGCTATTTAATACCTTGATTGATGTATATTTAGTTGTTTGCCAGCCCACAGGATGGCCTTTGGAGCTCTTGTTCCTCCTACTCGATGAAGCTGGTGGCACAAGGATGTTAAAGAGCTAGGCAGGAGTGAGCTATTTGGCCAGTCCTGTGATTCCAGCCCTGTACTGATCCCAAACTAGCTCCATGTTGAACCCTGGACCTGGACACGTCGAGATGCTTGGGCTCTCTAAGTTTAGGCACCTGTGTTGGGTGGTTGAGTGTCCTTGTGTAGTCAGAGGAGAGAGCTGGGTCCTGTTCTGCGTCACCCGCAAGAAGTGACTGTTTCTTTCCATGCCTGAATAAGGGGACTGGACTGTAACTGGGGTTCCTTACAGCTCTGTGGTCTGCACGCTCCTGTCAGCTGCCCAGAAAAAGGGAGCTCAGAAGGGCTGTGTAGAAACACTTCTGCTCGAGGTACAGTTGTGTCTGGGGCCCCGAAGGACGTGCTGTTGAGCATGGAGAGCAGGGCAGCGTTTCCCCAAAGGGCTCACCGAGATAAGGTGTGCGAGGGAAGGGTTACGAGCCCTGCTTTGAAGGGCAGAGGAACTGAGTCAGAGCCCAGTGAAGGGACTGCTTTTTAAGTTGAAATTAGGAAACTCAAAAAGCAGGCAGGGGTGCAAAGATGTTTCGGGGCGTTTGAGTATTGTGCAGGTTCCTCCCAAAGGAGCGTGGCAGTCCCGTCCTTGACAGCAGCAGAGCTCAGGTCCCTGAGCACTGAAGGTGTGCAGCAGAAATCTCTCTGCTGCTTTGCGATGGAGGAGGAAGATTTCATCAGAAGTGCTGTTCAGGTGCGGGAGCTCCATGGAATATAACTTCGCTCATAAGCCACTTTTTTTTTTTCTTTCCTTTCTTTCTTTCTCTTTCTTTAGCTTTGGCTGCCCATAAACTGACAGACAGATGTCGTCACGTACCATGTGCACGTGGTGGTTCCCCTCCCCGGTCCCCTTCTCAACACTCAATCCACAGCTGCCGGCTCTGTACTGATAAGCGAACGAGATGACTTCCTTTTCTTCTCTCCACCCCTACTCCCTTCCAGAATAAGCTGGGCTGCTTTTTGGTAAATAACCAGCTGTCACTTCTTCGCTTGAAACTTTCCAGGCTCCACCACCTTGGCCAACCCTCCTGAAGGATGCTGGAGGCTGGAATGTTCCTGTCGGGCAGCAAGCTGCCTTCCACATCCTAGAGCAAGCTCTCCCCACCTCCCGTATCCTACAATTCTTACCGCGTTCTCCGCCGCCCTCTGGTTTCTGTGGACTAACGAATCTCTCTGCGTACTCCGCCGGGTCAGGAGCCTTGACCAGTTATGGTGAGGTAGGATATCTGTTCTGTGGACGTCT
The DNA here is from genome assembly GCA_013396935.1 of Baryphthengus martii. NCBI lineage: Eukaryota > Metazoa > Chordata > Aves > Coraciiformes > Momotidae > Baryphthengus > Baryphthengus martii. The sequence continues at coordinate 433,855 of VWZK01021920.1, read as the reverse complement.
AGCTTCTATTTTTAACAAAGTTAATATTCCGGAGTGGGAACAAAGCGGAGGGGAGAAGGCCTGGAGATTATCCGTGTAGTTTAGATTGCACAGAGAGGTTCCACTTGTGCTGTAGGAGGATGTGAGCAAATAGCAGAGAGCACCTACAGAGGTGGGGGTGCTGTTAGGGTGGGAATAGTGGTTATCCGAGTCTGTTAGCCCCAGACTAGCAAATTCTCTGCAGAAGTGCAAGATTTTTCAGTGGAAACTACCTTTCGGATGCCTTGAGTGATGGTAACTTTCTCCCTGTGCTGGCTTCAGCACTGGGAAACAGAGTGTTAGCAGTTTCGTTTATCTGATGACTCTGATTACTGGCAATATGATTACTGCAGAGGCTTGAGGTGCTGACTGCAGCCCGGGAGAGGTTATCCTTGCTGTGAGCACTGTGTTATTTGGTGGTGGTGGTAGATTTGTATCTGGTGTTACCTTGTTAGCGACGCTACGGCGAGAGTTAGTCGCTTATCTGCTCGCTCTCCTCGCCGTCTCCGTAGCTGAGCACGCTGATAAGTGGCGGGAGCGCTGTAATTTCAAGGTGCTGAATTTTGCAGATAATTTACAAACTGGGTGAAATGACAAGTTTAGTCGGAAGGGCAGTTGCTAAAGTCATGATTAAAGGGGGTGCCGGAGCAGGGAAGGGAGCGTGGAGCGATCCCTTTGCCAGGCTGGGAGGCACAGCAGGCGAGGGCGACTGTGAGGAAAGCAAATCCCGTCCGCTGGAAGCGCAGGGAACGCGTCCAGGGCAGGAACTGGGCTGTGTGTGAAGCCGTGTTTGAGGCTGTTCAATGCGATGGGATGGTTGTGCAAGTGGCTATGGCTCTTTGCCATGGAGAGTGATGTGGAGCATGCCTTGGGTTTTCCTTCCTTCTTTCCTTCCTTCCTTCCTTCCTTCCTTCCATGGGCGTGCAGAGGGTGTGGGCTGGTCTGCAGCACTCCGCAGGGATTTGGATGATGGCAATTGCTGCAGCCTGTTGGTAGTTTGACATTCCCTTGTAACTCAAGAGAATCTCAAGACTTTTGCGCTAATCGTTTCAATGCTGCGCGCTCAGGTGTGGCAGAAGTGACCGGTTTCTCCGTTTCTGGTCTCTTCTTTGGGTGTGTTTTGCTTCATTGGAACATAACAAAGCAGCTAAACAGATACTTTTCTGCTCCAGGAGGAAGCCTGTCAGTCAGAGCACAGCTGGGCTGGTTTCGGTGCTGGCTGGGATATGTATTTTTAATGCCCCGACCGTCTGGCAGGTGGGCTTGCAATTTAATTTTAACTTGCCTTGTGAAAACAAAAACACTTGTAATACAAAGGCCAATAAACTTCCACAAATGGAGGGTGTTCAAAAGAGATTTCTCCTATTATTAGACATTTTGAAACTAGTAGGTAAAGGCTTCTCTGTCTGAGGTTAAAGTGTAGCTTGGTGTTTATAGTGGTCCTACCAGTGGAATACCCTTTGGGTAGAAAAGGCTGAGTCAAATACAAGTTTGATTCAGAGAATTAAATCAGAAAATTTGAAAACTGCAGCTGACAACAATCACTTCACACACCTTTGGGGCTGATGCATTCAAAACAGCTTGAGGGACTTAGCTACACCTTATTTTTAATTAAGAGAACATGGGTGTAAATCCTCTAGGCAAGTTGGAAGGGCCCCAGCTTCCAGTTTCCTGCTGGTGCAGGTGAGTATAACTGGGTGTTGAAATGCACGCTGGCCTGATACTGGGGCTGGGGCTTTGCAGACCCCAGGGCAGGGCAAGGACCTCAGGACCACAGGCAAGGACATGCTGGGAAGGGGAGCGTGCTGCTGAGGAACCTGCTGGATGTTAATGTTAGTTCTGGAGTGAGCAAATATTTGGAATCTGAATGGGGAAGTGAACACGGTGCGTAGCCTGGAAGGGGTTCTTACGCTTGCTTGGAAAACAAACCCAAAATGTCTCAGTGAGAGCCTCTGGCCTAAGTTCCCAGCAAGATTGGTGGGGATGGTACTGGTGCTTCTGCTGGGCAGAAATAGAGAAACTGAGCATAGGAGAAACCTTTTCACAAGGTGTCATCTTTTCTTGGGTATTGCCTGGAACTAGCTGAGTCTACAGGAGCGTCTTTGAGATGTGAGTGGAGTTGGTCTGTAAATGGCCCGTTTTCTTGGTTCATTTTGGCTCATATGCCAGTGTTGCTACAGTCTTCTTCCTAATGTGACTCTGGCCTCTGAAGGCTCTGACTTGGGTCTGTTGATAACACATGTAAATTGGTAGGGATAGGCCCTTGTGGGCTAGACCTGTGTGACGCTCTGAAGAAGGAACTCTTGCATCCAAGCAAAAGCATGGAATATCTTATTTTGGAAGTGAAAATGTAAGTTTGCACCTGTGGTGGGAGGTCAAGCTCTCTAACAACTTTTCCTTCCTTCCTGCCTTCAGTTCTCTCATCCTATGGCTAGAGAGGACCAGCTGGAGCCTGATGCTTAAGTGCCCTGCTGTCGCTCTAAGTAGGCCTGGTGGCCCCAAGGCTACCCAAGCATAAAGGCAAACAGGCACACTCTGTTTTGCATCGAGCCACAGCAGAGCAGAATGATCAGTTAGGCTTTTCTCTGACGTACGGGAAATGTCCCCTGTACCACCACTGTGTCCTAATGTTCACTTCTGCACCCTTGGGATAGATTCTCCTGGTGGCATGAGTTGGCCAAAGAGAAACCCAGAGCCTGAATGAAAATGAGCACGCTGGCTCTTGGGATGTTGTTGCAGGATGTCTTTTTAGCAAGGGGAGAGCTTGTGCAACGTATGTGATCAAGTTTTTACAAGCTCTTGCTCAAAAGACCGGAGCTGCTAGAAAAAATATTTGCAGAATGATGGGTTGTGAGTGCTGGTAGACCTTCAAAATGATCTAAGTGTAATCCCTCTCATTTCTTGTACGTGTGCACTGGCCTCTCATCTGCTGCAGCCCCCTGGAAAAGCTGGTCTTGATGGGGGTGAAATACCAGACACTGCAGTACCGGCAGCAGCTGCTCGCTGTGATGAGGTGAGGAGCAGGGTGAGGAGCAGGTGCCAGGCTCTTTCACATCCTTCATGCGCACCCATGCGAGCGTGGAACGTGACTCCGCTTCGCGCGGCAGCGGGAGGCCGGGTCACACGCTCATGCTCCGGTGCCTCGCTGTTTGCTCTGGTCCCCACGGAGCACGCCGTCGTTTCTGTCTGCCAATGCTGTATTTTTGTGTCCTGGATCTTAATTTTGTCCGTGGCTTCCTTTCCTTGTCGCTGCAGAGCCTTTATCTGGGGAGCGCAAGACACGATGGTGACAGAGGTTTTCCGTGTGAGCCGTGTGGGATGGGCTGCGAGGAAGCCCCTCCGATAGGCATGCGCTGGCTTAACGCGTGAGCAGGCAGGGGGGGAGATCAGGCTCTCTGCAGCCACTTCAGCTTGGATATGGATGGGCTAGACTAACCTTGACTGCTGGAAGGATCACTGAATCAAGTAGCTGTGAAAACAGCATCTCCCGTGAGCTGCTGGCCCCTGTAGACCTGCTGATCTTTCTCCACCTTTCCTGAAGCCAGGGTGAGCGGCGTCTCAAGCTAGAGCTGAAGGATCCAGGTAGAAATGCCACTGAAACGTGTTGGGTGATGGAGTGAGCGTCAGAAATGGGGCAGCTTGTGTGCCAAAGGCCCTTGCTGAACTGTCAGCGGGACATCATCCTGGCTTTGTTGCGAGTGACTGGACATGGATGCTGCAGAATGGGAGGGGAACCTCGCTTGACTTGCTGGTCGCACTGTTGGGTGAAGGGCTTCTGCGGCTTTAAACTGAAGGCAGCTCAGAGAAGGGCTCAGCTGCACCTTTATGAGTCCAAAATGTCTCTTGGCTGCACGGTAGCCAGGTTAATGAAGGGGAGGGTTGTTCCTGCACACAGCTGGAGCAGTGCTGTCCTGGATAGTGTCGCTGCTACGTCTCCGTGGTAAAGTGGCCAGTGGCTGGCTCCAGAGACGGAGGAGGACATACTGCAGCTGTGTGCTTTGTTTCAGATTGGTGAGATACGAGAACAGAGTGGGATCTATTTCTGAGGTGGAAAGAGCATCAGTCAAAATGCTGATTTTTATCCATTTTCACACAAAAGCAGAGGAGGAGAGTCAACCTTTGCAGACTTTGCAAAGCAGAGAATCTGGCACCACAGACAGGTAGCAGGTCCTCTGGATGATGTGTTTGCCTGTGCATCCATCCCAGGTAGAGGAGCTGGTGCGTAGCCATAACTGGGCTGCTATTTATGTGACAGGAGGTTTTCAGGGTATTTATTCGTCCTTGGAGTGATTTCTCTCTGTTCTGATGTCGGCCAGATTTAACAAGCTATCTGTTTCCTTCAGCAAAATCATTGCTTTAGACACCGAACCAACTTGAAACCCTTTGCTGAGAGCCTGTGACAGGTCGTGAATGTGTTGCTGCTTTGAGGAGGTGGAGGAGCTGGGCTGGATGGCTCAGAAGATGAATGAATGGGACAGTGCGTGAAAAGAGAGAGATGTGCCAGTGGCAAGCATGGACTGGAATAATTGAGATAAAGGGACTGAATCATAGGGAGCAGATGAGTACCGAATCTTGCATGTGTCGGGGAGATAGGACAGATGTGCATTTATATTAATTAACAATTAATGCCAGCAGAGGCTCCAGAGCCAGTAAATGGAAACTGTCTGCACCAGCTCCCTGCCAGGAGGGTGTTGTCTGCTCCTGCCTTTGTCAGGCCTGAAGGAAAGAGCTCCTGGAGCGCTCTCACTGCTCTCTCTGGCTTTTGTGTGTGTACTCTCCTCTTCCTGCTTCAGTGAGAGCTGCCCCCGCTCTTAGGATGGCAGCTGTGGGTCTGTCCCGCCACCTTCCCCCAGATCTGCAGGGACAGGACTGAAACTGGAATTAAATAACAGTGATAAAACTGATCTTCCCCATGTGGTCAGAGGCCACTGCTAATCCTTAGCTAAACCCAGTATCTTTGAGGCTGCTCTGCCCAGCGCACTTGCAAGTGACATTTATGGAAAAGCCTCTTCTGCAGAGCTATGCGTATGAAACCATTTCTGACGGTACTACTTGAGCTTCAAACCAAAACGTGGGTGGTGAGTGAAAACCTCTCTTTGAAGGTGGCACAGAGGAGCGTTCGGTCCGCGGCTGCTCTGCAGCTCAAAGCAGCCCCACTTTGCCTTCTGTGAAGGTCATCGTCATCTAGCAGGCAGAGGTGTAGGCTGAGCTTTCCACTGCTGCAGCCAAGGCTGTTTCACCCCCAAGCTGCACAAGCTATCGGTGGCACATCCCACAGATGACCTCGGGAAGGACTGGCCTTGAAACTCCGCAGTGTTGCCCCACCAGCTTCTGTTCAGGGTCAACAACCAGTCCATCTGCTCTTCCCTCTTGTTTGTGCTGCTCCTTGTCTTCAAGTGTTGGAATAAACAGAACTGTCTGTGGGAACAGACCGGGCTTTCTGCATAAACACCTTGTTTGCTTTCAGTTGGCTGTTTGTGCTGGTGGTGGGAACTTGCTTTGTGCAAAAGTTGTCCTCTTTAAGCGAGGCAAAGAATGTTACACATCTAGATTCTACTGGAATTTGGTGAAAATAAGATGTGTGCGTTCTCAGAGGAAGTAGTTAACCGTTCACTGGAGTGAGAGATCCATTAGGAAGATGCTCTTGTAAATATATAGGGAAGGAACCAAGCTGGTGTCTGTAGAAGTGACTGTTGCACCTCAGAGTGCAACGTAGGCTTCTGTACTTGCCCTGGAAACGGGTACATGGATTTAGAAATGCAGTGAGGATTTTGTATGTGTATATTTGTTTTAAAGTTGTTTACAGAAGTCTTGGGGGATATTAGATGATGTGCCCTGGCAGGGTTAGCTGTCATGATGTTAATTACTTTAGGAAAATGAAAATATTTACCTCTATGTAGAACTGAATAGATTTGCAGGGTATATTTATTGAGTGCACTCCCTTGTGGCTCTTGGTGTGTAGTGAGTCTTCTGGTGGGAGTTGAATTGCACCAGACTAGAACCAGCAAAGGAGGAGGCTGTTTCAGCTCTGTCAGGTTTAAGCAGCACTTTCTACGTGGCCGTGCCTGTGCAGAGCAGCTATCCATGAAGGTGAGCGCTAATAACTCAGTGTGGAAACATCTTGCAACCGACAGTAGCCTTGCTCTATAGAAACTGCAGCACAAGCGTGACCCCTCCTCAACTAACATGGAATTGCTTATTTACATCCTCCTTTCTCTGCTGGAAGAAGCTTCAGTGGATGATTTGCTCGGCTGCCTCCAAGGGCAGGGTCTGCATCCTGCGCTTCCTTCGCCGCGATGGGAGGAGGGGTGACACTGGCTGGGGAACCGGGAGGGGGTCCATCTGCCTTGTTTCGACAGCATCTCCTGGGAACACTGACCCTTGCCCCTGGGTGGTGTCGAGAGGCTGTGGCGTAGCAGAAGGGAAGTCTGCTGGCGGTTGGTCGCCTCCTCCCTCTTTTCCAGTTTCTCGAACCACCTCATCTTGCTGGGTTGGAGTTTGTGCTGAACCCAACCGTGCTAACCACACACGAAGTGCGTAGGCGTTGTCTCTTGAGCCACATTGGCTTTGATTCTCTCCAAGCCTAACAAAAAGAACTGTTTTGTTGGGGTTTTTTTTGCCATTACAAATGCTTCACGTTCTCTTGCTGATGTTGGGCTGAATTGGCCTTCCAACCTCAGCACTGGAGGGGCTGGTTTCTCTGGGGGCACCCCAAAAGGAGTGGGCACATGCTGTTCCTGAGCCCTGTGGCGATTGTTTTCAAGTCTTCCGTGGTGACTCTGGCTTTCAGATGTGCTGTGTTCAGGGGGTAGACATCCTGTGTCTGCTGGGCTGCAAGTCTCAGCAGCCAGCGTGTTCACTTGGCAGCTATCTCTTCTGGGCAAGATGCACGTTGTGCCTTCCTTGAGCTGTGTCAGAGAAGGGGAAAAAAGAAAAGGTGGTGATCTGGAACAACTTGCTTCATTGGGACCTCACTTAGGAACTTTATTGTTTACCTATAGGCTTAAGGAACCCCTAGCAGAGCTCTGTAAGTGTTAGCTGGGAGCTCAGACAGGCATTTCCAAGGGTTCATCAGCTGGTGAATCAGGAAGCTGGTGCCCTGCCCCCCAGTGCCACATTCACTGGCCTCAGAAGCGTTTCAGAAGTATCATTTCAGGTTTGGTGCTTTTTATCCATGGGATATTTGCTGGAGATGTTTGGAATACTGGGATTCTCAGCTAGGCTTTTAAAAATGCCGTGTTTTATAGGTTTCTGAGGGTGTAGCGGTGTTGCTCAACTATTTGTTCTGTTTTATCCCCAGACAGGAGCACAAGGATGCCTTCCAGCAGAAGAAAGCATTCCTGCTCGTGTTAGGGAGGAAATGAGTAACACTGGATGGAAACAACAACTCTTTAGTAACTAATGAGAAATTATTTGATAATTTTTAACATGGAGAAAAGTTTCTTATTGCAGAGCTGCTGCTGGAACGTTGTTCCCACCCAAGGGCCTGTTTCGAAGGTAGAGGTCCCTGTATCTGACTGACCTGGACCTCAAGAGCTGTGGCACCATTATTGCTTATCTTAGAACTCGCAGGCTCAGGAAGGGCCTGGAGATGTTGCATCAGTTGAAGTTTATTGTAGTGCATGAGTAGGGGACAGTTGGCATCTACCTCAGGAAGGATCTACACAGAGCCCTCTCCCACCGTGCGAGGTCCCTCCTGGCAGCCCAAGCACCATCTTGCTGTTAGTCTGTGTTGAGGACTTAGCACTGCCTGCAAGTCTCTCCATTTCATCCCTTGTTTATTTTAATAAAAGTCTTTGTGTAGCTCTGGCTCTTGAAAGGCATTTGCGGGTGGCTTTTTAATTTAAGTTCAATATATTTTTTTTTTTTCTTTTTCAGATGGGTTGAACGATGGCAGGGAAATGCATTTCTCTGTGGGAAAGCAGCATTGCCTGAAATGGTGCATGTTTAGTTGTAGGGGTAAAGAGGAAAAGTTGTTAGATCCCCACTTTCATTTAAAGCAGCTCTTCAGGGTGACTCAGTTCTGCAAAAAGCACTAACAGTTGAGTGGTTGCCTGAATGACCTACTGCATAATAAAGCTTGTGATCTGCTGACATCAAAATTAATGGAATAATATTATTATAATATGAATAATGCACTTTTTTATTTCCTATGCTGGGGATCTAGTTTGGATCCTTTTTATTTGCTTGCTTTCTCAGAGTATTGCAAATCTTCCTCTAAACAATCCGTGAGTCCAAAAGTCTCCCTGGAAGCACAGGGTTCACTTGGAAGCAAGTGGTGCTTGCTCCTCCAACAAGGCCAGATCTTTAGGGGCTGTCAAAGGCTATTTGCAGGTTTTGCCATTTAAGTGAGATGTGTGGGTTGGTGCTTTCGTCTTGTCTGCTCTGTTGTGGCCTGGTTTTGCTTACCAACAAATGTACTCCAGTAAAAACCGTAATGCAAAACAGCTCTGCAGATGCTTCTGCAAGTACAGCTTACTCCAGGTCAGGAGAAAAACAAGTTGTATTGATAAAACCACCTTGGGCTGTGCAGTGGTGGCCATGGCAGTTGTGTCTTCACCCACAGGATGAAGCACAGAGAGCTTTAGAGCAGGCAGGAGGAGGAGGATGGGGCAACCTTCACAAATCAGAGCCTGAAGTTCAGTTTTGACTGTTTTTTTCGCTCCACTGTTTACAGGAACAAGGAGTGAGCTGGGATTTGGAGACAGGTGTGCCAGAATTCCCTGCAAGTAGGAGAGGTGGGGTTTGCGAATTCCAACCCTATGGGTTTTGGAAATTCCATCCTCACAGGTTTTGCCAATGCCTGTGTAGTTCAAGCAGGAAAAGCTCCAGGTACCAAATACTCAATTTCAGGACCAGAATTCCTGAGTGGAGATGACCTTGAGTTTGAAAATACCCCTTTGATGCCACAGGCCTGTTGTGTCTTCCCCTGGCTGAAGAAGGCAGCCCATGCATGGCAGTGCCGAGCAATATGTTCATATCCGTACGCAGCTCTCCAAAGCTAAGCTGTACAAGGTGGTTTTTCTTTGTTCTGGAAATTCATGGGAAAAATGCCTATGCTTGCAGAAGGCTTTTTCCTTTTTCTTTTTTTTTCCTTGCTGAATTTGGAAATTGCTTTTCTTCCCCCTTCTGTTTGAAAGGGCTGCAGAGGTTTTCTCCTCACCTCTTTGTTTGTGCTTCTTGCAAGCTAAACAGCAAGCTGTCTGTGTATGAACTCGTTCCTGTCCAAGCAGTGGCAGTCATTAAGGGAAAGGGCGTTTAGCATTTAGGTTTCTGTTCAGTGACACAAAGACAACATCAAAGTTCACAGATCCTCAGATTTCCTCCCAATTTACTCCATCCCTGTCTCTGGCTATATAGCCTGTGTCACTCTTGAGTGTTTGGAAGTGGCCCCTGCTATTCCCTCCTCAGTATTTCATTGAGAAAAAGATGCTGAAAAGGGAATTGACACGAATTGATTTTGTAGCTGTGGTCAACAACTGCTGCGGTGGAAAAGAAAGAGGGATATGGTCCTCCCTTCCCAAGCACTCATCCTTCCACTGGGAGAACATAAGGTACTTTAGTTCCTGTTGCTTTTTGCCTTCTGGGAGCTCAGTGGCTCGGATGCAGGAAGATTTACAGCCCCAGCAGCTCTGCCCTCTTCCTAACACTGACAACCTACACAAAGTCCTCGGTGTCGCCCAAGTCCGGCGCCAGCTGTGGTGAGACGTCCTGGGACAGCGAGTATTTCCATGGCAGCCTTGAGAGATGGCAGGACGAGAGGAGGTGTCGGGGGATGTGGTTCTTGTTGTCAGCCTTTGAGGAGTGTCACTGCTGTCATGCTGACTGGGATCTTCTCAGAACTGGTGTGTGCTTGTGGCTATGAGTATGTGCTACAAGAGCTCTCATCATCCCACGGTTTTACCGGAGATGCTTCCGTAGGTTTTTTTCCTGCTATGGTCTGGCTAGCAGTCTTATGCTGGTTTTATTGCCATTAGGCATTCAGTGGGAATGTTTTGTGTGGCCCTTGGCAGCTTTGCGTGGTCCCTGAGCTCCATTAAGCTCCATTAAAGACATTCATTCCTATGCCAGTAGCAGTTTTGCGGCACACTTAAGTGCGGGGCCCTCCAGAAAGTGGGTTTATGAAAGGGTGTCACTCTTGTGATGTCAGGAATACAAGGCTTGGAAACACTGGGATTCCTGTTTACCATCTGTTTCCATGGCCCTTCCCTAACAGGCCTCTCCTCCTCCAGAATTCAAGGATCTTCAATCAAAACTGTTTGGCTTGCGGTGGGAGGGAGGAAATCCCAAATTGTGGAGGAGATGGTGACATTTCTTGACCTTTTCTATGTGTACCTTGGAGACAAACACACTCGAACGAGTGTTGCGTGTGCTTGTCTTTGGAGGTTTAGTCTTTGGGTGTATTTCCTAACACAGACACTCAGCGAGACACTGGGTTACGCATTTCTCTGCAACAACCGAGATAAACTTGCAAACTCGTTGAGGGGGACAGTGCCTTAACTCATCTGATCCATGGACAGCTGTATTAAAAAAATAAATAAAAAAATAAAGCTTACTAAATGTTTCCAGAGATGAGAACCCACATTTCACTTTGCCTGGAAAATTAAGCATCGTAGTTTTGAGTTGTTTGGTCCAGAGTGGTGCTGCAGACCTGTCTGCCTGTGCAGGAACTCGTACAATATTATCTCTTACCCCAAAAGGAGTTTTGAGTCTGCAGCCTTTTTCTCTTGGTGCTGCCCAGAAATGTTCAAGAAGCCGGGTTGGTTAACATGCAGTGGCTCAGCTTCTCCTCTTCGCTCACGAAAAATACTACAGCGGTCCCATGGCAGAAAAGTCTCTGGGAGCATGATAAAAAAGTGAGCAAGACTTTCAGAACTGAGTGACTCTCAGTTCGGGCTGCTCTTCGTGTGACTTCTGAGATTACTCAAAAGAGCCTGGCATTTAGAAAGCGGATTTTCAGTGGCTTCTGAAAAAAATGAGCCATAAAACTGGTACCACGTGGGGAATCGTTTGTCTAGTGTGCGTATTTAGCACGCATTAAAAGCCTGGGGAAACACCAGTTCTTGCGATTCCATCAAAAAAAAAAAACTTGATCGAGACTGATAGCATCAAAAATGAGGTCATTGGATGGTTTGATGGCACTTGAAACATGAAGATTACATTGAAGTAGGGCACAATGAGATAAAACATTTTTCCCCTTGGGGTGAGCTGTCTCTCTTCCCCTTTTCTACCGTGTCCTGCTACACCCTTACACCAGCCACGCTGTTGCTTTCCAGCAGCGTGCAAAGCACCTTCGCTGGTGCTTCCCTGGCTGTGCGCTGGTCCCGTGTGGAGAACTTCACTCTGGACCCAGCAGTTGTGTGCTTGGGGTCGTCGTCTTCTGTGCTCTTAGGAAAGGTGGCTGTGGCACCACAGTTTGAGCCGTGACTGGTTCGAGCTAAAAAGCAGCTGCTTCACTTTAAGTTGATGAGTCAAAGCTGCCTTAGCTGAGGCTGGAGGGAGATGTGTTATCTCCTGTGGATTGGGCAAAGCAGGAGATCCTGAAATATGCAGCTTGCCTTTCATTGTATTTGCACCAGCACTTAAGAAATCGGACGTAACGGCTCATCGCTGCTGCGGTGTGGTGCAGACCAGAGCATCCCTTTCCTTCCCAGAGGAAAGCCTTTCTTCTCTCCAGCTCTGAGCATCCTCCCTTTGTAATGAACTTTAAATGGAGGAGACCGAAAGCCCGAGGCTTCTGTTCTTGCTGGGGAGAACAGGAGGTTTAGTGCCTTTGATATTAGAGCTTTTTCTGTGGGGTTTGTGGTGTTTTTTCTGTCATTTTTCTGTGCTGGGAAACTCTTTAAAGAAATGTCTTAAGTGTCCCTCTTGCTTTTGCCTGATCTGAGAGAGAGGAGGACAAAGTCCTTTGGGAAAAAGACCTCTCTTGATGGATGCCTGAAAAGACCTTTTCCATGGTAACATCTGGATGGAGGGGTTTTCTGAGTGAAAGCTGTTACTGTGACATGGTGGGGAGGAAGGTGGGTGAGCTGCCAGGCGGGACCGGGGCTCTGTGCCTGCCTCACAGGTAGGAAGAGAGTGTCTGCCTCTCGGGCAGCAGCGAAGGCAGGCAGGGCAGACTCAGGCCAATTTTCACGTGTCACGTTTGCACTTCGCAGGTGGTTTCATCCCAACATCAGCGGAATTGAGGCAGAGAAGCTGCTCCTGACCAGGGGTGTCCATGGCAGCTTTCTGGCACGACCCAGTAAGAGCAACCCGGGAGATTTCACACTCTCTGTCAGGTAAGTGGGCAGCAGCAGCCGAGGAGCAGAGGAAGGAGCTGTCTCGAACTCTCCAGCACACCCTGCAAGGAGGGAGATGCTGCACAGAGCTGACCTCTCTGTGGTAGCACTTGAAGTAAAAGGGTGTTACTTTTACAGAGCCAACCGTGGCAGGTTGGCTCTGTGCTTGTGGCTCGTGTTCCCAGAGCTGTTGTTACCAGAGGAGGGAAGATAACAAACCCTCTTACTTTCTGGAGAGATTACATGCAATCCCAGCAGGAATGAGTCGTCTCATCCAATTTCAAAGAAACTTAATGTAGCTGCCTTTGGGAGAGACTTCTTTTCTGCATCTGTCAGGACCCGAGGAGCACCTCCCTTGCTGGCCAGCCTCCCAGGGCCTGTGCTCCCAGACAGCATCACTTGTATCACCTCCAAAGTGCTCTCATGTTCTTTGGGACCACAGGAATTGCAGAAAGGAAAGCTGCAATTTTGCCCATGGTCCTTGTGGATCTAGCCTCTTATGATGTGGTGGAGCAGATGCGCTACGTAGAACTCTGAGGATGAACTAAAGGGAAGAGGGAGAGAGTAACTTTGACCCAGTGAGGCCCTGAAATACAGGGAGCAGGTTGTGGGTTCAAGGCATGAACCTTGCATGAGCATCATCCAGCTGGTGCCTTGCAGGGAAATAGCTCAGCAAAGGTTTCTCCAGGCACTTGCAACACAAACCTTTTTTTTTTTNAACACAAACCTTTTTTTTTTTTTTTTGTGTGGCTCCTGTGTAATTTAAACAGCCCTCATTTTGTTTAGGAAACTCCAGTGAGTTTATAAATCCTTTGACCAATTCTGTGTTTAGAGAAACTTGCTGCAAACGACAGAATGGACAGAGGAACACAGAGGAAGGGGAAAGGTCCCGTTTTTCCTGTGCATTGGCTGGCTGGGGAGTGTCTGGATGTGACTTCACTAGCTTGCCAGTAATCTTGCAATCAGAGGTGGTTGTGAGTTAATGAGGGAGGCAGGAAGTGCTTTGAATTAGAATGGAAAATAAACTCAGAGCGAGCTGTCTTGAGCAAGCTGTGACAGCAAGGGAATACGTGTAAAACCAGGAGTTATCTTCATGTGAGTTTAGTGTCTCTCTTCATGGCATTTTGTGAGTCAAGGTGCTGTCTGATCATGAAGTGAAGTCCTGACAGCTCCTGCTTAGCCAGGCAGCGTGCAAGCCAATGCAGGTTATGGCTGTGCAACAGTGTCCTGATGTGGAAAGATGCCCAGCTAGCAGCAGAATTACCCTGAAAGAGCAGAGTAAATCGCTTTTGCTTGGTAAATAGCTTTCCCACACCTGCATTACTGCACCCGTGCCTTGTGCCCTGGAGTCAGTCCCCGAGTGTGCACAGTTTTCTTCCCTTAGCTCTGTCACTGTGCCTCGGCCAAAGGCCACGTGTGGTTTGGCTGTTGTGGCTGGTCCTGCCTCCCCTCTTCCAGCGGTGGCAGAGGTTGATACTGAGTGGAGGAAAACTCAACCTCCTGTGGAACAGCTACAGCTGCCTGTAGAGTCCCAGAGCTGTTTTATTATTGCTGGTATTTCTGCCCCTTTCTACTTCCTCTGTGGGAGAAAGCAGAGAGAGGGAGGGAAGGGAGTGTCAGATTATCAGAGGGGGTTTGGACCACTTCCTACTCCAGGGAGACGTTTGTGTTTTCCCCAGCACTGGACACTGTAAAGATTCAGCTGGACAGGGTGCTGGGCCATCATGTCTAGACCAGGCTTTTGCCAGGAGAGGATGGACCAGATGATCCTTGAGATGCCTTCCAACTTGCTATTCTATGATTGTCTTGCAGTAAATGTTTAATAACTGTGTTATTTTGGCCATAAGATCGAGCCAGTTAATGCCTTTAAGGCATGAAGAGTGCCCTGCGGTGACGAGGTGCAGGTTAAAAGCAGCACCATACAGCCTGCCTTAGTATCTTAGAATTGTACAATACCACCACAACCCACTGAGAGAGCGTGACCCAGTGGAAAGTCTGACCAACTCTCACAGTTCTGAGTAAACCAAAGCTGTGACACATTCCGTGTTTCCAGGAAAGCCCATGAAACGTGACAGAAGCCCAAAGGCAACGCGGTGAGCTTTGAGGCATCGCAAAATGAAGACAGGTGGGAATTGAACAAGGGAAGAGTTTTCATTGACTACTTTTACCTGCAAGTCTTTGCTCCTTCCTGGCTGATCCCATCTCTATGCCATGGATTGAGGCCAGGCTTGTCCTATAGTCTCAGATACGGAAAATTTGCTTGGACGTGGTCAGTGGTTAGGGAGACTAGTTACGCTTCTGCTTCATCTGAGTAATGCACTCCTTTTCCACTGATGATGGCCCCAAACATGTGCAAATGTTCATGGGAATGAGAGCTGCAGCACCTAACAGAGTATCGATTGAGTAGCTTTATGTGCTGTAAAAGCTGAAAACTTGGGCAACTGTCTTCTCCCTATGTTTTCCCCCTTTCCCTATTACATTGCCCACACAGATGGAACAATGTGTTATTATTCTCACCTGGAATTGTATCTAGACAAAGGATTGTGGGGGCTTTTTTTATCTCTGAACTGGACAAGTCTATATGTATTTTTATCTTTCTGAGAAAGGAAAGGTTTTTAAAGGAAATAATACAGATATCTTTGAAAAAGCACCTAAAATAGAGGTGTCAGTAGGAGAAAGTACCTTTAAGGAAACAATCAAAACCTCTTCTTCCTTCTTTCCACCCCCCCTTCAGCTTCTTCTTCAAAGGTTTTTGAAAACCAGTGAGGGGAAACGCAGCTCCTTTTAATTACAGAGAGGATGTGGGCTGAAAAGCAAGCAGTCGATGGAGTTTTGGCTGACCAGACCACACACCAAGTGGCCGGGTGCTGGTGTGTATCCAGATACATGTCCCTGCAGAGAGGCTAGGAAATAATATTGTAGAAGTTATGAGAAGGTTTCCATGAAGCTCTTCCCTTCCTTTCCGTCTGTGCACTCGCTCAGCCTTAACCATTACAGCAAGTCTTCACGAGACTTTGGTTTTTTGGCTCTTAAGAGAAAGAGGCAAGCCACGTGGAGAGGACATGGTAGGAAGAGATGATGTTTGTCCTGGTCTTAAAATAACAGAAAAAACTCTTCAAAAAAAATCCTCCTCAGCTCTGAATCCAAACCGCTGGCAGCTGTAATCGGTCAATCCTGGCTCCTTCCACTTCTGAAACATGCTCCTTCCTGGGAAGTCTCTGCAGATAAATTCGAGAGCTTGTTCCACCCAGAAGATCAAACACACCTGCTGTAGGTCAGTGCCAAGAGGGCTGTGCTTCTGAGAAGTCTTTGTTTGGTGTGCTGATGGCACGTCAGTACTAGATACTGAATTTGGATTTATTGGCTCTTCTTTGGGCACTTCAGCAGGGATGTGGAGGACATCAACAGGGAGGAAAGTGGTGTGGCAACTGCAGCTGAAGTGGAACCATGATGGAGAGTCGCTTTGAGTAAGGCTGTAGCAACATCTGCTGTGTTTCAACGTGAGCTGTCTTGGTTTGTGTGGGGCTGTTTAGAGGAACACCTCAGCTTCTGGGCCTGGAAGGGGCTGTAAACTGGAGCTGGGCTTGCAGAGGATCTGTGGAAGCAGTTGTGGGTGGTGGGAACAGAGCCTGCTTGTTAGGGAATTTTTGGAGGATGCAAGTGGAGTTTATTTGCAGGTTGCACTTCTGATGAGGGGCTGTTACAAAAGCTTCCTTGCCTCTCTTGTACGCTGTGTCACAGCTCATTTCCTAGAAGGACCTGGTACTGGGTTTGCTTTTGATATTGAGCCTTCCAAATTTTCGTGATTTCTTAACAAAATAGATCTCCTTTTGAAAATGAGAGAGAAAGATAGGAGGCCACACAGGAAATGCCCCATGTTTCCAGCCTTCTCTGCTTGCCTGGATCTGCCAGAGCATGTTTTCAGAAGACTGAGTATTCTGAAGAAAGTGAACAGCATCTTACAGATCTGCCCGGGTCTGGGTAAATAGCTTGAACAATAGGCAAAGGCACGGTGAAATTTGGCCGAAGCGGTGCTTGGCCCGTGGCCACAAGTGATGCAAATGCCAAGATAGTTGAGAACCATCTGTCAGAGACCCTGTTAATTTGGTAACTGGGTCACATTTTGTGGGAGCAGTTCTTATCCTCCTTCGTGGGATTCAGTGCAAAGTGCTGCCGGGTAACAAATTCTCATTAGAGCTCCCGTCTCCCAGAGCAGTTTCCCAATTAACACTTCCATTGAACATTCCTATATGTAACTGGACTTTGTGTTTGGTTTTTTTTTTTCCTGTAGTGTTAGAGGATAGTGAGTTTTGTCTGAGAGCCTAAGCTCTCGTTTAGTTGGAAGCAAACATTCAGAAAAGTTTCTGTGCCTTGTGGGAGAATCTGCTTGTTTTTTTTCCACAGAGAGTCTCTAGGATTTTTTTGGGTTGCTTTTTTTTCAGTTGTCAGAGGGATCTTGCATGCTCTCAACTTCTAAGGTTTCTCTGTCTGACAGGCAGGAAAAGCACGTACCAAAAATGACTTTTGAGGATGCAACAGGCAAAGGTATTTCTGACATTTAAAGTGGTTCTTTTGCCTTCAGTGACCAAAAAAAACCTCAAAACATAAAGGAACTGCTTGGGTTTTCTGCAATTCCTCTCCTTACTGACTTGTGAAGAGGAGCAAACTGCAGCTATGCTTGTGGTCACTGCAGTACGGCACCTCTCACTTGTCTGACAGCTCTGAAGCTGCCCAAAAAGTTGGCATCTGCTATTAAACTGCACTGCATCCCTGTAGAACTTCTGTTAGTCAGAAGTAGCCATGTCCTCCAGCACAGGGCAGCTGAGAACCTTGGGCATCTCCTTTGTGCTTTATTTCCCCAGTCGGCGTGTCGAGAGCGCATTTAACGGGTGCTGCTCCTGTGGAGTCCAGTTCTGCTGCCCAGTTTGGAACTGCAGAGGTGACGCAGATTTTAAGAGAAGAAAATAGGGCTTGCTCAATGCTCTCCGTGTTTAGAGTGACCTTGAGGGCTCATGGGATAAATGACCCTGATTATCTCTCTGCTTTTCATCCCTGAAGTGCTCAAAGGCCTTGGGGGTGGGGGGTAGGTCTGTGAACTGAGCCTTTGTAGGTCTGTAATGGGGTTGGGATGTGGGGCTGGAGCTGTGGAAAGAAGGGAGCTTTTGAGCCTCAGGCCAAGTGGCAAAAATACAGTTTCATCTGCTGCCTTCTGCGCTGCACAAAGGCTCTTGGTGTCCAGCTGCTGGCGTGAATGGCAGAAACACTTCCTGTGCCAGCTCCTCTCGGAGAAGGGGAATTGTCATCGGAGCGCTGGCTGGGATCTGAATTGCGCCGCCAGTTTTCATTTCCATCCAGTGAGTTCTGTGCCTACCCTGGATGCAAATATTGCCAAACTTTGAAGTCTCTGTCCTAGGACAGCTGGTGTTGGCATGGCAGGCAGGGTCAGAACTCTACTTACCGGATATACTGGGAGAGTTAACCGAGGCTCTCTTAACACCCCGGAGTGCCCCTCATCACCTTCCTCTGTTACAGACAGTTGGGTTCTGTCTCCAAAACTTTGTTATCAACGGGTGCTACTGAGAGCCCCAGAGCCCCTGCCATGGTCCAGCTCTTCCTTGCATTGAATCTCATGTAGAAATCTCTATAGCTTTTCTAATCCCCACTCTGTAAAATACTGGTTTTTTTCTGTCTGACCTGGTATGCTGCCTATACCACCTTGAGTCTCCTGCATCTCACTGTCACCGTTGCTTTGGCAACAAATTGAGAGAGGCTGGGAGCAGCTCAGCATGGTGGGAAAAAAACCCAAAAAAAAAGCCCAAGAAATTTGCCCAGATGTATGAGACTCTCTCTGATCCAGCTCGTCCATCAAGCAATGGGCTTCCAGCCACATCTCCTCAGCTCAGGGGGGCTGCTGCTGAGTGTGTTTAAAATGCAATTAACCTGCCTCTCAGAGGTTAGCTTGGCCTTCCAAGGAAGGAGACTGGGCTTTGCTGGCTTGAGAGGGCTCTTGGAACTGGCTGATAAAGGCATCCAGCTGTATTCCCTTGAGCCTGGAGGACACCACTGGAAAGAGGAAAGCATTAACTCTTTCAGTACAGTTTATAGGGTTTGCAACTATGGGGCGATATATTGGTTTGGGTGAATCTTTTCCTGTTTTGTTTGAACTAATTAGTGAGAAAGATAGTGCATAGAAAACTGTTCACTGCAAAGCAGAGTGAGGTCAGAGCCTCATCCAGCTGAGAGGATGAGTAGGAAGTGGAAGGGATGGCAGAGGAGGAGTTACTCACCTCCTCTGTGTGATGTTGTCTGGGGAGCAGAGCGGGCTGGGAGCTCGTGAGGTACAGAGTCAGTTCTTGGCTGAGTAACCTTGGCCAAGGAGCGTCCATCCCTTCCCATGCTGTAGAAGTGTGGTCATCAGGAGCAGCGTGGAGTGAACGGAGAGCGCGCGGTGCACCTCGGAGAGGTAGGAGGTGTTTGGGAGGCAGCTGGACTCTGAAGACCAGTGCTGGGTTTCTGTTCTCTCATGGTTACGGTTTTGTTCACCTTCCTTCCCCAGACGAAACGATGAGGTGACACACATTAAGATCCAGAACACAGGGGATTACTATGACCTGTACGGAGGTGAGAAATTTGCCACCCTGGCCGAGCTGGTGCAGTACTACACGGAGCAGCAGGGGCTGCTGCGGGAGAAGAACAGCAACGTCATCGAGCTGAAGTACCCTCTCAACTGCCAGGACCCCACCTCGGAGAGGTAAGCCGTGCTCTCCAACAGTGGAGACGTTGTCTTCCCAGATGGCTCCGACTGGGCAGCTGCACCTGGCCTGGGTTTGGAAAGGAGCCCGAAACAGAGTGTGTTTGGGTGTGATTTGGCTTTTGTGACCCCAAAGCTGCCCGTCTCTGGGATGTGGTTCCCTTGTTGCTCAGCATGCAGATGTGACCAGAAGCTGTCTGGGTAACATTAGCAAGGCCCAGAAGCTGATACTTGTTCTGTGCCAGCATATACTAATAAGCTTTCTCTAGCTTTGAGGCAACTGGGAACACAGAATGGTTTGAGTTGGAAGAGACCTCTAAAGATCATCTAGTCCAACCCACCCTGCAATTAGCGGGGACATCCTCAGCTAGAGCAGGAGGCTCAGAGCCCTGTCCAACATGAGCAGGATGTTTCCACCAGCCGATTAACGACCTTCTTTCCTCCCTTTCATCTGTGACACTCCAGTGACCCCTTTTTTCCTTCTTCTCCCCCTCACTTTCCCCAGTGTCACATGCAGCGGTTGACAGGGTGGGTTGGAAAGGGGAAGGCAGAGTCGGGCGGCTGGCGATGCCAGAGCAGAGCCCTTGATGGCTCTAACTTTAGCAAATGAAGCTGTGACTGGTCTCAGTTCCTGAAATGGAGCGGAGGTGCTCCCCTCCGCCCCGTCATGTGAGCCTGTGCGGCCGAGCCGCTGGGAAGTCCCTCCAGCTCATCTGCTCCCTTGTTGCCAGGGAGGTTTCTCCGTTCCTTCCAGCTCGCAGCGTGAAAAGCAGCCGGGCGGCCGCTCGCCTTCACCCGAGCGCTGGAAATGTGGAAACCCCCTTCAGCTGGGTTTCCCCCTCTTCTCCTGCCAAGGAAAGTCTGGCTTGGCCAGGAAGGTCCATAAAGATTTCTGCTCCAGACCGCACATTTGGTGACATCAAGGAGAAGGGAGAGAAGAGGGTCCAAATCCTCTAAATATATGAAGTGACGGTGTCAGAATAGAGCGGGATGCGTTTGGAATCGCAGCGTTTCCAAGACCGGGGCCTGAATAGCAGCAGTGGTGTAAATGGGCACCGAGGTGCTTCACCAGAGGAGAGCTCCTGCAGCCCGTGATCCTAATGCCTTCTCAAGCCTTCAGGAGGGAGTCTTGCTCCTTAGAGATCTTCCCAGTCAGGCTTGGAATGGCTGCCTTTGCAGCGTGCTGAATCGGGGCTCGAAAGGCCCAGCATCCCTGAGTGCTGGTCTGTCGACTTTGTCCTCTGGGACAAAGTTGCGGAGACGTGTCGTGATGCCATCACGTCGCCCCTGGAAGGTTATTTTGAGCCTCTCTGAATTCCTGGCAGCTTGACTGGCAGGCGAGGAGCCAGCGTCTTCAAAGTGGGACCTGTGGCATCTGCCCAGGGTGTTGATGGGGTGTGGAGATCGAAGGCTCCGAGGCAAAAAGAAACTCTGCCTCTCTCCGGAGCATTGTTTGTAGTTGTGGAAGGCTGTAGCAGGCCAGGCTGGTTCAAAGATAACCTGCACTTCACAGGGTCTGCAGTGTCAGTGTGTCAGCAGACCAAGAGTAAAGGATTAGGAGAGATTAGATGGAGAAACAGGGGCGTGTGCACGCAAGATGTACACAGATGGAGAGGTAGAGCAGCTCGTGGCCACACAGTGAGGCTTGGGAAGAGCAGAGCGCAGACCTCGGCACGTTGTCGTCACTACCAGGCAGAGAGGCGGCCGCAGGCAGGGCTGGAAGGGGAGAAGCCTCAAGGAGGGGGATGGACTCCAGGCGAGCGTGCAGGGAGCTTGTGTTGTCCCTCATTCAGACCTGACCTGGGGTCTGTAACCTGGGAGGGGAGCAGCAGGAGCCTACAGGTAGAAGGACCCTCTGGAAAATCCTTTCCAAACTGTGTCAGAGTATCTTGTTTCCTGGTCAGTGTTGTCCATGCTTGTGTCTGATGCTGTCTGACTGCAGCCTGCTGACTCCAAGCGTTCTTTCAATTCCATAATAAAAAAAAATACAGGGAAAAGGTACCCACCTTCAAGTAAGAACTGCCAGAACAGTTTCTCGTGGCTTTGTCAGAGCCCTGTCCCTAGATGCCGGTGCGTGTCGTGCGTCACGCGGCAGTTTAATACACTGGTGCCGTTTCACATTTGGCTGGAGGAGCGAGCAAAGTCCTGACACTTCCAGCCTGAGGCGAAGGTATTGATATGACATTGCAAAGTGGCAGAGGAAAGTCACTGGGGACTGTTTCTAAAATAACTCCAGCTGGTGTCGTGCCAGTGGGTCGAGCAGTCAGATTGGGAGCCTAAGAAATGGATTTCCCGTGGACACTGTCTCTGACAGTGAGCGTAGCTCTCGTCTAAAGGCGATGCTGTGCACATTTCTGAACTGACCTCACCTCCCTCTCTCCACTGCTGCTCTCTAGGTGGTACCATGGGCACCTCACTGGCAAGGAGGCCGAGAAGCTTCTGACAGAGAAGGGGAAACCAGGCAGCTTTCTGGTGCGAGAGAGCCAGAGCAAACCGGGAGACTTTGTTTTGTCGGTGCTGACAAATGAGGATAAGATGGAGACTGGGGACCGCAAACCACACGTGACCCACGTGATGATCCACTACCAGGTGGGAATCTGTGCTGTCCTCGCCCACCCGGCGATCGGTGCTGGCTGGTTGACCCAGCTGGGAGCTGTGCATTCGGGTCTCACGGTGGTTTTGTTGTTCTCTCCTGCAGCCAGATGGGAAGTATGACGTGGGGGGAGGAGAGAGGTTTGACACACTGACAGACCTGGTGGAGCACTATAAGAAGAACCCCATGGTGGAGAAATCTGGAGCTGTGGTTCACCTGAAGCAGGTAATAGCTGCTCTGGCAACATATTTGTTGGTTCTGGGCTTGCCCAAAGTCCTGAGGGGAATGCACAGATCTGCCCCTGCTCTTTGGGAACTCCTCATCCCCAGGGCATCCCACTGGCTGTTTGTGATGCTTGTCCAGGCTCACACTTGCCAGAGAGGTCCTTGGCCCCGTGCTCAGGGCCTCAGGAATAGACCTCACTCCTGCCGCTACCCCCAGGATTTGGGAATTGCTTTATTCAAAGGGAAAGCTTCATCTGTCTTTCTGTTAATGAAAGTGATTTCTGTTCTGTCTTCATCTGTCTTTCAGCCCTTCAATGCCACGCGTATCAACGCAGCCAACATTGAGAACAGGGTGAAGGAGCTGAACAAGATGGCAGATCACAGTGAGAAGGCCAAGCAAGGGTTCTGGGAAGAGTTTGAGGTATGGGATGCCCCTGTGCTCTGTCCCACCTGCGCCCGGGGGGGAGGAATATCCTATTTGCAGGGAGTGTCATGATTTTCCAGCACAGAGGACCTCTTCTCAACGCTGTTTTCTCCTTTCCCTGTTTTTTGTGTTGCTGGTCCTTTTTTTTCATTGTTTTTTTTCTCATGTCGGAGGCAGTTTCTCCTTCTTCATCTTAGAACCGCGTGCCTTTTGTTCCCCACAGGGATTTGTGCTTCTCCCCTCATTAGCTCTCACCAAGCTGCTTCTTGGCTCTCTTTCCCTTCCTTCCGTGCTGGAAGCACTCCCTCTGCTCTCTTCGGTATTAGGAAACCAAACAGCTAGGCAAAAGAGCCTTTCCTTTTGCCTCTGACTCCCCTTACCTGCCCAAACCAGTCTGTTCTTTGATGCTGTGCTCCACAGATGCTGCAGCAGCAAGAGTGCAAGCTCCTCTACCCCAGGAAGGAGGGACAGCGACCAGAGAACAAGGCCAAGAACCGCTACAAGAACATCCTTCCCTGTAAGGAGACACTGAATACTGGTTTGGGGTGTTGTTTTTTTTTTCACCAGTTTCTGCAGCCTTCTCTGGGGTTAGCTAACCCTGCAGAGCTTTCTGATCCTAGCTGAGTTGGAAAGATGGGTACATTGTGCTGGTGGAGTGGTCGTTAGGTCATGGTGTTTTCCATCCCCTTTCTAACCTGGTCCTTCCCTTTTGTGTGGGAAACTGGTAAAGTGCTCTCCTCGGTTTGTGCTGTCGAGTCCAAATGTGCTTCAGATGTGTGTGTGTGACTTGCTCCTGCATTCATCCTGGGCTCTCTTCCACTTCAGTTGACACCACACGGGTGGCCCTTCGAGACGTCGATGAGAGCGTGCCTGGGTCAGACTACATCAATGCCAACTATATCAAGGTAGGTGGGGAAGGGAGGATGGCATATGGGGGCCATCTCCAGCCCAGTGCTGTGTTTCTGGTGGGTAAATGCAGTAATGGTGTAAGTCTTCAGGGAATGGCCTGTCAGGACCAGTACCTTTCACGAGGTCCAGACTAAACACTGGATTTTTCTACTGTTTCCCAAGAGACCTCATCGTTCTACATGTCTGTCTTCCCTCACCTGAGAGTTTTATCTGAATTCCCTCCTTTCCTTGCCTGTTCAGGAGGTACTAGGGGACTGACTCAGACTCTCTGATCCCTGGAGGGATTTAAAAGACATGTAGATGTGGTGCTGAGGAACATGATTTAGCAGTGCCCTGGCAGTGCTGGGTTAACAGTCAGACTTGATGGTTTTAAAGGTCTCTTCCAACCAAAACAATTCTATGAACATTAACTCTGAGGTCAAATTATAATTGTCATCCTTAAGCTAAGAGCTTCTGGAAGCTGCATTTCCAGCAATGCTGCTCTGGCACTTAAGCACCAGCCCTTGGGAAACCTCCAAGGTGGCTTTGTTCCATCCACATCCACCTGCAACTTCTGCAGCTGGCTGCTGGCCAGAGCCTGTTGGGCAGTGGAGGTCCCTGGGGGCAGAGAGACCATTTTGCTGGTGACTCTGTTGAAGGTGGTGATAAGAACGTTTGGTGCCCACAGGTCTGATGAACAGAGGATGCAGTTTCCAATTCCTCACTCCAGCATCATTGGCTTTTTCTGTTTGTTTTTGTTTGGTTTTTTCCCCTTCTCTCCTTTGCTCCTCAGAGCATCCCTGAAGATGGCAGGAACTCAGAGCACTGCAAGATCTATATAGCCACCCAGGGCTGCCTGCAGACAACAGTGAATGACTTCTGGGCCATGGTGTACCAAGAGAACAGTCACGTCATCGTCATGACAACCAGGGAGGTGGAGCGGGGCAGGGTGAGCACTTGTAGGGCACTGTCCTCAAGCCTGAAATTTGCTGGTACTGATAGTGTTCAGTTAAGTTGTCTCTGGCTGGCTTTCATTGCATTTCTCCTCTGTCTCGTAACGCTGCTTTTGCACTATCTCATGAAAGAAACAGGTCACTTGGCTCTACACGACCAGTCTCCCCAGCCCCATAAATACTAACAGGGTGTCCCTCATGGGACTTGTTTCAAGGCTCTGGGGAACTGCAGGTGGCAAAAAGAGAGAGAGAGGAAAAGCATTGTGCTTGTTACAGCAAAATGGAAAGCAGAGCTGGGAGGGGTGTTGCGAGCAAGAGCAGATTGGTAGGGGCCCAGGAATACAGTGGAATTCCATGTGGAGTGGTTGACTGGAGCAGGCTTTCCTAGGAAAAAGAGGAGGTAGTTGTGATGGACACTGGCAGCTTTGCTGAGGAATGAGAGGGGAGGCTGTGCTTGCAGCACAGTGCAGAGATGAGGCGGAGACAGATCTACTCACAAGCCTTCTTTTGTAGTAGTGAAGCCCCTATAGCAAAGAGGGGATGGGCTGGGTGTAAACAGACTTGGTAGCCCCTTGAGGTGGAGGTTTGGCTCAGGAGTTAAGCACTGACCAGACCAGAAGCTCGGGTGCTGTGTGCCCAGACTATGCCTTTGTCAAAGCAACGCTTCCCTGAGGGACGTTCCCCTGGGGATCGTGTCCTTCCTATAGCAATGACCCCTTCCAGTAAATCCCCAGTTCAGAGGAAGTGCTTTGTGTGTGGAAGGGTCTCCTTTAAACCCCCTCACTGAGGCTATACAGCCTCTGAATGGTCCAAGCAGCATCCAAGAGCAAGGGCCTCAGCTTGAATGCAGGGTGAGAAGGACTTCTGGCCAGCCCTCTAGTAAGGGAGGTGCTTTCAGCTCCCCAGTCTCGACTCAGGAGCCGCTCTCTGGTCTTGCTGCAGAACAAATGCTTCCGTTACTGGCCAGACAAGGGCTGCACCAAGGAGTACGGCTGCATCTGTGTGCGGAACATCAGCGAGCGAGAGGCCCAGGGCTACTATCTCCGGGAGCTGGAGATCTTACGGATCGACAGGGTGAGTCTTCTCCTGCTGTCTGTCTGCTGTGCTGGGAACAAACTGGTGCTGGAACTTGCAGGCTTTTCCTTTGGTGTTTTTTTTTTTGTTTTGTTTTGTCGTTTGTCTTTTTTTCACTTAATGATCCCACTGCTTACGTTCTAGGCCACTTTGCCCCAGCTTTGATAAAGAGAAAAGCAGGAGAAACCTCCTCCTAGGAGGGATTTCTGACCAGTGGGTCTTTGCTCCCCGCAGGACAAGCGCCCGAGGCTGGTGAAGCACTATCAGTATTTCAGTTGGCCAGACCACGGGGTGCCCAATGAACCGGGAGGGGTTCTGAGCTTTCTGGACCAAGTGAACCGGGCACAGCGAAGCATTCCAGACACGGGGCCGATCATAGTGCACTGCAGGTACGAACCCCTGGGCTGTCAGCGGGGCACTGCAGTGGGGATGGGTAACAAAAATGCACCTCTCTTTCTTCATTACACCTCCAGCTACGTCATCCCATGAGCTGATGGTGGGCAATTGGGATATAAATATACAGAGGGGACAATACAGCCCTTCTCCAGAGCCTCACTGGTGATAGTGCAGGGAAGAGCAGGCTGATCTGGAGTTGGGAGCTCTGCTAGACTCTTGATCTCCACAGGGTCAGCATTTGGCTGGCCTTATCTTCAAGCAGCCGTGCCAGATCTTGCCAGACCAGGCAAGCAGAGTGTGGGAGCTGAGCTGACTAACTCTGGGGAATGTTTCTTCCTTTTGTCTTTCCAGTGCTGGAATAGGACGCACAGGAACCATCATAGTGATAGATATTCTGGTGGATATTATTCACAGGCAAGGTATGTCCCTCTGTCCATCTCATGGCTTTCGCTGTTTGCCTTGCTCTGACCAATCCTGGGCCAGCCCTGCTCTTGTGCAAGCAGGAGCTACGTGATCTCCAGGCAGTGGGTTTAACTTGTCCAGGAAGCAGTGGGCATAAGCTTAGCTTGAATGGAGGATGAGAAGGACTTCTGGACAGCCCTCTAGCAAGGGAGATGCTTTCAGCAGCACAGCACAGGAGAGTCTTCTCATTAGCATCAGTGGGGCCAGGATTTCAAGGTCTCCTGGACAACCCTCTTTTATCGATGTTGGGGCAGGGGGTGACAGGTTTAGTAAGGGTGTAACTCCAGTAGCTCTTTTAGAAATAAGTCCTCCACATTTTTTCTATGTAGAAAGGCTGTCACCCTTACTTGAAATTCTAGAGCTGTTGTGGAACTCTCTGTGGTATCTCTGGGGCTGGTCTAGGAGCCTTGAGGCAGGTGGACCCTCTTCAGCAGTGGCTTTGTCTATTTCATAAACTGTGCAAGAGTGTTAAGTGTGGATCTGTAGAAAATTGCCACAGAACAGACCTAATTCTCCTCCCTTCCCCTTGCTCCAAGCAGGTCAGCCCTGCCTGAGCCATTCTCAGTTCAAGGTGCTCTGGTAGGAATAAAAAATATAAAAAGGAAAATCAGTCTCCTGGGCACAACGATGCACCAAATCCTCTCACAATATTCTGGGGCTTTGCTTGACACTGCGTGCAGCGAGATACTGCAAGCTTTCAAAGTTGTCTTAAGAAAATAATTTTCCAACATAATTCCCACTCCTCAATGTCACCACCTCGCTCCTGAGCAGGTTTGGACTGTGACATCGACATCCCCAAAACCATCCAGATGGTGCGCAGGCAGCGCTCGGGCATGGTGCAGACAGAGGCCCAGTACAAGTTTGTTTACATGGCCGTCCAGCAGTACATCGAGGCTGAGCAGAAGAGGCTGGAGGAAGAACAGGTGAGTCCCGTCCAGCTTGGTTGGAACAGCAAGGACAGCCATTTGGCTCACCCCAGACCTCACTTCCACTCCCGCCTTCTCCCTGGAACTCCAATACTTCCCTGTAATAAACCCACCTCCACTGCTCCTCTGCTGGTCTACAGGACCTTGGAAGGCTTTTTTTCTCTATCTGCTTTAGAATCACAGAATCATTAAGGTTGGAAATGACCTTCAAGATCATCAAGTCCAGCCATCTAATAAACATTATCAGAACTATGAAACCATGCCTTGGAGCACTACATCTACACGTGTTTTCTTAACACCTCCAGGGATGGTGATTCTCCCACCTCCCTGAACAGCCTGTTCTAAGGCTTCACCACACTCTCTGTAAAAAAAAAAATATTCCTAACTCAATTTAATAATCTAATTTTTCCTATCCAACCTAAACCTCCCTGGTGCAACTTAAGCCAACTTCCTCACATCCTATCACTAGTTACCTTGGAGAAGAGATCAACCCCCACCTCACTACACCCTCTCTTCAGGCAGTTGTAGAGAGTGGGGTCTCACTCTCTTTGCTTTCTCTTTCAGAGGAGTAAAAGGAAAGAGCGAGACTACTTGAACATTGGCTACACTCCTATGGAAAAAGGCAGAGCCAAAGGGCAGCCCCCTTCACCCCGCACCCCATCTGCGTAAGCTGGATGTCTCTCTTCTAGGCTAAGAACTCTCCTCTAGGGCTAAGAACTTCTGCAGCAGTAGAGAGGACAGCTTGAGCAAAAGCCCCCAGTCTTCACCCTTTGCCAGCCTCCCTCTCCTCCACCTGTAAACCTGCCCGATTGTTGATTGTTGTCTGGGAAAGGCTAAAAATAAATAGGTGACCCCACCATACTGGTGGCAGCAGCCCACCTTACTGGTGTGCTGCACTTTTGGCAAGGAGAGGAGGAAATAGATCCTTCAGGGAGTAGTGCCCCACGTCCTTGGCTCTGGACAACTTCTCTGGAGAATCAACTTGAGAGTGAAACAGTGTCACTGAGGGACTTCTGCAGCAAAATCTGAAGGAAGACAAGAAAAGAGCAGAGGGAGGTGGATTCACACCCGTGTGGGGAGGGAGAGTGTGCTAAGGAGCATGAATTCCCTGCATAAGCAGAGATAAAATACCTCAAATTGTGCTTTTCCTTCTTGCTCCAAGTAAGGGGATACCAGTGAGCAACAGAGAGGGGGTGATAAGTTGTAGGTGAGTGGGTAGGGACATCCATCAGTTATATAATACCCAGAGATTTTGGGTGCCTTGAATTGCAGAGTGGGTTTTGAAAGAAGAGATGGCAGAAATGGTTGAGTCCTGTTTTAAATGCCCAACTGGGAAACTGCAGCTCTGAATAAATGAGGGTGGAGAGGACTGTGTGGTCTGGAGCAGAGCAAGGCGAGCTCTATGTGGCTGGTACTGTCAGCTCCAGAGAGCTCCTGTGAGTTCAGCTTTGGGTGTCAAACCTGCTATAGAGGTACTTGGATCTGGCTTTTGGAGCAGCCTTCTCCTTCCATTAGACTTTGGAAAATCCAGAGATATTGGGTATGTTGGGAAAGTAAGAGCAGGAAATACCAAGCACTGTATCTGCTGATCCTGCAGAAACTTTACATCCATGAAAGGCTGACATGTGGAGGAAGGTTCAAGGCTCCATCCCCAAGCTGTATTTCATAGAATCACAGAATTGTTTAGGTTGGAAAAGACCTTTAAGAGGGGTGGCCCTGCCAGAGGGAGAGAAAACAGGGATTGAGAACAGCAGATAACCTGATGTTGTCCTATCTGCAAGGCTGGGGAGGGGAAGAAGGGAGCTTGGCTGAGGCATTACCCACTTCCCACTGGCCACCTGCCTCTGGGAAAAGATCCAGAGCACTGAGACTGTTAATAACAAGGCTTTTTTTCTTGACAGGGTTGAGGATGAGTCAGCTTCCGTCTACGAGAACCTGAACATCAAAAGCCCGAAGGTTTCGGGGATGAGTAACACAGGGCGATAAAAGAGCCGGAGGTGAGCTGTATGGAGGTTGTACAGGTAGGAACTTTTCCCTTGAGGAGCTGAGAGTGTCACCACGGGCCGTTCACGTTGCGTGTGACCAGCTCGGCTCACGCAGCTCTGCCTGTATCGGGGAAGGCAGCTGTGCTCGGGTAACATCTGACAGAGCCTAAGGATGCGGCCGTGGCCGGCTGCTGATGGGAGAACAGGGGGGAAACAGGGTAATGAGACCGCAACAGGGACACCCAACGTTCCCGGCGCGGGAGGGAGATGTGCTTTTTTGGCTCGTTCTGTCAGGAAGCTGTCAGACATGGAACGAGCCTGTGCTGTGTGTAGGAGAGACTTCACACGCTGGGAATGTCTCAGCTCTGTTACCTTAGCAATGTGTTTTCCCCTCGGATAGTTATAAACCACGCCGTCCTTCTTCCTTCTTGTTTTGGAATGCAGGATTGACAGTGTTTACGTCCACCCTTTCCAAGCTCTGCAATTGCGGACAAGTTTGGTTTTTTTTTTTCCCGTCTTGCCTTCCCCAAGCACCTTGGATTCAGTGAGGAAGAAAGAAGCTTGATTGTAAGAAGCAAGCAGAGCCTGCACCTAAGAACATGCCTCGACCTAACTTATTGATGAGAAGGATCTTCTCCCAGTCTCCCCTGTATCAGTAGGTTGATATTTATGTGGAAGTGCCTCTGGACATTCATTAGGGCATCAAAGGCTCAGGTTTTGGGTTGTTTTGGTTTTTTTTGTTGTTTTGTTTTTTTTAATTTAAGATTCTTATTTTTTACACACAAATTGTTAAAAGGAACAGAATTGACTGTTTGCTTAGGAGCTTTCCCAGGGTTGCCCACTTTGGGCGTTAGTAAAATGCTAGTACACTTTAATCTTTTTATTAGGTCAATCATTTCTAAGCCAAAAGTGTTTTGAAACTATATCCTGGAGTAACTTTGCTGCCTGTGAGGGTGAGAAATAGAGAGCAACTGCCTGGACCCCCCAGGTATTTGCACCGCTGTCGATTCTTCTCCTCACACTTCCTTTTGGCTGTACCAGTTGTAGACTTCTCTGCAGCCCTGCCAAAGCACCCAGAGCAATCCCTGCTGCTGTGGTCCAGCAGGTGTGTGTGTGTGTGTGTGTGTGTGTGTGCCTGAGAGCCTCCTGCCTGCTCTGCGCGGGGGCTCCCAGCAGAATGGAGGCACAGAGCTCAGCATCTTCGTCTTTGACGGTGTGGGTCTAAATGTTGAGCTGCCAAGTGAGCTCCCAGCTGGCTGATGGGTGCTGAAGAGTCTGAGAGTGGCTTCAACTGTGCTGTGCCTTTTAGCCACCCCTAGTAACAGCCTAGGATGCTGATCTGAGCTGAACTTTTTGAGCTGAGCCCCTCTAAGCTTCATGCAGCTCTGTCGTTACCTTGCTGCATGACCTCTCTGTTTTTCCCCCTGCAACTCTCTGACAAGGCAAGTGTTGTATCTGCTGAGGGAGGGGTGTTGTAGGAGTGTTTGTGACGACCAGTACCATGAAGATGAGTGTGTCCTTGAGCAGAGTATTCCAGCTCTGTTGATAAACCTTGACTGGTGCCTCCTGCTGTTCCAGCCCCAAGGCCTGCAAAGAGTCCTGCCAAAGAACCCCTTCATCAGTGCCTGACCGTGGGCTCTGGAGGGAGCCTTGGGTCTCGGTGCCAGTGCCTGAACCTCCAGAGCACGTGTGGGGCTGATGTTTGAAGTCTCTGAAACTGGCTGGACTTGCTGCATGGTTGGGGTGTTAGTGCCTGGGGTGCCAGCTCCCAAGTGTTGAGCAGAAGAGATTGAAGAAAAGCACAATGACATACCTTGGCTGTACTTCCTGGCTGATCTTCCTGCTCCCTTGTCACAGGAACAGGAGAACTGTTAATTTTTATTGCACTTTTAATAAATGTTGACTATTCTCAAGGCTTTTTAAAATTATTTCTTTGCCTTTCTTTTTTTTTTTAAGTACTTTGCTTTGGGGAAAGTGACGGACGGTGTGGACAGTGGGGCATCCTGAATGTCTCCCATCATCAAATGCTATTGCTCAGGGCTCTGGTTTCACTGCTTCGAATCTTCTTTTCGACTATGCAGGAGTGAAAGATCCAGCTGTCTGTTAGCTAAACTTTCAACCTTTGTGTGTGGTGAGAAGGGGAAGTGCAAAGGGACAGCCCCCGTGAGGATGCTGTGACAGGCTGCTAGGAACAGTTGGAACTGTGAGAACATCTCTGTGGCCCGTTTGCCACCATAATGATCGGTTTTCCTGAGGCTGAAGGTGTTATTTCCCCTCTCCCCTGCCCTTAGATCTCATCAGTGGGAGTGGAATGGTGATGAAGATGCCATGACAAAGCACTTCATCAATACCAGTGCCTATTTGTTGGGCTTTTTCCCAGCTGCACCTTTCTCTGCCTTAAGTCTTGGTGAATAACTTTTTCCAAGAACACACTTCAGCTGGTGCTGTGAAGATACCTTTTCAGGGGTGAACGGGCAGGAATGATGCAAAGGAGAATCCCTGTCAAGCCCAGTGAGTTGTTTGGCAGGAGTTGTTGCAGTGCCTGGAGTAATTTCTGCAGTGCACAGGCAGGAGCTTCCCACAGAAGCTTTGCATAGCAACAGACATGAGTTACTCCTGCCGTTTCAAATTCAATTTTCTGGAAAGGGAGACTGGAAGAAGCAAAAGATGAGAAGTCTTTGCAGCTTCTCGTTTTTTCAGGTCAAATTGGGGAATCACAGACGGGATTTACACCTGGGACAATACCACCTAGACGGTAGTAAGTATGAATTTCCAGGGGAAAGCTGTCCACACGTGCAGGGCTGTGGAGCTGCCGTGGTCTGGGACTGCAGCTGGACTCAGGACTGTGAAGTGAACGCCTCCAACTGTAAGTAAGAAGGGAACTGTGGAGTAATGGCTACAGATTGACGCCTTGCATTGTATAAAAGATAATTTAATACATACACATATGGTACTTGCATACAATACTGTCTTTCATCCCTCTGTCTGAATAGAAAACATTTAATTGTGAGGTGCCTTCATCATGAAGGCTCCCGTTAATCACTGTCAGATCACCGCATTAGATAAAAATATAGGGTAAGCAACTGGCCTGTGTCTTAATACTGACACAATTTAAGATTAAGAGGGTAAAGCTGCCAAAAGATGGAATTTCTCTCGTTTTTGGCAACAGTTTTCCTGTGAGAAGTATGGGTGAAGTTTGCTGAGGAAGTAACTGGAGGGTTATAAACTGCTGTGTCAGTGTGTGCCTGGCAGAACTCGCCCCCTCTCTTCAGGATTGCTTTCCAGGTAGGGATAAGGGATTTTTATTTTTTTTTTTTGGGCATCTTCTTAGGAAAAGCGAGAAGAATGGCTACTCTGTTCTCTTCAAAAGCTCCTCAGGCTGGTGACGCAGCTCAGGTGGTGAGTAGCAGGGACAGATCCATGTTTTGTCAGCAGGAGGCAGCACGGACACCTCTGACGTTCAAGAACACGATGGAAATGTTTCAAGCGTGTGCCATAAGGATGAGTTTTCATCTGCTTCTACGACTTTGACAGGTCTTTACCCTCCCAATCCCAGCTCCTCTTAAGAATAATCATGTAGATCCTTCAGTTTGCAGAACTAGCCCTTTATTCCCTCTGGGAGCTAGAGGAACCGCACCCACCGTCATCCGGGCAGCACTCCCAGAAACCGGGCTGGTGCTTCCAAAGCTCTGGTTTCCGTGGAGAGTTCGGCAGCAGGATGCCGAGGTGGCTCCTTGGAGCATTCCTGGGTTGGAGGCAGCTTGGCAGGAGGTTGCTGAGTGGAGGTGGGGGTGTGAGCAGGCACGGGAGGAAGGTGGGGAGTGGGCCACGGGGTCTGCCAGCCAACCAAGGAATGACATCAGGGCAGTGGGCCCTGTTCCTGTCCTCCCAACTTGCGTGGGGAGGGAGCTTGGGAGCTCGGGGCTGCCTCGCCGCTACTGGAAAGGGGGTTGTGTCAAAGATGGGGCCACCGTTGTGTGTTTCGGGGGAAGATACTCAGGCCTGCTCATCGCAACAGTCCTTGTGAAGCAGCGGAGGTTCCCCGTCTTCAGGGCACACTGGACTGGCCACAAAATGATGCAGAACAGGATGATGATCAGCGCTGAGAGGAGGACTATGCGTTTCCAGTCATCACACATGTCGCAGCGGGACAGCCTCCCAGCCAGTCCCGTCGGAGGGGCCTCCGGACTTTCTGGCTTGCTCATGGCGACGTCGATGGAGATGCACGAGTCTGGATTCTCAGGGTCTTCGGATGACTGACGGCAGCAGAGCTTGGTCCCTTCCATCCAGAGCACCTTCTCCTGCTGGAGTTCAGGAGGCAGTGTGGCAAGGAGCTCCTTGCTGGTCTTGAGAGCTGGGGCACCTTCCAGAGGGATGTTGGTCAGCTGCCTGCAGAAGGGGCAGGGGAGCTGATCCTCTGGTTGGTTTGGGGGCAGTCCTTTGCTCAGACGGGCCACACACTCCAGGCAGAAAACATGGGAGCACTGGAGCAGCTTGGGCGTCTTGAAGGTGTTGTCGTAGGTGTTGAAGCAAATCGAACATTCAACGGGGGAGGTTGGCTTCGGAGACGTTGGATTTGGAGAGCCTGGCTTGTCCGTTGGGGACCTCGCCTTCCTCTTGCCATCTCCTGGGGAGGTGACGACAATGGGGCTGATGGGGATAGGGATTTCACTTGGAGATGCAGGAACGGGGCTGGTGGGAGAGTCTGGTGTGCTGGTGTGCCACAGCTGCGTGAAGCACGACATGACGGAACCCGAGGAAATAAAGAGAGCCCTGGGAGACTCTAGAAGAGAAGAAAACCACAGCCTTCATTTCAAACAATGCCAAGACACCCATCACCAGACTTATGCTTAACCCCTTAAAAGGATCAAAGAGCAAGTCGATGACTTCCAATGCATCCTGAGCCTGGAATAGTTCCCTGCTAGAGGCGAGAAGGACACAGGTAGCCTGTTCAAAGCTGCGTACCAAAGGTGAAGTTAACCTGTACAGAAGCAAGCAACCAGCAGAGATCCATCATCCAGCCAAAGCCTTTTCACCAGAACCACCGTGGCGTTAGAGGGGTGCAGTCTTTCCCCCTACGTGCCTCCCTCTGGGCAGAAAGAACACAACACAAACCTACCCCAGCTGGTGGTCCCCGACACCTGAGGAGGGAGGAGAGCAGAAGACTCCATGAGGTCAAGTAGGGACCTCGCTATGGCAGTCTACTAGTCTGGGAGGGACTTGGATATTATGGTGGCAGCATGAGCAAGGCCTAAGAAACAGATAACACCGTTCAGTTGTAGAGGCAGCAAGGAAGGGGTGAATCTCTTCTTTGGTGTGCTCAGACAGAGCTTTGTGCTTTCAATCGTGGTTCTGCTGCCTACCAGGCAAGTGAGGCACCACCCAATGATGCTGCCTGGGTCTCACTATCCACAGTGGGATCTGAAATCCCTTCTGTCACAGGAGAAGCCAAGGGAGGTGAGGAGACACTGTTATCTTGTAAAGTTTGTTCCATCCTCGGCCCCAAGCAGCGCAAGAAGCACCTCAGACTTGTCACCGTGACGCAGCAAGAAAAGCGATTTTGAGGAAATGGCCTTGGTGGCAGAGCAAGGGGAATTCTGCACCGTTTCCTTGTTGTTCTAATTTCCCTAGGAAAACACAGCTCTTCCCTGTCCTCAGCCCTGGACGAGAGCCAGCACGGCCCAAGCCTTGCCATCTGCTGCCACGTGCTCGCTGCTTTGTTGTACTGGGCAAGCTGGAGCCTTCAGCTGAACGGTGAATGCACCATTTTTTAGAATCCTAGGATGGTTTGAGTTCAAAGGGACCTTTCAAGGTCATCTGGTCCAGCTCCACTGCAGAGAGCAGGGCCATCTGCAACTAGAGCAGGTTGCTCAGAGCCCCATCCAACCTCCCCTGGAATGGGGCCAGGGATGGGGCAGCAACCACCTCTCAGGGAAACCTTGGCCAGGCTCTCACCACCCTCAATGTAAAAAATGTCTTCCTTTTCTCCAGTCTAAATCTCCCCTCTTTTAATTTTAAACAATCACCCCTTGTCCTGTCCCAACAGGCCAAAGTCTGTCCCCATCCTTCTGACAGGCCCCTGGAAGCCCTGAAAGGCCACCAGAAGGTATCCCCGGAGCTTTCTCTTCTCCAGGCTGCACAAGCCCAACTCTCCCAGCCTGGCCTCCCAGCAGACGGTTCCAGCTCTGGATCATCGTTGTGATAAATTAGTTCTAGCAAATCGATTTACAATTTACTCCCCCCTTTTCAGCCACCTCAGTATTAGCTTGAATTCCACTTACCCTAGGCTAGACACGCAGCTTCACGTACATTCTGACAGTCAAATATATAATTTTTTTTGCCTATTGAGCACTTTTACCCGAAAGCAAGTGTTTAGCTGGAGGAAATTCCCAGCGACAGCCCTGATGCCGTGTGCCTGGGGAACATTTTTTGGGGCTGTGTCACTGAACTAGCTGTGCTTGATTCTTTCTCTTGGGAGATTTCCCGATGACAAGCCAGAAATATTCAGATGGCTGCTGTAATTATAGGTCTCCAGTCAATCCAGCAGTGGCTCACCAGCATGGGCTGCAGAGTCCACGTCTCAGCACGAAGGGCTAATTTCAGGTATCAGAAAGACCACATATTCCTCACATTGCACCAAAAAAAAAAAAGTCTCCATTTGCTAAGAAGGGAGCATCCTCCCCTCTCCTCCCACAGCATTGCCCGAGCTGGAACCAGCTTCAAGAACCTTCCTTCTTTTTCTTCTCTTATTCTAAATGAAGAGATTTTTGGGAAGCTTCTCCTCCAGTTAAATTTTCATTCACAGACTATCCAGGCTTTTCAGCAAGTTGTGATGGTTTTTTAATGTATTTTTTTCCTGGTTTAGCACAGCCTGGCAGATGCTGATGAATTACAAATGGGAGCCTAAGCTGGCACAGAGATGAGGGAAACCCCTGGTTTGATGCTTTTTTTTATTTTTTTTTTAGCTAAATCTTCTGTTTTGCAGAACTCCATCCCTTATGCCCAGCTATTTGCAGTCCCTCAGAATTGCTTATCAGAAATTCTGAGCAGCAAAACCAGGAGCAGAAGGTAACTCAGAGAGGAGCCTTTGCTTACGCAAACTGTAATTTCATAACCCGTGTGAAAAAAAAACTGCTCTGTTGAGGTTTTTTTTTTTCCCCCCTAGTTTGTAATACAACAGCTCTAGTAACAGCAGTGCCTTGATAGTAAACTTGAGGAAGTTTACTCACAACATTTGCTTTTAACTGGAGACACGAGCTTCTGCCCACGCTTTCCCTTTGCTGAAGATGCTCGTGACACTACAGAAGCTTCTTAGTTTAAGTACATTCTTAATTTATTAATTTTTCCCAACTTCTTGGTGCAATGTGGCACCCTGGTCAGACATGGCCGAGTAGTTGACTTCAACTGGGAAGCTCTAAAGTGTAGGGCACAGAGCTGAGGTAGGGGAAGGAGCTTTAGTTCCTACTCTGTGACACTGGAGAGGTCAGATATCAGACTCTGCCCACTTCTTGTGTCTCCTGGTGCGTTGCCATAGTGCTGATGCTCAGAAAGTTCAGCTAGATTTGAGCAGCAGCTAATGCAGGCACCAAGATTTCTCCTGGACTGTGCTACTAAATGAGAACCAGGCATTGGAGCTGGAGAGTTCCAGTGAGGACAGGCAGTGTGGAATCTCGATAGAATTAGTTTGAGGATTTTGTTTGGTTTTGGTTTTTTTTGGCTTTTTGTTGGTTGGTTGTTATTTTTTTTAATACAAGACTATTTTCAATTGTTCCGACCTCCATGGTCACACTGCATTTCCTCAGACCCTGCAGCTATTTATCTTCCTTTCCCAGCTCTTTACCTGTACTTTCCAGAAATTTTAGGAAAGTCAGTAAATAATTAAACCATTCAGGAGAGACACATAAACTCAGATTTAAAACTAAGTAGTTAAGCACTTTTTTACTTCCCAAATTCTTTTACTTTTTACTTCTCAAGTTCTAGAAAACTTCTTTCCACACCATAGAACTAGATAAAAGAGAACACACAATTAAGATAGTGGCCAACACTGTTCTGTAGTATGATTCCCTAATGGTATCTTTAACTCAGAGCAACTCCATACACAGCAAGTTAAGAGGCGTACAGCAGATTAAAGTCTATAAATACCTGTTCAGCGTGTGGTTTAGGAGGAGAAAAGCATGTTCTGGGCTCCTGATTTCTACCCCTGAAGAGTCTTCTCTCCAGAGGATAGTCTTAGGTTCAGGGTCTTTTGTATTTATAAGCAGTCTTCTTGGTACTGGAGCTCCCCAGTAGCTTCCGAGCACGGCAGGGCTGGCAGGACCAGTAACTTCTAACAGCTCCCGGTGTAGAAGTGGCCCCGCCGCTGTAATTCAAGTATCATTTATACCTTCCTGTCTAGAGGTGACTTACCTGCTCCACCTGCCTTTCCCCATCACCACTGAATCACTCCCTCGGCTGCAATCGCGCTCCCGCTCCGGCCGGTTTCTGTGACAAACAGGCCAGGCTGGAATGCTCCTGATAAGGGGCACCCACCTCTGTCTGCCCTCGGGAAGCGATGGGAGAAATGTTTATTTCTTCATCTTCCCTGGAGTGGGGAAGGCCACCTGCTTGCTGATAAATTCTCGCAGTTCTTTGACTAGCTCGGAGCAGGTTTTTTAATCGCTCTTCAGGATCTGGTCCAGTTTGTGCAGATGTACTGGCCACCTCTTCACAGGGCAGCAAATCTTCTGAAAGGAAATTTTGAGACACTTAAAAATGGCCGTTATT
Organism: Baryphthengus martii; assembly: GCA_013396935.1. Classification (NCBI taxonomy): domain Eukaryota; kingdom Metazoa; phylum Chordata; class Aves; order Coraciiformes; family Momotidae; genus Baryphthengus; species Baryphthengus martii. The sequence goes on along the minus strand of VWZK01021920.1, from coordinate 396,117 downwards.
GTTCTCTTATTTCTTCATGAACAACAAATAATTTGAAAGTGCCTTAGATTAACAGCAGAAACAACATTCTGACTGTCAAATTTCTTGTGTTTGGTTGAGGGGAAAAAAATTGTTGCAATAGAAAAACCCAGTATAAGTTTGAAAAGCTGAAAGCTGTTTATAGATTAATTGAACCACTATATGATCGATATGTCTGCTTCAAGCTCCTATACAGTTGTTCAAAAGAACACTGTCTAGATGGTCACAGAGTAGGAATTTCGTTCTATGCTGCTTTTGGTAGTAATTGACAGAAAGAAATACTTTTTGACCTGAAAACCTTTTTGTGGTTCAAAGGACATTAGTCCATGATCCAGACAAATAGAACCAACAAATTTACATTCACATGCAGATAAGGAAACAAGTGGGTGTGTAGAGGTCGGGGAAGTAATTTAGTCTAGCTCCTATCTGTTGTAAATACTGCGTTTCTTTTTTTTCAGTTTCTCAAGAAAAACCAACAGAGGATGGTCTGTGGATTTTTTTCAGGGTGATGGAGAAACATCGCTCTGAAAATGTGTGGAACTGTATTAATGTCATGGGACAGAGAAGTGTCTGAATCCCACAGACTTTAGTGGCAGCCAGCTACAACGCGCTCTGGCTTCCACATCCCTCTACCTCACGTCACGCTGTTCAGTTCTAGTGAGCTGAAATCCAAAAGGTGACTCTTAACCATAGGAGAAGCATGTTGAAATTACCAGAGTTTTAAATCAGTTTTAGGACTAAAACTTCCACAGCTGGAAGGATCTGGTCTAGAGCATTGTCCCTCCGGTGGATTCACAATCAGCTCCATGGGTGCTTCTAGAAGCCAAACACCTCAGGGGAGAATTCAGGTTAAGACTAAACTTTCTCAGGTCTGCATCTCAGTGGTGTAGCTCCCTCATATATGCCACAGGAATAACAACCCATCGGCTACCTGGAGCACACAGTACGAGTGTGCTGTGGTCCCCTATCTATTTATGTTGCTGTTCAGGGATGAGTGATGCTGGGAGCAAATGCTGCCTACGGCTGACAAAGCAGGATGTTTGATGGATGAATTTAAATCAGGTTTCTAAAAGTCTTGCTCACTTAGTCACTTACATAAGCACTTGGGTAAACTGGGCTCAAAATCATCGGTGTTTCAGTAATGTACTGGGGGATGTTATATTCGTTGAGGCACCGAGGAGCAAAACCTTTTGGTTTGGGTCTTGCCGAGAACCTCTCTCCTGGCAGTCAGGAGACCATCTTTTGGACACTTTTTGGTCATGCTCTAAAGAAAGATGTAGGCACATCTCAAACCCTTTATCCACTGACAGGACCCGGATCGCTGAACTGCAGTGTGAGCAAACTGCTGCCGTTTCAGAGTTTCAGTGTTTCTGAAGCTGATTTCCCATTGGCCTCAACGTGACTGTTGCGTGGAACAGGTTGAGCCCCAGCCAGAAGCTGAGAGCCTGGGGCAAACTGGGCCGCCCCACACATGCCCACACACTCCTCCCTCTGTAAGGATGAGTTGAGTATGAGAACACCGAGCATGCTGAGACTCAGCACCCTGCTGGGATGACAATCACCGCTTGGCTTCCAAAAGTGAGTGGGTGGCTTGTTGTTATTTTTATCTTCGGCTTGGAGGAATAGACTTAGCGTGTCAGGAGCTGCTGCTGGTCTTGGGTGGATCCCAGAGGATTGGGAGCACTCGGTTGTAGGAGCACAGACTGTCATGTCTGCACTTAAAGAACCAGTGGTACCAAGTAGAATCAGTTACTTGATTAATCCTGTTATTTCCCTGACCTTGCATTACACTGTGTGTGTACTTCAGGTGCTTCCCAAACGCATTTTCTGAGTACAGAAGTAGGGGTATCCAAATAGCAGGCTGAAAGTACTTGTTCTAAACTGATTTTTGCTAAGTGATGCAGGAATGAAGATGAAGTGACTGGAACACTGGGATGAGATGTAGGAGACACGCATCTCTGGTTATAAGCCCTGTAACCTTGAGCAAAACAATTTCCATGGACTTCTGTGACTCATTTCCTAAGTAAATTATTACATAAATGAAATAAAATTAAGAAAAGGAATTATAAGCCTTCTTTCTTTTTTTTTTTGTTTTTTTTTTTTGTCATAGTCTTTCTATGGTTTGTGTATTCAGATGGGCACCTGGGAGGGACGTGTGTTGCCTAATCCATAGGGCTGGTCGCAGTGGCTCCAGCCAGAGCCCCAATGCAGGATCCCACCTGCAGTGAATGACTGAGAGTGAAATAATGCAGCTTTCAATTATCAGATCCTTCTCATCATCACTTTTCCTTATTTTACCAGCATCAGTAACCCTCCCTATCTCATCCAGGACTGTGGGTGAAGTGCTGAGATCTTCTACAGGGTACGTATTCATTTCAAGGTGGATTTGGGAAGGTTTGTAATGAAAAAGATTATTTCTAACAGCAATTACCAACTGGCTGAGGATATGACCATTTAAAAACCTGCAAGCCAGGCTCCTTAGTGTGAAGACAAACAAAACGTGCTGCAGAGTAATAAAAACAGACTGATGATTAAAGCTTTGCGCTGCTTCCTGGGCTTGTCTTTACCTCCAGTGCTGCCAAAGTACACAGAGAATGAATAGAGGTGTGTAGTTCATCTCAGTAGATAAACTAAAGGCACCGAATAAAGATGGGTGGGGAAAAAAAAAAAAAAAAGAAAACTCACTAAGCAATGAGCCCTTTCTCCCTCACTGACTAGTTTCTTATTATTACCTACCACTTAGCACAGCTGGGGGTGCTTCCTTCGTGTGCATGTTTTGTTTACAGCACTGATGTGTTGGGCTTAATCCTAAAATCATGTCTAAAGCTTGGAAAGACTTTAGGAGGCTTTTTGTGCTGGGAGAAACCCATGGGAGGAGCTGCTACAGCAGCACGGGAAGTGTCAAGAGCCAAACTGCTTTGGACTCAGCTTTTGCTGGACAAAACTCGTTCGTAATCAAAGTGTTATTCCTGCCCACAACAGACACATCTACCAGGTTTATGGAGCTGCACCTTACTTTTAAGGAAAAATAAATAAATAATGGTATGGCTTAGGACATGTGCTGGTTTTAACTGGGTGAGAACAAGCCCGTCTACATCAAATGCCCTTGTGCAACACAGGATAGAAATCCCTGCAGGGTTAAATGCTTACAGCAGGAGGATACAACTTAGACTATGTTTTCTATTAGCTCACACACTCATGTGCCTGCTCCCAAGCTACTGAAAGCCAGTGAAAATACACACACACGCACACCCCAATGCCTGCGACTTTTGGCTCAGGCCCAGCTCAGCAGCTGAGCTTCTCCGCTTCACGCTGCTCTCATCTGTTAATCAGATGCAGAAGAAGTGGTGAGACCCAGTCCCGCCTGGCAAACAATTCTTTGGCCTCAAGCTAGCATCCCTTTTGGATCCTACGGTGTTCTTCAGGATCAAGAGCCTGATGCTCTATGCAATGAATGCTTCAGGGTGGTAAACAGCACCATTAAGTGATGTTTCCCATGCGAACCCTTTTATTTGCCCAGCTTCACGTGCAGCCTAAGCCGGTATTCGCTGCGGAGTCTCATCCCTGTTGCCGTAGTTTGCACCTAGGGCTAGACTGGGCTATTGAAATTCCAAAGTGTGTATTCTGACCTGTCAGCAAAGAGCTTCAGTGAGTCATCAGATAAACGAGATGGGAGCTCACTGTGGGATACTTTTAATATAATTACGTTTTATCCTTTGCTAACTGTTTTATCAGCTAATCTCAAGACACTTCACAGACATAGTGGGTTGAGCCTTCCAGTAAGTACGTTTCTGGAGGACGCTATCTTGTTTTACAGCTGGAGGAGTTTTGTGGCACACGGGAAGCCGAGACGATGTTGAAAAAAATGCTGCTCTGACCTCTGTGTGAGCAGCAGTGCCTGGAGAAGTCTTCCCCTTTAGCGTGGCAGAGTGACTTGCCAGAACAGAGGGATAAGGTGTTAAATCAGTGCTGGAGAGGGAAACACCATCCAAGTTGTGTATTATTGATAAAGATCCAGCAAGGCAGCTTCATAGAGGTTGGAAGAAAAGCTGTTTCTGCTGGATAGAGTCATAGACTGTGTCCCTCAGGTGACTTCTGTCCTGTAAGTGATGCTCATCTTTACTGACTAGACCAAGCCCAAGTTTTGGAACCATGTGCCTCTGTGGTTTTATTTCATTCAAACACTGGATCCACCTGGCTCCTAACTTTGCACTGCTCTTCATTTCCTGTAGTCACCAGGAAAGCACCACGATTAGATAATCATTACAAGGTACAGAGGCAACATAGCAATTTTCGTGATACTCTAGAACTCATGTGATTATTACTCTTCAGTGGCTTGAGGCTGTGTGATTCAGCCACTCGCGGCTGGATTCTCAAATAGCAGGAATAGCAGCCATTCCCTGGACATAAGGTCAGACCTTTTTTTCTAGCTCATTATTTCTGAAGGAGTAAGTGACTTGGACCACTGGCTAAACTACAGTCTATAAATCATTGATGATCTGTGATAGCATGCTGAGAAGACTGCTGGCTTTCCAAATGTCTGTGCTGCTTCTATAGTGGCTCGCAAGGAAAGTTTGATACCAACAATTCTAAATAGTGGCTCAAAGGAAGAGTAAATCACACCAGAATTAAGGTCCTTGGAAGTCTTTAGTGAGTGTGGCAGTTCTTTCAGTTAAGATGATCCCCTCAACATGGTCTGTAAAAGGAGTGAGGGTAGTTGGAGGGTTGTTAGATGTTCCCAAGAACTGCAGCACCAACTCCTTGTGATGCTGTAAGTGGCTCAAATGCAGCTGAGTTGAGATGAAGTGCATGGGAACTAAAATAATTAATCTCCTGGAACACAAACAGGCTGATCCTCCCATGGACCACTAAGACTGCTGCTGTTCTTGCCAGCCCTAGAATAAGTTATCCAGCGGCAGCTGCAGTCACAGCGTGTTGCTGATGCGGGGGACTCCCAGCAGGACTGGAGGAGATGGCAACAGAAGGAAGGTGAAGGGCAACGTTAGCAAGTTCTCACCAACACGTTGCTAATGGCTCTCATGATTGTCCCGCAGAGGTCATGTTCCGGCAGCGTTACTCACTTCCCGGCCAGAGTGGTGACATAATGAACTTGGGAAATGGGCTGTGATGTCAGAGCTGAGGTGTGAACCTCTGCAGGGCCATGGAGCTTCTCCTCTCCGATGACTTCTCCTGTTGTAACCAGCCACCTGCCCTCTGCTGGCAAAATTCCCCCTTTCCATGCGGGAACTGTGCTCAGCTCCACTTACAGCACCTGCACAGCATCTATACAGCGGAGCAGGTGCCTGACCCCAGCGTGGGCGGTTTGCCCTCATCAGAGCACATCCAGGCAGGAAGGGGCTGTTGGGATGCTACTGCGTCTGACCAGGGACATTTCCTGGTACACCAGACCCGAATTCCAGCGTGTGGCTCCCCATTGGATCAAAAAGGACCTGGTGTTGGTGGTGATGAGGGTCAGGGGATTCTGTGGTGTCTGTGGTAGGCGTTCACACTCTGAGAGCTCTCTACTAATATTGACCTTTCCAGGTTAGAAACAGCACATGCTGAGTAGATCCCTTTTGCTTTCTTCACCCTGCAGGAGCCCACCAACTTGAGGACTGACTGATGGACCTCAGTAATCTCTAAGCACAAGTGTAACCCTGAGCTCTCTCTTTCTCTGTCACGTTCTGCCCACCCCCAGGGATGAACCCACAGCCTTCCTTCTCTCATCCCCACAGATGCCACCACACAGTCCCTGTGTATGTGTTTCGTAAGCGTGTGACTAGAGAGAATAAGCCCAGGGGATAACTCACCAGATCCTCAAGTGGGGTAAAACCCACTGGGGCCACTCTGGAATTCCCCAGTGTGCTCACAATTCCTAAGGATCCGGGATTCAGAGGAATAAAGCAGACTGGCACTTGAGAAGCTTCAGGGTCTCCTGGAGCAGAAAGCTGGACGGATAAATGCTGCTCTCCCTCTGCTTACACCATCCTGCCGTGATCCTTCTACACCACACGCCCAAAATTATATGCTCAGCCCAGCACAGAGTACTGGTGCCTTTCAAATTAATACCCAAATGCAAACTGATATGTCAATGACTATTCTCATTAACTTCATTGCACTCTCCTTACAGAAGGAAAGTTAAATACTGACAGGTCTGGCATCGCTGAGGGGAATCTTGGGGCGTGGGTTTCTCAAACATAAGGAAGATTTTTCTTTTCATTTCTTGCCTTTTTTATTGTTATTTTCTATAAGCGAGAATCCCACCACAAAATGTATGGTGATCATATTTTGCTATATGCTTTTTATTTTGTGCATCATTCGTATTTATTGTAAATGTGCTTGAGATAGTTCAAATGACATACAGCTGCCTTCCTCACCCAATATCTACTCCCTTCGTGTCTTAAATGTAGTGCAATCACAAAGCTGAGCCGACAGATGAATTATAGTCCTGGGAAACAAACTGCAATGTCATAAAAATAAGATCTTGTTGTCCGATCGGTGGGCTAGATAGTGCTGCACCACTTAACGAACCGAGTCCCTTTAGAAAAGATAGATGAGGCATTTACAGAAGAGACAGGTCATCTCCATGGTTTTTCTTTAAACGGTGGAACATCCTGCTTAGTTTTATTATTGGTAACAAAGAGAGAGTGCAGTAGCTTTTATTTCTGTAACTGTGGTGCTCGCAGGTGGTGACCTCCAGAAAGTCTGGGCTTGTCCCTGTAGTGTGTACAGTGAAAGAGAAAGGGAAAGAAAAGCTCTTCGAGCTCAACCACCACAGGCTCCAAACATCTTTTGTTTAGGAAATGCCTTTGTGTATGGAGTGCTTTGATTCTGAGATTTTTGATCCCATGCTCAGCTCCCCAAATCACGCACCCCCAGGAAACAAAAATACGTCTCACTTCCTTCTGCTGTCTTGTTTAGAACGAGATGGGGCCGGTCGTAAGCGAGCTCCTTAAACCTGCATTGTTGACTGTGTGCTGAGGCACTTGGAAACCACTCCTGCCCTGAAGATGTTGTTCTGAGCGTGGCTGCCTCCAGCAAGGAGGAGATCACAAGTGCCAGAGGCTTCTATTGTACAGTACAGATTTTACGGCCATGAGTGGGTGTCTGGAAAATTGCCGCTTCCTCTCCTCACGTCCTGTGTCTCCAAAGATGCACATTACCTGCTGGGGTTCCAGCCTGGGATAAACACACATTGCCCATCCCTCCCAGGCCCTCGAGGGATGGGGAAGGAATACCATGGTAGCAAAGGAGGAACAGACTGGTTTAGAGAGCTGAGTTCCCAGTTCCCGTGATGGCTGTACTGGTGCACCCTGTGTGACGGGAACAAGAGCTGGCAGAAGCTCCACAAGGTGCCAGTGCCCACCAGAGCCCACGGAGCCCCTGCGGAGCTCTGGCCTTGGGCACAGGAGAGCTTGTCAGAGCCATGATTGGAACACACCTTCCCCATCACTCATCCCATCCTCAGTTCTTGAGATGAAATGCTAAAAATGAGACCAGAGTGAGCCTTGGGTTTCATTCTCTGAAGGGTTAAATACACATTTTCATAAACTGGGAGGTGAATCCTTTGATTTTGTTATTGCATTATACTGATTTTTCACCTTCTTGTTTATGCCTCTCCTTGGGTCTAGTTATTTATTTTTCCCTCTAGAATCTTTATGAACATTCAGCTACTCATAGAACACCTTTTTGTTGTTGTTGTTTATTTCACTTATTTGTTTGTATTTACTGTGAACCATGTAGTGTTTAAATACTGCTGCATGTGGAGAGGACATGTTGCTTCAGGACCCAGAAAACCGGATGTATAAAATGAGACATTTAATAGCTGTTAAATAAAAGAGAAAGGGGGAAGAAAAAAAAAAACAAGAGAGGAAAAAAAAATCTATCTCTTGCTTAATATAAGGCAAGGACAGGGTTAAAAACCTCTGAGACCTGAGTAGCAAGCTCCTGCAGGTGTACCCATTGAAGAGGTGTTAATTTGGGAGGACTAGAATATAAATAGGAAAGCCCAGGACTAGGAAGGATTTTTTTTTTGGTCTTTCTTTTTTGTCTTTTTCCTTTATGAACTGAAGACAGGATAATGCTAATCAAGGGCTGGAAGATGAACTTGAAGAAAGTGAGTTGCAATGATTATTTTGCTGTCCATTAATGTCTTACCTGCCGGGCTGTGAACTGCAGGATGGAAACTGGTGGTGTGTTCTATTTTATGGAAGTGATGTCACTTAGCAAAGTGGTATGGAAGATGGCACAAGGTTGTCATGAGTGCCTCTTCAAAGAGAATTTCCTTTCTGGTATGTGTATTTGATAGCTGAACTCAGTGAGCAGGTTATTTTCTATAAGCTGCCCTTGCCATGAGCTGAACTAATTTAAATCAAAAAGTTTTAAAGCTAGCAATGGATTTCTCCTGTTATTCAAGACAACAGCTTGAAGCTGAATTTGTGGCAGAGTCTGGGAATGCAAAAGTGAGGCTTTGTAGGAAGAAGTAATAGTTTTTTCTAGACAAATTCTCTTCAGCTTTCAGCTGTGAGAACAGCTGAAAGAAAATTGGCCTGAGCTTTAATGGAGAGATCCAGAGATATGGATCCTAGGCTGGGTGTCACGTGCTCTTGTTCTTAAAAAAACTACGGGAATGACTTGCTTTCCTAAAAGCAATTAAAAAAATGCCAAGACTCCTTCCTCTTTCTGCAGCTCCCCGCGTGGCTTTTGAAGTATGTGGTGAATTTCCTGGATATGAGAAAGATATTTACAAAGCAGCAACTGCTTGCTCAGGAACGGAAAATGAAAGCCCTTGGGGACAGCTTAATAAATGGTAGAAACCTCCTCATCCCTACTCCTGGAAGTAGGAGAGCCACCAAACTACTCGGTTTCGGTGGCTGCCACAGAAGCCTCCTGGCAGGAAATCCTGTTGCACAAATTTCTTTCCTTGTTGCTTCCTGGGCTGTAATATTATTTTATTTTTTTTTTTTTCAGAAACAATCCATCTCTCGAATGTTGGGAAGGACTGAGGGAATTGAGGTTTTGCTGTGTCTTGATTTATTCCTTGCTTGACTTTTTCTCTCAGGTCCTTTTGGGAACTCCTAAAGCTAAGCTTGTTCTCTCCAAGATGCTCTAGTGCTCTTTTCTGCTCGCTCTGGAAAATTTGTAAGGATTGAGTTGGGAGCTGATTTTTTTTCTGTGACTCAGCAGTGGAGAGTTTTCTGTGAACAGAGCATAGATGTGAAAAAGGCGCTGATAAAGGAGGACTGCACTGACTGGGGACAGTGCAAAAGGTGGTGAGAAAATGCAGGAGGTCGCATCAGTTCAGATAAAGAAGCTCTTCAGGGGAGCAGAGCAGATTTTCCTCACGGTTTTTGAGGCTCTGATACGCCTGGGATGACTGAGACTCCTGTCTTTGCAAAAGGAAAGATGAGTTGCTTCTGTGTGTGTGACCATGTATTTCACAGATTGAAAGGGATGTGATCTTTTCTGATTTGACATATACACATTATGTAAAGATATATACATAAATTCATAGAGTCATAGAATGGTGTGGGTTGGAAGGGACCTTGAAGATCATCTCGTTCCAACCCCTCTGCCACAGGCAGGGCCACCCCGCACTAGAGCAGGTTGCTCAAGGCCCCATCCAACCTGGCCTTGAGCACCTCCAGGGAGGGAGCATCCACAACCTCCCTGGGCAACCTGTGCCCGGGTCTCACCACCCTGACTGTGAAGAATTTCTAAAGCAATACATGCATATATTTTATATATAACAAATAAGTTCCTATCTACTGAATCATTGTTCTAAGTAGTTGCTGGGGAGATAGATAACATATGGCTGATGTATGTCCACCTTGTTCTAATAGTCATATTTTCCAGTAACCGAAATGGCCTCATGGCCCAAACTCCCTGAAGAGCAGTGACTTCAGTGGCACACTGGTGATATTTCACTTCTGGATGCTTTAGAGTCAAATGCAAATGTTGTTGGGTTGTGAATACGCTGTAGAACATCATGGAGCTACAGAGTTCAGAAAGAAATTATGACACTATATTCTTAAAATGCAGTAAAATCTCTCCTGGTTGCTCAACAATATTAGGTTCTTGTTCCTGCCCTCAGCTCACTAAGACTCAGTGCTGTTCATCATGCCCAGGTACTGCTCCTTCACCCACAAACACATTTCAGTTTGTGCAGACCAGCGTGGGTTACATTCTGGGACCCCTATGCAATAAATTGATCTCCTCAAACTCCTACAGTATACTTTCCCCAACATCGATTTATTTTTTTTTTCCTGTGCTTATCAAGCCAAATGAAAAATCCTACCAAAGCAAAATGCAATTTACTTTTTAATAAAACTTAAATGGAAGTCAATGTATCACTAAAAATATCTTTTCAATGTGATAGTAATTAAAGCTATATATTACTGGAAGCATTAAGACTTTATTACACTTTCACCTATATTTATATAGCTTATATTTAATCTTTGTAGCTTATATTTAACCTTTGTACTCACAACAAGAGCCTCAAGAGTGATTCCCCACCTCCCTTTTCTCCCTCCCTGGGTGAAAGGTATAAAGTTTGTAAAGCTATGGAAATTGAACAGGATTTAAACCTTATTAGTTGTAATTCATATAATTCTCATATTCGATAAATTTGCCTTCAACTAAACATGCAGGAAATAAATGTTTCATTAAGAGTGATGAATATTTATGGTTTTCTACTTCCTTACCTTTGCGTGCTCTACAAATATTTGCATATGAAGACAGTGTCTTGGTTTATAACAACAAATTAACATCTAAGAGAAAAAAAATGCAAACCACAAGCACAGCAGGAGATTTCCAGTGAGGCTGTGGCAATAATTCTTATAACAAACACAGTTATAGAGCATTATTTTCTATATTTTGAACAGAAAGCAGGTTTAATATCAACAGAGACAATATTGTACATTTCTGACCTTAATGGCTTGAGTCTGGGAGGTTTTTGTATGTTTAGGGTTGTTGGTTTTTTTAAACAGGGACAAATTCAATCTTGAAGCAATATTCTTATTAATACTTGATGTTGGTTTCTTTATCTGCTTTTTGTTCTTATGTTCTTTTATCTTCTTTTTTTTTTCCATCTGTATTCCTCAGGATAAAACTTGAATTTCAGCTGGTATATCTTAAACACAGACTCTCAAAATATTTTAAATAGAAAGGTACTGTGAAATGAACAGGCAGGAAGGTAATACAGGGTGATTGTAGCTTGGGGGGAAAAAAAGGACTTGAATTCTTCTGTCAGAAGTTGTAGCAACCTTGGACATAAGTATAATTTCTTGTTGATTTTTAATGCCATTTGTTTATTTTCACGTTACGTGTAGCCTGTGAATTGCTTCTCTGATACCCTACTGCAACCCAGACAGCTCTTATGCTCTTCTGCTGTTTTCTTTGGAGCTCTGGAAACATCTCCTGTATGCATCAAGTCTGTGGCTGCTTTGCATTTGTCTTCTACTTTTAAACTTTCGGGATTTACCAGAAAAAAAAAAACAAACCCACAACCAACCCAGTTGCGATTTCATTTGCCTTTCGACACCACTGCCTTAAGGAAAAAAAAATGTTGAAGGGAAACTTGTAATTAAAATACGGCTGGTGAGTCAAGTGAGGTGCATGTTCATCCTGGTAGTATTAAAAACAATAATGGTAGAGGAAGTTACTTTGATGGTACTATATTAGTTTCAAACTGCCTCTGAAAATTGGTCTGGAATTGCTCCTTCTTCTCAAAACACTGGCAAAGGAAAGAAGTAAAGGGTGTATCAGGAGCAGAGAATCTTAAGCAAAGATGCTCGATGGGAGCGTCACACACGGCCGTAGATAGACCTGAATGTAGAGTTCGAGTGGCTAACATTTGAAACATCCTTTGGCTTGACTGAAAGGTGTTTCTCAAGGAAGTCTTTAATTCCTGTAAATCAGACAGTGAGAAGCCAGGGAATCCTCTCCACATTTCTCAGTTAGCTGTTAAGTAATCTCAGAATGACGACTGTTCAATTGCCTCACTCCACCCAATTACACTGAAAACGTCGTTCTCCTGAAGAGCTGCTCTGTGTCTCAGGAATATATCGAGGTGTTTCCACACTTAGCAGAAATACTGCCAGTGGATTAGCAGACCATAAAATCATGTCGATGCCGGCAGCCGTTCTCTTGACAAGGCAACTAACGTCTTTTCCTTCTGTTATGTAGGTCGTATCTGCTCGAGAGCAGTAACTTTCCGCTTGACGGCCTTGCTGTGTGTCACCAGGTGCTCTTCCAGGAGAAGTACAGGCTGAGCAAACATCTTAGGGAAAAAGGGAACATCCTTTACCATCTGCTAGGTATTGAGTTCTATTACAAACTTCACAAATAACTTGTAGATTCTCCTCGAAACAGAAAGCTTTTGGAGTTTCTTCCTTAATATTAATGCAAATCTACCAGCAGACTTATTTAAAGCTGATTCGGAGGGGCAAAGGCTTAAACCTTCCTCGTTTCTTGCTTTGATCAAAAGCAGACCTTTGAAACTGCCGAGATGGAATCAGCAGCCAAGCTGAGTGAAGAGAAACCCTGGATATGTGAGATGATGTCATACAGAGGCACTGTCAGGGCAAGCAGCCTAGTATTCCAGAGTTGGAGATTACAGATGACTAATTTGGGGTAGTTTGAATAGGAGTGAGTATGTAGAAGAACTGATGCTTCAATTTACTACAAGTCTAGCAGGGCAGATCTGGGAAATCTTGTTATAGACAGTGTTATCTCCACCTGAGTCAATATTCCAAGCTTTTTCCTTGAGATAGTATTCACCGAAAAACATCATTGGTCAAAGGAAGAAGGAACAGAGTTTGCTGAGAGGCATCCAGCTTTCTGTAGTATCTTGTAGTCTCCTCCCCGCTCCCCAGCTCTATTGTCCTTTCAGGCAGCAAAGTGAGAGTGTTTTCACTTTGTCTCTTAGAGGAAACCTTGGTAACTGGCTGGGCCAATTTTAAAAAGCCGCAAATCAGGAAGTTGAACTGACAGAGCAAAGCAGTCGTGTGTAGAAAAGAGACAGGTCAGGAAGTACAGAAATCTAATTAACAGAACAGCTGCAAAAGCAGCATTAGACTTAAACTTGCAGAACGCTGAAGGTACCTCCTAGAGACAGCAAAACCACCGCGATTTCCTCCCAGCTATACACATTTCTGGAGATCCCTGCGTAGTACGCAGATACACTAGAAATACCCTACAGAGAAAATGGAAAATATGCTCTAAAAGAGTATTTTGTTTTTCCTTTCTCACTGCCTGGCGATAAAGTGAATAGATCTCTCTGTTAAGTAACACACAATGATAGTAGTTTTGTTTATTTTGAAGCAATTTGTAATTTTCTGTCTACTGAAGGAATGTTCATTTTGACACCTTCTCTGCCTGGCGCTCAAGACAACGGTTAAAACCACAGCAAAGTCATGTTTGCCAACATCTCTTTGAAGAGATGTCTGGACGTGTCGTGTGAGAACAATTAACAGAGTTGGATGGAAACATTAATACAGTGAGGATTTGTTTTTTAAACACTATTGAGGTATAGTAGACACATTTTGAAAAAAAATTTATTCATCATGTCTCTGGTCGTAGCGAATTGTCACAGTTTGTGCCTTTCCACACCATGAAACTTGCCATAATCTCCCATTTTTTTTCCCCCCACCTCAGACTGGAAGGTCACTGTGAAAAGCTGTTTGAACCATATCTCCTGTAGATTTACTCACTCTTTTGTTCTGGCAGAATTTGTGCTCGTGAGCAGCAACCTACTTTTGAAGGACCGCACTTTATTTTTAGTGCTGCAGTGGCAATAACTATGGGACCAGCCAGAAAGACAGATATTTAGTGTATTCATTTGTTTTGCCAGCATCTATAATTCTTTTCCAGAAATTTTATTTCATAGTAGTGCTGCCCCTCTGAATTATGACCAAAAAAACTACCCCACACCGAAAAACCTGGCTATGCCTGTCTGCGTGCAGAGCTTTTTTTCTGCCTCATAAATCAAGACTGCAAAACTCCCAATAAATTCTAAGTCCATGATTTCCACCTTTTCTTCTTCCACCTGTAGAAAGTAGCACATCTTGTCCTGCAAGGGCGTGTTATAGAGAAAGATACGGAGTTTTATAGCGTAACCACGGAGAAATGTAATAAGTTTGAGTGTCAACCACTAAACTATTCACAGGATTTAAATCACAGCCTCTTACATGCATTGAATCTGTTAGGCAAGAAAAATTCCAGTCGTGCCGTCACACGATGCCTTCAGCCAAGTGTCCTGTTTTGTGAAATGCCGATAGAAGGCTGGGGTGGGAAGGGATCACAAAAAGCTTAGGAAGCTGTGGTACAAATTCCAAGTGACACATTCACAAAGCAACACAAACCACAAGACGCAGCTGGGAGAAGGTGGCGAGGAAGGTTTTTTTTCCCTGGCTGTGAAGCCAGTGTAAGTTTTATAGGTAGTGAACAGAATAGAAGGCAGGTTTAATCTTTGAAGAGATAAGGAGGAATTTAATAGTGAGGTGCAGTACTTTTAAGGCAGGATACTTGCTTGTGTTATAACTTTATGTGTGTGTTTGCACCCAGTAACTCACTGAAACCAAAGGTATTTGAGAGCTGTGTGAATTATGCATCTCAAAGTTCGGTGCAACCACAAACGAAACCAACGACAACTATTTGTTTGCAGTTTCAGCACTTTAGCTACTCTCTCTGTTTATCAGAAGCTGAATTCTGTGTTTGGTTGGGTGCTACACACAAAGGACAGAAGGCAAACAAGTTCGTTCACCCACGTTCCCCGTTTTCATCTCTTCAGCAAAGTACTGAATTATACCATAGAGCCACCCTTTGTGGGAGAAACTCTAGGATTGTGGTATCAAGGCCAGTGAAAGCTTTTTCCTGCTGAATTCCTCAGTCTTGAGAATAAGTAGTGCACTTAAGCCTTCCTCTGAGATTCTTGGTTCTGCTCTGAAACATTGCACCTACTTTGGGAGCTGCTGCTTTTTATGTGCCACAGCCTCCTTGTGCCTCCTACCCTGAGGCCTCTTTAATGAAATATTTAATGACATATTTAATCCTTTAATCCTAAAATGGTTTGGGTTGGAAGGGATCTTTCAAGGTCATCTAGTCCAACCCCCTGCAGGGAGCAGAGACATGTGCAACTAGAGCAGGTTGCTCAGAGCCTGGGAATATTTCCAGGGATGGGGCATCGACCACCCCTCTGGGCAACCTGGGCCAGGCTCTCACAACCCTCAGTGTAAAAATGTCTTCCTTCTGTCTAAATTTCCCTGGTTTAGTTTAAACCCATCCCCTCTTTTCGTGTCCCAACAGGCCCTGCTCCAAAGTCTGTCCCCATCTTTCTGACAGGCCCCTGGAAGTGCTGAAAGGCCGCAAGACAGTTACCCCGGAGCCTTCTCTTCTCCAGGCTGCACAAGCCAAACTCTCCAGCCTGGCCTCCCAGCAGAGGCTTCCAGGCCTTGGATCATCTCCGCTCCAACAGCTCCCTGTCTCTCCTGTGCTGAGGACCCCAGAGCACTGCAGGGGTGGTTTTCCCCACAGCGGTAGAACCGTGCCAGCGCCACTTGGCAGAAGACTCTGGGCGGCGGGGGGTGACCAGGCCTCCGCCGCTTCCTCCTCCCTCCCGGCGCGTCCGCGTCGCTCGGCAACCCCTGAAAT
>VWZK01021920.1:230821-380315 GCA_013396935.1 Baryphthengus martii | reverse complement strand
CGCGTCCTCGGGGTGCGCAGGGGCGGCGGGCCCGAGTGGGACCCCCGCGGAGAGAGCCCCGACAGCCGGGGCCGGGGGGTGAAGGAGCAGCGGCAGCGCTTCGCGTGTGGGGTAGAGCTGGGGATGAGTCACCTCTCGCTCCTCGCCTAGGTGTTTGGAGGCTCCCTGGTTCCTGACACTTTTCACCTTGCGGCGCCCTGTTCTCCAGGAGCGTTCCGAAACGAATCATCTCCTTCTCAGGGTCGTACAAAGCTTCGGATGCTTTTTCCTAATAAACTTACTCAGCTTCCTACAGTTTTTGGCCATCTGAGACTTTTTAGGGTTGTGGGTGTTTGGCGGGGGGGTGGGGGTGGGGTCTGTTAGTTTGTTGTTGCTTCTTTTCTGGATAAACTTCAAGCAAATATGCACCTCTAGCACCCATCGGTTTTGTTGCACTGTTTAGGGAGAGGAAAAAACCTTATTGAGGCCGTGAACATGTTCAGTTTCCAGAGCATCTTTCCCTGCAGTTTCCAGCTATGCTGTTGGCAGCCAAATAACACCTGCAGTCACTCCTGCTCTTATTTTTTTAAGGCTGTTGCAACAGCTGAATGGGTTCCTGCCAGATTTCTGTTGACTGAACGACAGTAAGTGTTGGTGTTAATTAATGTTTGCTCCAGGCACCTTCCAGGTTTGTAACTGCTTTTGAAGCAGAGCCTGGCTTAGAGGAGGTATCTTCCTTGTCTTGAGTGGAAGGTGTGTATTTTTAATTGTTGGTTGCTGGCCCATTAGAGAATCATTTTGATGTAAGCGTAGTGATAGTCATTCTTTTCGTGAGCGCACGGGAAGAAAGCTGGAAAAACAAGTCCTCCTTCAGCGTTAATTTATGAGGGATTATTCTAAGCACAACCCCGTATCTGTTCTTCTGCCCTGCAGGTTTATTGTGAAACAGTTGCAGTGTCAATGAGAAATTAGCAGTAAACCACATACCACGAGCGCTCCGGTGTTGTCTGAGGAAGATGCAGCGTCCCGGTGCATCCCTCTGAAGGAGCTGGTAAGCGAGAGTTTAGGCCTTTACAAGTCCGTTTTTTTTTGTGAGATTGCATTTTGACTTTTCTGGTATCACTGTTTTATCGTCACTAATTCAAGATTACATCAGAATTAAGAAGCTTTTGGCAGCAGAATGAGCATGGTGTAGTTCTTGAAACTCTGAGTGAATCATAAAACCACCTGAGACTTAGTCAATGCTCCTTTTTGCTGCCGTCTTTTCGCGTACCTGAAAGAATTACCTCGCTCAAACAATGCTCCAGTGGGACTTTAAGCAAGAAAGATACTGAGAATGCAACGGAAATCATAGATACACAGCTATGGGGATGGAAAATGTAGACATAAAGATGAATTAAAGAACACTTGCTTCCAGGAGTCGGAGGAAAAAGGCATCTAGTGCTTAGTGTTCACGAATTGTTTGCATTTTTAAAAGCAACAAGAGGAAGAATTCCCTTCGTGAATCTTGGGTGTGTTTAGCTTATGTGTTTTGTGACACTTGAGATCCAAGTTGACAGTGATTTGAGATTTGTTTCAAATGTGGAACTCTGGTGTGAAATACTTGTTTTAATTAAAATGTCTGTGTTCTGCAAACTGGCATCTCGAGCATAAATACTTTCTAATTTGGGCTCCGGTTTGTGCATGACATTATCCTTTTATTCCGTAATCCGAAGGGAAAATGCTGCCAAACATGAAACATATTCTATGGGCTTGTAAATTTAATATTTTTTTTTTTTGCTGTGGGTGTCTGATCCTTGTTGAATTCACATATTTTATTTAAAAACCCAAACTTCAGCTGCCTTGTTCAGAGGCATAGTTGATACTCGTGTATACTGAATGGTGGGGAAGTTCTAGGAGTTTTTCCTTTCTAAAGTTAAAATTATGGTGTAAAATGCTGTCCAGGTTGGCAGTAGAATGGTTATGATTGACTTGTGGCTGGAAAGCAGTGAAATGAGTTGTTACTTCCGTGGTTTTGTACCAATTAACAGCACAAATGCCTGCTTGAAGTTACTGTCTTGTTTGGAAGTGCTGCACTCGATTTATTCTGTGTTTTACAAGTCAGAAGCTCCTTCCAACCTCACTGAGGTGTGACACAACCAGGCTTCGGGAACACTACACATATTTTTTATTACTGTTCTTTAAAGATTTATTTATATATTTAAATATTATTTAAACATAAAGAATATGGATTCTGAAGTCTATCTGATATCTTGTATGGGCATTAGTCTGGAAAAAAAAAAAGTAGGTTTCTAGTGCTACCTTCATGTCTTCAGTTTCTGCCTCATTCAGGCAGATGTTATTTATATATTATATTAATAGGCTTCTAATTCTTACTGGCCTATAGAGAATCCAGCAGGATGTGAAGACCTGGAGTAAAATGTAAATTGAGTAAAAAAAAAAAAAAAAATTAAAAAAATATATATCTTTCATATGTTTGGAAGCTTTAAAGCAGCTGCTTCATCTCTGCTTCATTTTACCTTGTTTATTTGAAGAAAAAACAACCAAACAACAACAAATATATATTTTTATATATATATAACAACCTCTATATAGATAGATAGATATATATAGCTTAGATATTGCCTCTCTCTGACAGAAATAAAAAATATTGGCTGATGATTTGAGGGCAGATAGATCCCGTGTCATATTTCTACTGGAACAGCTGCAGGGCAGATGTTCCAGTTTGTTAGAATCACTACTGGCTATGAACAAAGCTCTGCCCATCAATGCAGCAGTATTGTTGATTAGTATCATGATTTATTTCAGGAATGGAAATGCAGCCACTATTGAGCTTATGCTGTGTGGCTATTTCTATCCACAAAGGGCAGGGTTGGACACTCAGAAGTGGTTTAGTTTCACAAATGTTTTCTTCTTTAGTACCACTTGTTCCTGAAAATAAGTATCCTCCTAGATAGCAAGAATAAACTTTTTTTTTTAAAAACGCCTTCTTCATCTGCCTTTTCTTGGTATTTGCAGCTATTCTAACAACCAGATGTTGACAAAAATCTGTGTGTAGCCTCCAAAACATTGGAGAATTTACCAGCAAATGTCTTCACCACCTCTATTTTCCCCAAGAGGAAATTGTTCTTAGCCAAGGTGCAATTTCTCATTCCTGAAGAAAGAGTGTAGAAAACTCACAGGTAATAAGGCCTAACTAAGAAGAAATTAGTTGTGACTGTCAGACTGGAGTTTGATTCTGAGACTTTTCAGCCCTTGATCTCAGAGCTTTCAGCTGATAGCAGGAGATAATGATAAGTTTTTCCCACCGAGCTGAACTGATCTTATTTTGAAGTTGTGGCAACAGGCTCTGTGCAAGTGATTTTAAAAAACTGAACGGAAATTAATCATAGGAACTGCTCAAGGGTTTTGTTCTTCAGGAGAACAACTTGCCAGGGGTCACGGTGCATATTTTCTTTCGCAGGAATTTTAAAACTCACCCACTTGATTTTTATTTAACAAAAATAGTAACAAATTTCAGTTTGTGAGATGAGTCACTGAAAGAGTTTTCCCCTGCAGTTGAAGGCTTGCTTTTGGATGCTTTCCTCTTATTAATCTCTGTTTAGAGGACCTTGTCTGTCCCCCTGGTTTATTTATCGTACGAAAGACTGTGTTTTCCTAAAGCTACTGCAGATTCTGGGAACTGGATGCGGCTTCCAACGTTACACTGAGTAGAGAATAGGCAGATATTGTAATATTGACACAGGGAGTGCCTGAACAATGCAGATGAAGCGTGACACAGCGCCTTGTGGTTTATCCAAACAATTTTATGTAAGAAACGTGGACTTTCTTCAGGTTGTGTGTGGAGTTATACGGTAAAAGTGGTGGGAGGGGAAAAAAGCCAGGCTTGTAGCAGACTGTCCAAAAATATTCCATTCCACGTTGGGCAGGTCTATTCTCAGGCTAATTGAGAAATACTACTCATTAACAGACAGACTTCATTAATGCTTCATGACGGTGCTGTCATGGGAGAAATTAATTACAGGATTGCCCTTTCCAAGCGGCGTGTGCTGGCCGTCCCGATCCAAATCCCTCGCAGCTCAGTGCCGCAGCCAGAGGAGCCTGCAACTGTGGGGAGGCTTTATCAGTGGTGGTGCCAGGCGGGGACCGTTCTGTTGCAGACACATTGATTTTTTAGATCCTGGGTGTGGAACAGTCTCTGCGTGGCCCAGTTTGGAGCAGACTGATAAGGCTCCTTGTTTCTTAGCAACCACAGTCTGCCATAGGCAGGAAACCTGCCCTTCTGCAGCTGGAGGGAATATTCTGAATGTCTCAAATTTGTTTCTTGAACCAAGGTAAGTCATTCCCCTTCCCCGGCATATTTAATTTAAAGGCCTTTGCATTCAAATTAAAGAATCATAGAATCATAAGGCAACGTGTTGGGAAAAGTTCTTTAACAAAGGTAAAGCGTAACTTCTCTGTCATTAATAAGATACTCTGATTTCTTTCCCTGTTCTTATTTAGACCTGTGTCTTTCCTGGGCATGGAGGTGCCATATGTCCTGCTCCTGACTAGACTCGTAGCAGAAGTTGCCAGCAAATCTACTGAACCTTCGGTAGGTACTTGATGGGTTTTTGTCATGCTAGGTGCTATAAGAACAGAAGGATGGGATTATTTTTCTATCGTGTTTTATGGAAGGCTTTCTAATTCGACAGAAACGACCTGGAGTGCCAGCAGTCGTTAACTGGAACTTTTACAGAGGGTCAATTTGTTAGGATGGCTAATTGCCTATTAAAACATTGAATTCTTCCTAGTCATGTGCTTGTAGGCTGGCAGGGATGCAGCTGTTAATGCCTCACACTGTGTGGAAAAAGCACCCTAATGATCAAACACCCCACTTTTCAAGCTGCTTGGCAGTTTAACTACAAACAATCCAAAACGCGGATACCCAAAAGTTAACTTTTCAAATGACTGAGAAGCTCTGAAGCAATCGCTGCTTTGGGTCAGAGTATAAACTTCTGCTCCCAGGAGAGTTCGACCAACAAAACTTTTTAAGAAACTGTTCTTAAGCAGGTTATTTCTAGATCTTCTGGTTCTTTGCTGTAGTTTATTTCCTCATGATGCACTAACAGCGTGAAGTCAGCCTCCTAATTTCATTTTTGACAATCCTGACTGTTTCTCCAGATAGTTTTGATCTTTGTCACCCCTGGTGTTGATGGGTTTTGCTGATGAGCAGAATAATACCAACTGTTACATATTAGGTGTGTTTAAGTTACTATTTTGGCTGAATATTGATCAGGTATTGCTACTTTTTGACCCTTCATCCCTTTTTAAGGCTGATTTGCTGTATTTTTTAGAAGAACGTACCTGCAAAACTTTAAAAGACCTGAGAGTTTTGTGGCTTATTTTTCTTGTACAGGTTCAGAAAGTGGGTATGTCCAAGTCTAGAGTTCCTAACCACCAGTTATCTCTCAGCTTCTGTCACAGCTTGTTGTAACTTGTAAATGATTTCGAAACAGGCTTTTCTATAAGCAAACAAAAAGTAAAAATCACTTATCCTCATCGCACATAGTTTAAGTTGTTCTTTTCATAATAAACGCTGACGGAAGAAGCTTTGGTAGCTTTGCTGCATTGCTCTGCTCAATGTAGATGTTACCAAAACTTGCAATATGGACATTCAGTGAAAACTGGCATTTTCCACTCATTTTGCCAATAATATTTCTGGGCAAATCTGTTTAGGGCATTTCTGTGGTGCTGCGGGGAGGAATTTTAGCAAGTATATTTCCAACATGTTTTTTTTGAGGCTTTGTCCAATGTCAGCAGTGTGTGTTCGTTCTCAAAGTGTTAGTTTGGGTAGGAGCTGCCAGGTCATAATCAGCTTGGTGGTGCATCCAGTTTCTTCTCACCTTGTAAGGTTGTTTAATGCAAAAAGAAAAAGCGGGAGCAAGTTTTAAACCCAGTTACTGCTTAGTCCTCTACGTTCCCTGTAGATTTTGTTGTTGTTGAATTGTTTCAGTGAACTTAAGAACTGTATGAAATGCCATGTCATTTCTTTTCTTAGGTTTCAGAAACAGAATGCTGTGTGGATGTGTTGGATTCAAACAGTTCCTGTCCAGTAACCAACCAGTGCAGTCCAGGTAGAGCGTGTCATTGTTTAATAAAACTCCAGAGTGGTTTTTGACACCAAAAGACACCATTTGGTTAATTGGGGAGGGAAAACAGAATAATTAGTGCATATACATTTTTCAAGTCTTTCTTCCTCTTTGTTCACAAGATTAGTGTTTCTTATGACTCACAAATGTTGTTCTTGCATGGTATGGAGACTAGAAACTGTTAATAAGGTGGTTCTTTTCTATTTAGTATGCAGTTGATTATGTAAGAGCTGTTGTAAATGCTTAAAAGCTCTAAAAGCCCATCTAATGAGCATAAAAACCAAAAATGCTGTAGTGCATTGAATGTAATATATCTAAGGGAGCATTAAGAATAATTTCAGTATTGTCTTGTTCGCATAGACTGCTTCGTTCTTCCCTGTGCCATATATGTAGAGCTGTTGTCTTCAAAATTCAGTTAAAAACTTCTTTTGTCGCTTTCCCGCAGTAGCTAAAGGGTACTTTTTTTTTCTCTCAATGCCATTGTATTTAAAATCAGAGAGGGTAAAGCAGGAAAATGGCTTCAGAGCCCACAGTAGTAAGAGAAATAGTGACTTAAAAACTGGGGTCCACTTCTGGGTCCGGTCATTTCCTTGTGATGGTTGTTAAAGCATTTGAAGGCTCTATTTTCACTGCTTTGTTAGCTTCTCTAACCGCTGCTTCGTTTAGTGCGCTCATTTCTGCTGCTTAATGATCTTAACTGTGGTATAAACAATTGTCTCCCAAGTTACAGGCTTGTGTTCTCTTAAATCTTGCTGTCAACTGATCATCTACCAGTATCTTTGGTGTCAGGGAAGTGTTTTGGTGCTTCCGTCCCGTTACTGTAGAAAGTCTTTGCCCTTGCGTTGGGTCTGCTTGTGTTTAGATTAAATGTCAGATGTAATTTATTATTGTGGGCATCAAACGTGCTGCTTCCCTCTAAGGAGAACGTAGCAGCAGAGCTGTTTTCAAATCAGCACCTTACTAATGGTTTGCTTTATGGGATAATTGATACCAGTTTGGCTCAAGGCTTTATAGAACTGGATTTTAGCCAGCACAGTAAGTTGGTTGTTTGGTTTGGGTTTTTTTTTTCCCTTTAAATGTAGAGTGTAATATGATCTAGTAGGAATATCCTTCTAATCTTCATGTCTCAAGTCTAAGCCTCAAGTGAAACCACTGCGGCTTTATTGTATTAAATGAAGTTGTTATTGAAGACGTGCCCTAAATATTTTATTTTTTTTTTTCCTCTTAACAAAGACACAGCAGCATGTGCATTTAAACATAAATTGAGAGATTTGAACATCGAAGACGTAGGCCAAGATGAAAGTTTAATCCGTTTCCAGCCTGCATGGTAGGGTGACCGATATCAAACGCTCGCCATCTGTCACAGAATCGTTTAAACAGGCTGGAGTTCTTCTTAAAGTGACACAAATAGTACAATACTTGAGAGGACCGAGGCTTGGGAAAAAGCCTGTGTTATGGCAGTATTCGTGTTTTTAGTTTGCTTCATGTGCTTCAAGTGGTTGACTATAGAGGCACCAGCATCTCTTTTCAGCCAAGTACGCTCCTTCCCATTCTTCGTCCTGCCTTACTTCTGTTTTCAATACTGAATAGTAAAATGGCATTACATTTGATTTCTACAAACAAAAGAAGTGTCAATTCTTTTTTCATTTTTTTTTTTTTTTTAGGGCGGTTACAGGTTTTTAGACGCTTTCCCTTTTTCTCAAAGCTAAACCATGTGAAGCAGTGAACGGAGCTATGTTGAAATTGCCCTCTGGGAGTTGTTTGCTTGTTGCCCTTGCTCCTTTGTGGCCCTTGAAAGGTTATGGCTTTTCTGGGATAAACACTTTGAAATGAAACCTCTTCACTTGTGTAATATAATAGGAAGCAGAGGGATGTTTGTGACCAGTAGACCAAACGAGGGAATTTCTGTCGCCTCTACCTCTTTCTGGAGAGGAGGAAACATCTCCGGTGTGGCTTTTGTGGTTTTTCAAACCTCTTCTTCTTCTGCAGGTTGTTACAGACGATGGAATGAGGACGGGAGCAGCAGCTGCATTAAATGCAAAAATGAAACCCTTCCTGTTTCATCTGTTTACAACCTGACTGAATGCAGAAATTGTGAGTCGTTTACCCTCCCTTTCCCTGATGGGTGTGTTTTGGTACCAAGATCTCTTCTTGCCCCTGTGGTCCAGCAAAGGCTGCTCAAGAAGGCATCAAATGTTGCAGATATTAATTTTTTCCCCCCTTTCCCTCCCTTATAAAACGTACACCTTTTCCCAAGTCCTAATATAACTTTGCGGTTTTGAATATGCAACAGAACTCCATGGAAGCTTTGAAGTTTAGTTTGCAGAAACTGTGTGGAGTGCTGTGGAATCATTCCAGAGTCAGAGAACCTAATCTGTAAAGCCAAATGCCACATTAAAAAAAAAAAAAAAATTAAAGAAAAAAAAAGAAAATCACTCTGCCCAGTGTAAGTTCTTAAAATAAAAAAGTCCTCAGCATCAAAATGATTAAACTTAGAAGGCAGAGCCTGTATCAAACCTACAGTGAATACTGAATTTTGTGGCTGCTTTAATCTCTGCTGCAAGAAAAAGGCATTTGCTGTGGGCAGGTACTGGGGGCTTCTCCAGAGCACAAACAAGCTCAGACTGTGTTTGAGTTCTTTGAAGGATCTATATTAACAAGACTAGATTAATTTTGTATGTGTGCTTTGAGAGGTGAGAACCATTCAATTCCATGGAAATATTTTGAATTAAAGAGATAGGAAACTTGATCTAAGTTTCTGGAAAGGTGCTAGTAAATTACTTTCTTTTTGGACTAATTATGATGATACTTTTTCCTTCCTTTTTTTTTAATTCTCAGAAGTGATATAAAGATTTTTTTTTTTTATTTTTTTGTGGGAGAAATTGGGATTTTTTTCACATTTTCAAACAACTACTGAGATATATAATAGCCTTTTACAAAGATTTTCAAGAAATCCATAGTTTTTGTCAAGTTGTACTTAAAAATGAATTTCTTTTTAATTACAGCTGGTATCAGAGGAATGAATTTTCAAATGAATATAAGCACTGTAACTCCTTTTGTACAGAACATAGGTGAGTACATGGAAATAGCTACCGAGTGCAGGCTTTGTGATTTTTTTTTTTTTTTTTTTTTTTTTTTTTTTGTTGATGCATACCAGCCCCTTCACAATGTGGGAGTTACTTTGAAACAAATTTTAAAATATGTTTTTTCTGTAGCATAGATTTTATTCTAAATGTAGCCATTTTTAATTTTTCTGGTGTGTATCAACAAGAATGTTTTCACAAGTCTTAAAGTTGAATTTTGAGGTAACTGCTTTACTGATTGGTTCTTTTATCTTGTCCTAGTGATCTCAAAGTGATTTTTTTTTTTTTTGGTACAGGCTGAGCAATTTTTTTTTATTGAAACACCGTAACTTGAGTTTTGAACCTTGTGCTGCAAGAGTTTTGGTTTTTAGGGATGGGACAACGTGTTACATCTTGGTTGGCCATTCTATAGGTTGATTTTTATCGCTGCTGATTAGTCGTTTCTGTTTAATCTCCTATAAATACTTGTTCAATGCTGGTAAGAATAATACAAATTGAGAATACTTAGATTACACATTTCAGCAAGAAACAGGAGGCTAAATTAAGTGATTTAGTGTTACAGGGGGAGTGCTTATTATCAGTGCTCTTAAAAAGGAAAGCTAAAGAGCCGGGTCAAACTTGGGTGCTGCTGATCCCTCCCTAACATTTGTCGTGTGGCTGCTTGACTTGAAGTATTTAGTGCTCTTCAGAATGTGGCCTCCTCAAGCAGAGCTTGTCAGCTAGATCTGTTGTCCTAGTTTGTCTGCAACAAGATCACAAACAACTATTTCTTAAAATACTTGCTGGGTGAGATCATAATCTTAAAGAAATGAAACGGCGGAGTAAATACTCAGGGGATTTTTTGAGGCAGGGAAAGTGGAGTAGAGGTGAGAAAGGGCACCTTCTGCCTCCTCGGGATGGTTTCTGTGTCAGTCACTTGTGGAAAACACAACCCTGGGTGTCCTGTGCCAGTGGTATATTGTCTGCTGACAGGTTCTGTCTTTAGGAGACTTTAAGGAATAAAAGAACAATATTGATGTTGAGCACCTCCCAGCTCTGCTTTTGAAAGTAATACAAAAGAAAAACAACAATGAGTTAGAAATTTGTGGCCATTTTGAGGAAAGTAGAGAGTAAGGCTTTCCTGGAGTCTGGCAGGTGGGGTTGGGAAGTTGTTCATATTGCAAAATGAGTATGGAAAGATCCTTTGCAAATGTGTCAATGAGGTCTGTCTATATAAAAAACCCAACCCAAACACTATTTGTTTTTCTTCTATGAATATCAGGAAGTTGGTCTTTATTGTTTGTTTAATGCTGCTCTTAGAAGAGTTTCTGGTGAATAATCGTCTCTCTCTTCTATATATGTTTGTTTGGGGTTTTTTTATGTGTTGTTTTTTTTTTTTTGTACAGGGGGCCCAGAAGTGGCAGCCTCTCTCATCTTAGGGACATTTTTCATCAGTTTATTCCTGATTCTCTCTGTTGCTTCTTTCTTCTACCTCAAACGTGCCAATAAACTTCCCAATGTTTTCTACAGAAGAAACAAAGGTAAAATACCTGCAATTGTTGATTTAATCTCTAAAGTTTTGGCCTTTGCTCAGTTTCTTACTTTAAAACCTTTTACATATCTTCATGTCAGTGTTCTGACTTCATGCTGTTACTGCCATCTCTCTTGATCATCCAGAGCATTATCTGCCATGTGTAATGTTTTTCTCACTAACCCAGCTATTGGTTTTTGTAGCTTTCAAAGATTTGCCAGAGTCCAATACCTGACGTTAATTGTCACTGAATATTAGATATCTGATTTCACAAAGGGAGGAAAAAAAAGAAAAAAATCAGTCAGTGCTTTTAGCAGAGAGGGCACTTTTATAGAACTTAATAATGCTGTTTTATTTCAGTACATAAAATGCCAAACATTTATAAAGCTTTTACAAAAAGCAGCTGTTGCTTATTCTTGGTTGAGTGAGAAAGGAACTGTAATGCTAAAGGGCAGTGTACTTACCATGGATGTGCTAGCAGCAGGAGAAAGGGAGGGGAATTTGAGGTTCCTCATTATTTCACTACTCATTCAACTCTGTTTGCCCTCTAAATGCAGGATTTACTGGGGCTTGGAAGAGCTCACTGCCTGAGTAGTTTTATTTTAAGCAAACACCCCTTGGATTTTCTTTTTTATAATGAAATTAATTCTTTATTTCTGCCATTCCTGTTACTGAGAAAGATGCAGTGACCTGACTTCATGCCAAAGCGTTACCAGAAAAGCTAGAGAAAGAACACCTGGGATGTGCTTTGCTCTAGGACACCAAGACTTTATGTAAACATCTGGCTCCTTCAAATGCTTCAGTTTCTGTGAAGTTGTTCTATGTGTTCACATTTTACTGGTCTTCAGTTTGTGAAAGGTGCTGAGCAAAACATGTGGAAGGTGCTCTCTCTTTTTTTGCCTGGTGTTTTGCATGAAGCTGAGGCTGGTCGCTGACTGTCTCCTTCCT
Source organism: Baryphthengus martii (assembly GCA_013396935.1). Taxonomy (NCBI): domain Eukaryota; kingdom Metazoa; phylum Chordata; class Aves; order Coraciiformes; family Momotidae; genus Baryphthengus; species Baryphthengus martii. The sequence continues at coordinate 368,664 of VWZK01021920.1, read as the reverse complement.
TCTGTGCAGGCACTTTGAATGATTCCCATGACAACCTCCAGCCCAGCATTTGCTGTGTTAGAGCTCCTTCTGTTGAAAGCAAGCTCTTTACTGGTTAGATCTGCTAAACAAATAGACCTCCTGTTATTTTCATTCATGACTTACAGGACCAAGCTCAAGCTAGGCTGTCACAATAGAAATCAGCTTAAAAAGAGGAAAAAGGGGTGTGTGGAGCGATGCCGTTTCATTGTTTGGCTGAGGATGTTGGATCTGATCATAGTAGCTTCATGGAACATCACATTTCCAATCTCTGTGGTATCATCTCATCTACAAGTGTACAACAGTAGATACCTAAGGTCTAAATTGGTCAGTGCCACAGTAACTGCTAGTGTCCGAATCACAGCTGCCGCATTGAACCCTCTAGGTTGCTTTTGCATGTGTCCTCAAGTCAATTGAGTTAGTACAAGACTCTCCTTCAGCTTTTGAGTGAGTCAAGAGCTGTTATGCTATGACATGTCCTACGAGCTTAGACATGAGGCCCCTGTTGAGGCTTCCGTCACGCTGTTCGGACTTCCACATGTTGGACTGATAATTCACTCTGGTCCAGCAGCCTGAAAAGTCAACGTCCTCCTCTGAAGGAGAAGCATTAGAAACATTTCTCTGGCTTATTATCATGTTAACTTCCTTTCTGTCTGGAGCATGATTATCACGTGGCCGATAAAGGCAGCAACCTCCTGCATGAAGGGATTGCATCTTTCGCTGCTCAGTTGTTTTCTATTTGTACTGCCTTTTTCTGGTCATTGGCTCCAAGCACCATTTTTCCTCTTGAAGCTTCTTCATGTTAAAGAGATACTGCTGTGGCTCCCTTGGCTGAAAGCAAAATAAGTCATTCAGGGAGACCTTTGCAACCTTCTCTCTCTAATCTTGAAACGCAACCTACAGACAAGGTGTTCTACTAATGTGACTTCTGAATGTTCTGCTCTGTTTCGGTTGTTCCTGTGACAAAACTATTTTATTTTAACAATAGAACTAATCTGTTGCATGTATTTTTAGAAAACTAGCAGTTCTGGCTTTCTGGATTAATGATGGTTAGTCTCTCTCTTTCTCTTTTAGCATCTGTTCTCCAGCCTAGTGAAACAGTAAGTAAATTCTGTCCTTCCAACAGGGACAAGCAATATGTCAAGTAAACAGCAACTTAAAGTTTTAACATTTGGTTAGGAAGCTACTTAATCTGACATGTGAGAGACTGAAATAAAAATAAAACCTGTTTTGGGGTTCTTTGTCCAAACTGGGCGGGGGGGAAAAGGTGAAAGATGAATCCTGACCGTATGGATTCTTTTGAGTCACTTGCTCCAAGAAAAACTACACAGACAATAAATTATTATTGGAATCCTAAATAATTTTTAAATGAAAGACTGTGAAGACAAAAGGTGCTTTGATTGACGTGATCATTCTTCTGTTGTGCAGGCGTCCATGATACCTCCCCCAACTTCTTCAGGTGAGGAATTGTTCTCTGGGAAGTGCTGCTACAAATATTTCACCTATTGGCTTCCCTTTTATGCATCTCATTGTTAAAAAGCAGGCAAATTACCTCAAAGTGGATATGCTAAAAACACACAGCAAGTCAAAACAATTACCTGTAAAGCCTGGTGTGGAACTGTGGAGTTGTTGAAGGGGCAGAAAGCCAATGAAATCTGTCTAGTAGGCCTTTTTTTGATAGGATTTATTACTTTAATTAATGTAGGCATACAGTATTGATGGAATACTTTGTTGAAATAGATTTTTGACAGCTCCTAAAATAGGTATTCGACTTCTCTATCCTAATAGAGAAGTCTTACAAGTAGCTGCAGTATTTTTTCCTAAGTGCTCAAAAAGTAGATTATTCCATCTGGGACCTGTTTTCAGGATTGGAATTGTCTTGACAGTGCCAGGTTGGCTCATTTTCAGACTTGCTGATTTGAAGCTTATCAGATTTGAAACCAATAACACAGACTGTTTGGAATATACAGGTTTGTGCGTACGTGGTGTGGGGGGTGTTTGTCCATTGGCTCTTTTTGGCAAGGTGGACTTTAAATACGTGTGAAACTTTCGAGATGATGAGAGAACTTGTGACTTAAAAGCAAGACAGACCAAATCTTCTGAAAACTAAAGAAATAATGGCCTTCTAAGCTTAGCAAAATTTCTGGTCTCACTTCTCATGTATTCATAGGCCTTTTTAATCAAGGTGGTAGAATTAAAATTTAATTTTTATTAATGCAGTCTTTACCTTTTCAACATTTTTTTTTTTTTTTTTTTTAGATGTGTTCCAAACTTGGTCTGAGTCTGGCTGTTAAACTGACAGCCAGTGTGGCTTGTAAAAAGTCTTAGTTTGCCTACCTTAATTTATATATCTGTTTAAAACCAAAGTACAGTTGTGGAGGTTATTGTTAGGGCTGCAAACTGAAAGCTCCATGTCCTGTAAACAGAAATAATGGAAATGTCAATTTGTACAGAGCACCCTATTTTGCAGGCCATTAGGAATTTCTTTAAAAAGCTTATTTGTGGACTTTTATATCAGCTCTACGTAGAATTTTGAGCTTTAGGGGTGGGTTTTAAGGTCCAGAATGACTTTGGTGACTCAGGAATTGTTGGATGGCATGTGGTGCTGTGAATGAATGCTAATGGCATGCTAATGATGCAGCAGGTTCTAATGATATTTCTGTGCCCGCCATTTCAGTTCGGAAGCCACGATATGTCAGACGAGAACGGTCACTAGTGACGTCTACATCTGCTGCTATCATCTCTTCTTCTGAAACCAGGGTCAGCAATGTTTAGCCTTCATTCTTGACTGAGGACTTTATTTGTGTACCCAGTGTCGAAGAAACTTTTGGGTTGTTTTTTTTTCCGAATCCACTGAAGTGCCAGGAAAACATCGCAAGCAGTTGACCTAAATGGAAGCCAAATTAACTGTGTCAAAGTGTTTGTGCCAAATGTTAACAGAGAAATGAACTAATGTGGAGATACTGATGATGGGCTCCATCCAGTTCGGTGAATTGCTCTGGTGATCTTGAAATGCACTATTCCAGCTCTGTGGTTTCATTTGTCTCCTACAGATGCTGTGTTGAAAATGTTGATAAAGAATCTGCCTTTCTTTGGTACAGTTTTGGTTTGGGCGAGTTCTTCTCCCTGTGTTGTGATGTGTTCTGCGTCCCCAGAGCTGAATGTCTCGGTGGTGCAGGCCAACACGGAATGCTGGGATCACTCCAGGATGTGGATTTGTCTGAAGGACCCACTTGTAAATGCCAACACTAAGTGCCACTCTTTTAACCTTGTAGGACAATATAACGACACTTAACATGCAGTATCCTTTGGAAGCAAAAAAGTGATGCCTCTGGAGCATCTTCTTCGGCCTATGACGTAGCTGACCCTGGTTTTTAACTGTGAATATAGATCCACTCTCCAGATACTGTTGTTCTCGGTGCTTTTGAAAGCCGTGGTCAGTATGGGTCCCATCCCGAAAGTGGGAATTTATTGGGAAGCTTTTCTAGTTGGTTTCAGCTCAGTCCTTGATAATGAGCCATTTGCTGTGGCTTCGTAACTGATGGGCTGCTGTGTCCGTCCTGCAAAGACCTTCTTTGCCACCTTCCTTCCTTTAGCACAGCAGCAGAAGGGAAGCCAGAATTCCAGCAGGTAGCTCTGCGTCCGTTGGACACCTCAGTGAGTACCAAGCTTGAACTGGAGAGGTCAGTGAATTTCTGCCAATGCAATAAGGGGTTTCTTTGGTCAAGCCCTTCATGAACATGCCTGACGTCTCTCTGCAGGGCAGCACCTTAGGGCAGAGCTCAACAAGTATTTCCTTGTTGAAAGTGCCAGGCTAAATAACCCCTCAGCTCAGATACTTGTTCTGGCCCATCTTATGCCGGCTGTGTGGCTGAGTAGTCACTTGATCAGGTAATTTAAGTAGCTGGAAAATATTTTTTTAATTATTATTATTTTTTGCTAGGTTGTCGTTCACCGAGGCTTTTTTTCTTGGTGTGGTTGACTCTGTTGCCACGTGAAGACGTATATCAGCAGAACAGGCACAGTGCTATGGGCTTAAGAGTGGGTGACTGGGAAATAAGTGAGAAACCTGAGGTTGCTAAATTGGTCCGAGTGTCACTGTCACCATATGTGAAATTATAACTATGCAGCTTGTGCATTCCCACCTACCTGTGTTGCTGTTGCCCGTTTTGGTTTAGCTGCCGCTCCATTATGGGTCTCGGCTCCTAAAATAAATTACTTGGAAGCTCTTCATCAGCATCCACTGGCATGAGCATAAACTGGAACAGCCGGTCCTCTTTTTCCGGAAAATGTGAACGTAACTGTCTTGAGCTGACATGACACCCATATGGAGAGCCCAAACCTTCTGATCCAGATTCCCTTTTCTTGGTGGTTAAAAGTTTGTTCAAAGCTAGAAGATGAGAAGTGAGATGGTAGGAGATAAATATATCGTATTGCATAGACCTGGGTTTATATAAGTTTCAGTGCGGTCGTATTTACTTTTATTGCTCTGCTTACAAGATACTGAGATCACTTGTAGCATCCCAGCAAGGACTGGGGGTAAAGAACAAACCATGAAGAGGCCCCCATGCCAAACAACAAAAAAAAATGATCCTGAACTGCTGTATGGAGAAAATTAAGATTGTCTTTCTATCACAAGGATAAATAAGGTTTTTGTTCTAGCGGACAAAACTAAAGGCAGTGCCGTTTTGAGACCCTTCAGCTTTCAGTATTTTTTCCTGTCGTTTTGATGTCGTCTTCTCTCCGCGCTGCTGCGACTTTCCACAGGTAGAAATTCTGTCTGGAGGTCCTAGGGTTTTTCCTGAACTCTATTTGCTGAATATTTACCTAACTGCTAAGGAGGAGGAGTAACTATGCAAATAACACCAAGAAACTGCACCTTCCAAAGCAGGGGGTTTCTGCTTGCGAACCTGTCGACGATCGTGCGTTCTTGTCTTGCTTAGTTGCTGAATATATTCTTTCTGCCCATAAATCACTGTAGGATCCTTCATGTCACTGTGCTATCTGAACCTTATCTTATCCTCAAGTGCATATTGTAACAGGTTCACGTCAAGCATCTGATGCTCCAACATCTGTGCAGTCAAGTTTTTTCTTAATGATAACGTCTCTTTTCCCCCTCTCTCCTGTAAACACTTTTAAATGCAAGATATTTTTACTATTCTGTCTGTGTGTGTGTGTGTGTTTCAGGAACTGTTGAGCTTTGGTTATTGCTGTCTGACACAGTGGACTCCTGGTCTGGGCAGTTTCTCTCATTCGTTTGCACTGTCAAATTAAATATATAATGTGGTGTTTTGGTTTCCATCTCCCTTCAAAGTAATAATACATACCTATATCTATTTTAAGAAATTGGCTTTAATGAACCCTGATAATTAATGTATTTGTATATTTTTTAATTGTGCCAAAATAAACATATTTGAGCTTTTTTTTTTTTAATGGCTGTGGAGGTTGTTCATGTTTTTCCTTTCCATGAAGTGAGTAAAATGAGCACCTGAAGTAGATCATGTTGTCAGCTCTTATGGTGTTACCTCCACCAGAACTGGAGTTAGACAGGGCGGGGAAAAAAAGTCTGCCCAGTTGTATGAGAGGAGAGCCAAGCTGTTCAGGATAACTTCTGCCCAACTGAAGTGAGGATTATGGTCTTGGGTTTGGGAGTTTGGATAGCTTCCCCATCTGATCTCTGATTAATTTTTAAAAATGTGTTGTTTTTCTCTTTTCCCTTCCTTCCCTGGGAATTCGGTCCTCTTGGTGGACTTCTCTTACCTCATGTTCTTAACTCCAGTTGCCAAAACATTCCACGATAACGAGAACTGAGCCAAAGGAAATTGGGATGCTGAGCCGTACGGTCTGAAACACGAGTAGTGAAATTTGGCGGTGCTCTTTCTGTCGTGAAGTAGCCTGAGGTACGAAAAAAATGCTGCTTTTAGTGAAGTATGCTGATGAGAAAGGATAAACCAAAAGCTTTAATGCCTACTGTGCACCCACTGTGGAAAGTCTGATAAACTTTGTTGTCAAAGCCAAGGTGACAGTGGCACATCCAAAGAGATATCGACCCAGAAAATTATCCCACTGGGGCAGGAAGGCTTGAAAGTGGATTTGTCAGTTAAATGGACTCTGACCGCCGCGCGCACCGCGATGTAACAGCCTCTGGGAAGAAGCAGCACGAAGTGTCCTCGCCGTAAGTCACCCGACTGAATTCAGGAGGTGGAGTTGGCAGTAAGGGAACTGGGGAGAGCTGTCAGGGGATGCACAACAACAGGGGGTGATTGGAGGCTGTCTTTTGCACACCTGAGAGGAGCTCTCCCCCTTATCCATATGACACTGTCTGTAGGGGAGTGCATCCTAGCTGGGAAGACTGTGACAATCATTTCTTAAAATTGTAAGTCTAAAACCTTCTGTTACCCAATTATAGGCCCTCCAGCAGGCTGCTGTCAGAAGGATAAAGAATGAAACGGAAATAATCTTGCATATACGAACTCCAAAGTATTTTGCTGTATGAAACAGCATGGAGTTTGCCAGATGAAGTGATAAAGCTTTGTGCAAACGTAGTGATTCGGGTTTGACCTACCTTACCCTGGGCATTGATCAAAGTTCAGCTCAGAAGTTCTCTCTTGTGTCTTTATCTGGCCTTTTTTTTTTTTCTTTCCCCTTTTCTCTCCTGTGTCCATCATAAAGCTTCTTGGGAGTATTGCTTTGAAATACAGGTGGGATTACATCACAAGTCTGTAACTTTCTGACAGATTTGAAGGCTGAAAGTGGTTAAAATATAGAAGAAATTGAAGGGAAAGTGGCAGAAAGAAGCCAGGGAGCAACTTAAGTGTTAAGAGCAATCAGGTTTTTGCTCTTGACCCTCTGCAGTTATGCTGGATGTGATCTAAGTAGCGTGGACAAAGAGAACGGACGAGTAGGATGGGAAAGGATACCTGAGTTGATACAAAAGCTTTGAGGCTCTCTCATCTACTTGAGATTTGTCGGTAGCGGGATGAAGAGATTCAGCGGCGTGTGACTGCTGGGAAGCGCTGGCTTCTACGAGTGGCTGAGCTCAGCAGGAAAGCGTGGCTGGGCTGTGCCAGGCAAGTGCCTACAGCACTGGGGGAGTAACTTTGATGGAGAAAACAAACAAAAGCGGTACCTGCTTGCACTCAGAATTCATTTGCTTGTCACTTCAAATTGTTTGAAAGAATGCTCTTAAGATCCGGTCAGGATCTGAAGTGCGCTCGTGTTGTTCTCGCCGCCAACACCGTGAGGTTTGTTGGAAAGCCTTAAAGGCTGCTTTGCATTTTTGTCATTTATTTTTAATGCTCCCCTGTGAGAGAAAAAAAAAAAAAAGGGGAAATTATATAGTGTTTATCATTTTAATAGCTGTGACATAATTTTATTGCTAACGGATTGGAAGCATCTGTATTCCGATAATTGCACTTCCTCTTTCGCAGGCTGGCAATTTATGTCCCTTAGTAAAGTGCTGAAAGTGTTTTTAAAATGATAGTTTCAATAAGATGTGATGCAGCTCGGAGGTATTTGCTCCAAGTGATTGGGTCTTTATCATTAAGGTTGTATTTGCTCCAAATGATTGGGTCATTAAGGTTGCCGTATTCTGTAACGGGACTAATATAGAAGGAATTAGGTTTTAGACGTGTCATACTGATTTTGTAATGAGCGTTGCTTATAAATAAGTCATCTGCTTTGGTGTGGTTTTTACAGCCATCAAATTGTAATGTTCTCTTCTGCTTCTCAATCCCGACCCCCCACAGGAATGCGTCGTTTGGAGTGCTCACCAGTTATGGGTGAGATGGAAGGTTCTTCAGGTCTTGGGACCCCTGTTGCCACAGAATTATTTTTAGCACGACCTTGTCTGATATGGGCCAGTTTACAGAGTTAGGTGCAAACAGCCCGTCAGTGGCTTTGCTGCTGCCTCAGTTCTAAGTTAGCAGGATTCGTTGGCAGGGATGTGAGCCCGTGATACCATCCATCTGAAAGGCACAGGCTCTCATTAGCCCTGTTCGAAAAACAATTCCTCTATCAGTGTTGGCTTCCATCCTGCTGGCTCAGGGCAGAAGTTCTACATATCTTGTCTAATGAGAGCTGCATGTGTACAGTCTGGAGTCTCCGTATCATACTACTTCACATATCTATGAAATTAAGCCACTGGGAACCTTCTCCACATTCAGTAGAAGTCAAAAAGGCAGGAGGTGTGATTAGTTTAATGTTAGCTGAAGAAGAACCATGCTCTGCAGCACTCTGCTCTCCCTGAGCCTTCACTTTCTCTGTCGCTTGCCCTAACAAACTCAGTAGATGAAAGCTCCTGAACAGCTTTTAGTTATGGAACAGTTGATAGGAATTGTGGTAATCAATTTCTATATATGTGCCAGCAACTGGAGGAAGTAAAACGTCTCTTCATTCTCAAAAGCGTGTGTTGAACCTGCAGTTCTAGTGGTCAAATACCGGCCAAAATGCAGAGAGCACCAGTGAAGGTTAAGCACTGCTTGAACTGGATGCTCATTTGGTGAGAGTTTATGGTCTGTATCTTAACTAAAGAGCCAGTTAACGCGGAGGAGGATGAGATTTCACTCACGTAGTTACATTTCTATTGCTGGAGTGATCAAGACAATTATCTAGATGAAATACGATGTTAGACATGGTGCAATCCAGTACGAGATTAAACCTCATTTCTTGCCTCTGATCATGCCCTGATTTCTTGGTATGGTTTGTGTCCCTTAAGTCCAATGACTAGTGTCACAAGGTGACTCCTGATCTCCCTGCAGGTACTTTGTGGAGTGGGTCAGGTAAAACTGCTCTGGGCACCAGGCTTGTGCCTTCATGTCAGTCTTGATGCTGGGGAGGGTTGTGGATCTGAGGGTGGTGCTGGGCTGTTCTGCAGCCTGAGCTCATCCCGCTGAGGGTGGCTGAGTCACCTGCAAAGCTGGGCAATGTTGGGAGATATCTTGGGAGGCTGCAAAGAACAGGAGCGGGGATTGTGGTGACTTGCCAGGGACTGTGAAAGCACCTTTGTGCCCTTTGTTCATCTGTGAGGTTGGTTTAGCCCGTCGTCTTCTGCCATGTGGATCCAGCCCATCTGCATTCCCTCAGCCTGAGCTTGCTGGGAGCCTTCCCTTGGCTGTGGTGGGAGCTGCAAGCAGTTACAGAATGTGGCTGTGGAGCCTGGACAGCCCTAGGCGTGGTAGACAGCTCTGGTTTGTGGTTTAGTTTCTTTGTAGGTTCTCTTTGTGGGCGTTTTTAATGGCTCATCCCACTGAAGTTAAGCAAGGCTGCCTGCTGGGTTCAAGGAGCTGTAAAGCAGGTCCTAATTCCATCCGGAAAAAAATGGTTTGGGGTTGAAGCACTTGCACTATCTTCTAGTTTTTTCCCCAGCAGAACTTAAACTCCTCTGTTTTTCTTCCTCATCTACAACTTCTTGCATCTGCACTTATGATTTGTAGGGTGAGGGAGCGTGGAGAGAGAGCAGGGAAAACATAATTAGTGAATACTCTTCTCTAACGTGCTGCCAATTGATGGATGGCAGCAAGAAGGTTACTGCTGACTGATGATGTCACTCTTCTTCCAAACACTGCTTTGGTTGGACTTTCTTCTGGCTTTGATTCTATCTCCAACTGGGTGGTGTCTTTGTGTGGGCCTGGCTTTAGGAAGTGCAGTTACTCCTGGGCAAAACAACTCAGGGCTTTTTTCTCTTTCCAGTCCCCAGAAAGCCCGTCTTGCTGACTGTAAACCCTTTGCAAATTTATTTACCTTGGCGATCCTGAATCTGAAAGGGTTGCTGTTTTGCAGTTAGACTTCCTTTGTGTTTTGCATCATTAGGAAGACAAGTTTTCTCGAACTAAAATAGGGTGATGTTTTCTTAAGAAACTCCCTGGGAAGTTCAGTCAGCCCTGTGCTGATGCTGGTTTTGCTTGCGTGTGTGTGAGTTAAGTTTTATCATTTTAACGGCCCATTGAAGCATGGGGCAAGGGTTTAGGCTGGGCAAGAAACGTGGAAAGAGAGAACTACATCAGGCTTTCTGTCCTCTTAATAGAAGCATTGCTGCAAGTTTACAGCGGCTTTCGCGAGCTGATGAATTTGAAGAGTGTTTACATGCCTGGTGATGTGAATATTGTCTTGAAATTCTTGTTTGTGTTACAGTTTGTGCCTTTGGGTCAGGGTTGGGAAAGGCAGCCTGTACGCTTCGCTCTTTTCCTCTCTTATCCCTGTTATTGTGTTATGCTCAGAACAATATCTACAGGCTCAAGGCGAGCAGAGGGATCTGTGCAGTGTGAGAGCCTTTCCTTTAGGCTTTCCTCGCTGACCTTGAATGAGTTACCTGAGAATAAAAAGGCAGCATTATTTTCAGGCTTACTGGAGGGCCCATTAAGGACTGGGAAGTGTAAGTGTGCGATGCAGTATCGAGACTTTCGAGCTCTATGGTGTTAGAAAGTGCAATGCAAATACGGGATGTAAGCACCACTTGAAAAGGCAGGGAGCGAGGAGTAAATGGGAACAGCGTCAGATGTATGTGCCTAAGAGTGTCAGGTCACAACAGCTCGGTCTGTGAGCCCGTGTCCCTGCCCTCCTTGGCATATCTGAGTCCTGGTTTAACTGCAAAGGAATGCTGAAGGACTGGTGAAGAAAGTGTGTGAACAGGAAGATCTGTTAACAAAAGCTGTTTATCCTGAAGCTTGCTAAATCCAGCGCTAGGTCAACAATCGAAGTCAGGGCAGCGAGAGAGAAAAACAATAGTTAAAATATTGCTCCACAGGTCACAAAGCAAATGCTTGAGGGAGGTGGCTTTTCCTTAGGGGGGTTGTAGTTGCTCGTTACTCCACGGAGGAACTGCTGTACTCTATGATAGAGATTGCTGCGGAGAGAAAGGGCTCTGGTGCTGATCTGGAAAATGGGCAGGAGATCTGGAGAATAATGGGTAACATGAGCATCATACATCAGGCTCCTAAGACCCATGGGTTGCAGGTTTAAACCGGGACTTAACGTGTAACTACTTTGAGATACAGCGCAGATTTCGACTCCCCTGTGTACTCAGCGTCATTGCTTTGACTTTCTGCCTTTTTGCTAAAGGGCAAAATGCCGTACCCTTTGCTTAAGAGGTGCTCCAGCCCACATCTCACATGAGTAGGTCTATGGTGAGAGGACTGGGTGACTCAGAAGATGGGATTTGATGTACTGATTTTATTATTCTCTGCATTCGACTCTCCTGGGGCTTCCAAAATGAGAAGGATTGTTGAACCTTCTTTCTAATGTTGCTGTTCATAGATTACTTTTGTTTGTTGCATTGGAAGTGCTGCCCACGTTCCCCTGGCTTCTTGTTCAAAGCTAGAACAAAGCTGTTTTGTTGCTCTTGGTGTTTAAAATGTCCATCGCTATAAATTAACTGCAACTATATGAGCAACACTTAGAATCTTCTCTTATTATATCACAGCAAAGAAGCCGTAATTAGTTTTTCAGGCTTATTATAACGCAGCCAAGGCTGCTAAACAGCATCTTCAGATTCAGCAGATGGGACCCAACTTCAGGCCCAAGGGTAGGGGATTAGGTGCAGGCTCAGTCTCAGGAGGGGTGTGGTTTGGGGTATTTAAAGGACAACACGTACAGAGAGGGTTTCTTTAGCTGTCCATTGGATTTATGCAACTGAACAAAGATTTGGGCCTTTAACAGCACAAACATCCTTGTGCTGTGATGATTTTACTGAGGCCACACAAGCTCAAGGAGAGAAGAAGACTTGTCTTTTCTCTCTGTCTTTGTGGGCAAAAATTCTAGCTATTGATAGCTGGTTGATAATGTGGGCCCTCTGCTAATCTTCCAAGTATTTGGCAAGGCAAACTGAAGAAGCTCTGTGAGACTGGAGCCATATGTGCACATAATGAATCGGGAATACCCAGTCTCACCACAGGAAAGGATGAAATTGGGTTGTCTTTCTCGCCCAGCTACAACCCGGGAGCCTTGCAGGCGTCTTCCTGAAAGAACCGCACGTGAGGAAAGATCGTTTCGGCGATGAAGCTGTGGCCTTGTAGCCCTAATAATACAGATAGCAGGGGCTTTCTGATAATGTGTAATCTTAGCTGGACTTTTTACGTGGAGTCTTAAGCCCAGTTTGCTGGGTTTATGACCAGCTGGTGCATGCACCCCTCCAAAGGCCAGGAGTACTGGGACCAATGGTGGCTTTTTGGCTCTGCTACTAACAAGGAACTCTTTAATCTGCTGTTGCCACCCTCCCCTTCTCTTGTACAATGCGGTTCCTGTCTGATTATTCTTGCTTTTACCAGCATCCTAGTAAATACTGTTTGAAGACAAGGTCTATATTCCTGACGGGCCGTTTTACAGCACACCATGCAGCTCTTTATTGCTGGGTGACACAAAGTCCAGGACCGTGACCTTTGGAAAGCTCTCACTCTCCCCTAAGGAATTTCATGAGTAAATCACTGACTTTTCTTGCTGGTTATTGCAGTTAAGCAGTGGGGAACAAGTCCCTTCTCTAATTTTCTTTTTTATAGCCTTCTATCCAGTGAACTATTGGGTGTCAGGTGGTGATTGGCACTTGATCTGTGTCCCAAAAGTTAGATTCTATTTAAAATCTTGATGCTGGAGGCTTCCATTTCCTTCAAAACTCACTTGGAACAATTGTCAAACTATTTTAAGTTTGATTTATGAAAACCATGACTCATGGCAGCTACAAGATCCCCTTTATACCTTACATACTTTCCCTGTGATATCTATGCAGTGCTAAAAATGCACCTTCTAAAGATGAGGAGGTGAATGAGAATTTTACCTCTCCAAAACAAAACTTTGTTTCAAGAGTCCTCAGGCAGAAGCAATTTGAAAAAAAACTTAACTGAATGCTTGCTGGAAGGAAAGTTTCTGTCCCTCCTGGAGGTAAGATTCTTCTCTGGTGTCATTATCCCTAACTAGATTTAGCTTGAAGCAAATGCTGGTCCTGCTCATGAGTGCTCTCACTCATGACTTGTTTTTAAGAACGCTCCTCTTGTTAAAAGACCTAAATCAGTTTGAAAACAAGTTTTACAACTAAATCCTGGTGAAGAGATGGCTGGAGATAATTGGTGGTGTTTACATTTGAAAGGCTTTGTAACTGTGTCGGTTGTTGAATGAATTTTCTTTAACAATGATGGTTTGAAGAGATAAATACTTTCTTTATAACCCCGGACTTACACAAGTAAACAAAAAAGCTGGTTATGGCCAGTATGGAAATAGAACCTGTCATGTGGCAGCAAAATCACGTTCCAGCCAGATCTGCAGCTCTTGGGCTCGAAGAATCATTTGCCTAAAAGGGTGGGTGGGTAGACACAGGGCGTAGGAGTTGGTTGGTTCATGCCCGTCTGAGGAGCAAGGGTTCTGATAAGCTCCTGGTGCTAATGGTGTTTACAGTAAATAAAGGGAAAGGATCTTTCATTATCTTCACCTTACGTGAAAACTGTAGCAGGGCTGGGATGCTGAGTGCGTAAAAGCAGTGACGTGTGTGAGAAGCCGATGCTACCGATTGTAGTTTGCATGTCTCAGTATGAACTTGTGTTTCTGTAGAAGGCGGGTGAGGGGCCGGTGCAAGCAGGCTGTCGGGTATTGAGGACTTCATGCAGCGTGTTTTGGTTTGTTGTTTTTTTTTTTCCCCTCAGTCTCCAAGTTTCCTTCATCAGGCTGTGGAAGAAAGAGCTAATTCCTGTTTGTACAGGGCAGGAGATGCTTTGCCCAGCGAGCCCTCTGGATTAGACCTGGGGCACTTTGATTTCCAGTGTCTGTTCAGCAGAAGGTGGGTTGTGTGCTAAAGCACTTTGCTGAGCACTTGGACCTCGGGGCTTAGTCCTGCTCCTCTTTGGAGTTTCATGGGAGTTAGTTAGGAGGGCTCAGGAGTGTCATTTCCATCCCTAGGCAGCGTTTCACTCCCAGAGCTTCTGCATCTTGCATCTGTGCAGCAGGAGGTGGTAGAGGAGAGGTTGCTCTTCATTTGATGTTCCCATGGCTGTCACTCCACCCCTTCCCCATTGTTCTGCCAGCACATAACAGGGCTTCTTTCTGGTTCTGTGCTCCAAGCCTTGTGCTGGAGGCCTCTGGTTTTCCTGGGAGACGCAGAGTCCTGCGGTCATATTTATAGGCAGGGAGAAAAGCGAGGCTGTTCGGGTGGACAAAGCTGGCGTTGTGCTGCACGCTCAAACAGAGGCTTGTCAAAAGCTTCATGCTCTGCACATCCCCTGGGCAGTGCTCGCTCAAAAAGCCCCAGGCAGCTGAACAGAGTGAGTGCCACTCACGGGAGGGTGCTTTGTCCCCAGGGAAAGGAGAAAGCAGTCTCTAATCAGAGTTGAATGGGCTCTACTACCTGAGGGAGCTGGTGTCTAGTGGCTCTGAAGAATGCTGTAAGAGCACTAAGGCAGAGAGGAGGTGGTGATAGGAAGCAATTGTATGGGAGCAACAAAGGCAATAGAGGAACGCTGCCCCTGCTCCCGGCTGATAGAATCTCTGGACAAAACCAGGCAGGGGGCCTCGAAGTCTATTCACGCATGAAGTTGTAAGAGACTTTTCTCCTTTTCCCTGAGCTTCCTGCCTGTGTGATTGCTCAAACTACCTTGATTTAAACTCTCATCTCCTTGATAAACTTCTGCGGAGGTAAAACTGTCTTGTAATGGGCATAGAGCAGCTGTCAGAGGTTTTTCCTCTCCAAGAGCAGCCAGGCAGCTGCATCAGTTCACATCCATTAGTGTGAACTGTACAGTCCTGCCGGCAAGCTTTGGAGGAGCAGCTCACGTTTTCTTAGCAGAGGCTACTTGAAAGGAAGCACTTTCCTTGCGTGCTTTTTGGTGTTTATTTGTGTCACAAGGGCTGTTGGACGTGGAGAATTTGTGGAGAATGGAAGGATCTGGGGAGACCTTCTTGCTGCCTTTCAGGACTTCAAGGGGCCTGTCAGAAAGATGGGGACAGACTTTGGAGCAGGGCCTCTTGCAACAAGGTGAAGTGTGATGGCTTGAAACTAAAAGAGGGAGATTTAGACTGGATATAAGGAATAATTTTTTTACACTGAGGGTGGTGAGAGCCTGGCCCAGGTTGCCCAGAGAGATGGTCGATGCCCCATCCCTGGAACCATTCCAGGGGAGGTTGGATGGGGCTCTGAGCAACCTGCTCCAGTTGCAGATACCCCTGCTCCCTGCACGGGGGTTGGACCAGATGACCTTTAGAGGTCCTTTCCAACTTAAACCATTCTATGATATTTGTGTTTATTTGCATCACAACAGTTGTTGGATGTGCAAAACTTCCACAGAAGCTTTTTCTGAAAGCTCAGATTTCCATCTTTCTGCAAGGTTTTTTTCCTTCTTTTCAACCACCTCTGGTCAGCTACACTGACAACTTCCAATATTGTTTTGAGGGGATTTGACAAGGTTTAGCACAATTTTGATGGCCGTAAACGTTTTCATGATAGAGTTAGTTCAAAAAGCATTGGGGTGTCTATCATCCCACCTTCTGTCATGTTCTGGAACACCCTTCCTTAAAAAAAAATGCTCCTTGTCAGAACTTAGACATGCTCTTAGGAGATGACTCATTCTGCAGCAACTCCTGGGGCACTGAGTGGTCTGTGGGTGACACCTTGTGGTACCCGGAATCATCTCAACAACGACACCCGGTCTTGCACAAGTTGCAGAATGAATCTGAACCAGTCCACAGCTCTCTGCTCTGGGAGGATGTTTGTAAAACTAAGCCTGGTGTATTTGTCCCCAGAGTTTCATTTTCTGTTTGCTCCCTTAAGGCCAAAGCAGAAGCAGCTGGTGGAGTTTTGCCAATACAGGAGTTTTTAAAAAAGAGAAATGCCCATCTTTGGCCTTGGCATGTGCTGGGTGCCACTCCAGAGCTGTTTCTTTGCACCTCATAGCACCACACAGCAGTGAAATGGCAAGACACCAAGTATTAAAAATCAAAAAGAGTCCAGTCTTTCTGAGCAGCCATCTCCAGATTACATTTTTATGGCAGATCACGAATCAGTTCAGTGGAAGTATTTGACATTTTAACTGGCTCGGTTCTGAGGAATTTTTAATGTGTAGACTACATATAAATTAATGGTCTTTGCTTTATTTTTCATTACAGATTATTGCTTCATACTACAACACAATTTCAGTAAGAAAATTCTTTTCTGATTGATAGAGAGAGTGATAAATAGAATCTTATTATCTGTCTTGATGTTAGGAGAAGGGCTGTGTGTTAAATGAGGAAAGAAAAAGCCCGAACATCGCATTTAATTTTAGTTTGCAACCTGTCAAAAATCTCCTACTTCGGGAGAAATTCTCAATTGGAAAATATAGCAAAAAGAACAAGTAGGGAGATAATACTTGAAAATCTAATTCAAAGCATATGCTGCCCTCAGATAACACAGCAAGAGCTAATCTGGTTCTACAGGTAAGTATCTTTTCAGGAGTTTCAGAGCTGAACAGTGATTAAGATGAACCGAGCGTGTAATTTCATGAATTATCCACATTCCCACTTCAGATTCAGCAGGCAAAGTGCTTTATCCAATTCCGAAAGGGAGACAGAGGTCTCAACTGGAACCTTCATTATCTCCAGTGTCGATTTTTAAAACAAACTTTAATTCTCTATAACACAGTTGGTTTGAAGGCTTCTAAATTTTGGCAGAGCCCTGAAAGAATGGTTGAAAATGGTGTAAGCGTACCTCAAGTGAATATGGTTTTTAGTTTGAGCCTGTGTTCCCCTGTGATGTGAATATTTGCCCTGCTAGGACCACAGGTCAGTTAAACACAGTGAATATGAGTTATTGAAGAGTTGCTAGAACTGAGTTTTTATTCAGCAGAGTGTGGGGGTGTCAGCAAATCAATATATGTGATGTGAAAAGCATCAAATTTAAACAGCAAAGAAAAAATAGGCTCGCTGCCCAGTTTTTGTAGGTGACTGCTACCTGTTCAGCACCAAAATGAAGTAGAAACCTTCCCCTAAAAGTTTAGGATGAAGTGTGTGTGTGTGAGAGAGATGAAATGAGCACTCCAGTCATCCATGCTGAGATCCTGGGACACCCAAAACCGCTCTGGAGTGGCACCCAGCACATGCCAAGGCCAAAGATGGGCATTTCTCTTTTTTAAAAACTCCTGTATTGGCAATGAAAGGCGTGCCCTTTTCTCCTGCAGTGGGTGTTTCAGGCTGGGGAGGGCTTTGTGGCAGTTGGGCCCAGAAGACGTGGCCATGGTCCTCACTTGTGAGCTGCTGGTGGTATCGCCACCACTTTGCTGTTGCTTTACCTTTTATTCTGACCTTATTCTTTCAAGAATGTACTCTCGTGGAGTGAGAGACAGCCTGCTGCATTATTGAAGCTCTAAACTTCGAAGATACTCCAGGAGCCTTTGGTAAAAGGTTAGCCAAGCACTTGCTGTCCAGGAGTTGACTGCTGGGAAGTAAAAAAAAACAAATTAAATAAAACCAGTCATCTACATATTGTAGCTCTTCCTTGGTGCCGCTGTCTTTAAAATTATGTCTCTGTATCCAAGGGGCTGTGCTAATTACAATTTTATAAGGGAGTAAATGTTTAATATCGCTGTTTAATAGTGTGTATTAGGCTGGTAAACCCACTTTAAGAGCCTGAGGGCCTCTGCTGCTGCTTCACTTCTTTTTGGCATTGATGAACACAGAGGGGATTCTGCTGCAGCTTGGATGGTGGATTTTGCTGCGATGCCTCCATGTATTTCGTGCGTGTGCCACAGGGCAGACTGAGGGTGGAAGAATCTTGCTGGGAAAGCCACTTAAAACTTTATCTGTGGACTCTTTCCTTGATGGAATCCATGCTAATATTTTCCTGTTTGTGTGCTACCTTACTGGTGGGAATTTTGCAGAATATGAAATAATTAATGTAATTGATTATGTAGACTCTCAAAATTAATAAGCTAAATGATTAAGTGAAGATGAGAGAATAAGGACACTCTTCTATCACATGTGTATTTATGCAGAACAGGAAGCTGGTATTTGTTGGTCTGCCTCAAAATCAGGAACAACTGGTGACTTCAGGAGGTTACAGCAGCAAGAATGCAGCTGCTGGTTGCTGCACTGGAGCAGGGTTGGTGCTTCCATGTCTCCAGACTTAAGGATGGTGATTCCAAGTGGCTTTTCACAGTGTGATTTTTAATTTATATTTTTTTATTATTCTTTCTCCCTCACTCATCTCCTTGTGTTTGGAAAGACAATCTCTTGGGCAGCAGCCCCCATCTGTTTGGAGGAAGCAGGTTGTGTTCAAAAGTGGTTTTCAGTCATCGTACCAAAATGCGCTTGATAGGTACTCTCCTCTGTTTCTACTGCAGTGCTGGGGCTGGTGTGCTGTGTTTGTGATAAAATGTCAGCACTTACTGGGCAGGGAAGCCTTTGTTCACAACTTATTATAAAGCAACTTTGCTCCTTTGAATTCTGTTTCCACTCTCAGCAAGTATCAAAACTGACTTTTAGAGGAAATGGAGTTATAACCTTAACTAGCTGGGGGACTTTCTCATAAAATACTTTTCATTTTAGTGGCGTGTAATGTATAAAACTGCTCAGGAGGAGGAAAATACAGCACCATTCATTTTAACATTGCAAAATATGCTTCCACAAGGCCCATTTCACATCTGTTGCCTTAACCCCATGAACACCTTTCTTTAACTCTGTAAGTCATTCTCATATCGAAGAGAACAGCAGTTAGAGTTGAACGATAATGAAAAAACCTGATGTGGAAGTAGAGGGTCCCTAAAAGTCAGGCTAATGAACAGGCAAGGGGATTAACACCTCTCCCCAAGTAAACTCCAGTGATCTGCCAGGAGGCTGTAATAATGCAGGGCTTGTAGTTCAGAGAGTGGTTCAATTAGGCTGTATACAGTACAATTAACTGCCTGCAATTAGAATGAGTGCCTTAATTGCTATGTTTACATTTTGCAACCTCTCTGCCCTGCTCAGACAAAGCCTTCGCTGCATATAAAGCTGGGCATAAACATTTTGCTTCCCCCTCCTTGTTTCCCTGCCATATGCTAATTCAAGGATCTAAGATTGAGTTTTGGCAAATGATTATCTTCCTCAAGTCACAGAATGTAAGGCAAAAAAAGGCAGCCAAGTTTGGACAGTTGGTTTGCCTTTTGCCTTTAAACTTAATGGCTATGGGTGTTTGCTAATCACTTCACATTCATAAGGATTCCTCCCAATTGTAAGTGGGCATAAAATGGACTTTAAAGCCTCTTAAAAGATGTTTTGTCTGGAGTTGCTTTCTTTTCCCTAACAACTTGGGTTGAACAGGAATCTTTCTCTGCTGTTGCAGACAGGATGATTGTTTTTTTATTATTTTTTTTTCCCCCCTTATCCCAAGTGGCTGCTGTCTAAGGCTTGTGTCTGAAAACCCAGCACTCCCACACTGTGTAAGTTTGGCTAATTGGCTTGCTCGACAACTTCAAGACCAGTTTCCAGGTGTGGCCATCCAAACACAGATCACATCTAATATGAGATGCTGGGATCTGAATGGACCAGGGCGTCCTATGATACTATATTGCAAAAACGAATTGCTTACGTGATGAATTCAGTGGCGTAGATAAGACAAACTAAACTTACATGTTAAATCCTTGCAACTGATAGGGCTCTCCAATAGATCAGAGGATCTATTCCCTGTGTACAGAATAGCGGGAAGAGCCACAGAGGAGTTCAACAGATGATGCCTTCTAAAGATGATGAAGAATTACTCTAAAGGGTAGTCTGGTCTCTTTGAAACCCTAACCCTGAGTTAGTGCTACCCACTGCACTTCCACTTTCCCTGGGATATATTTTCCTAGAAGACACTCGGCTTTGATTCCAAAGATTTCGAGTAGGGGAATCTCCTGTGTGGTTAAACTGCTCCCATGCTTTAATTTCTCTCATGCTGACCTCCGCAGTGCTTTTACATTTGCAGACCACTTTCAAATTAAAACAAACAGAAGAACAATCTGTTCCTTGATGCCTTTTGTGCACCATCCCAGTGCCCTGCAATAGGAGCTACCACCAGGCAAATATTTACTTTACAAATTTGGTTAACTAGGATGGAGAGATTGAAGCATTTTGTGCTGTAATTGGAGTAAATTACCAGATTATGTGAGTAAATCTGTGGGAGAGGCTTCTTATCTGTTTGCCTTATCTTAATGCAAGCTCAAAAATAGGAAGGCAGTGATAAGGATGGTTTGTGAAGGGAGGGAAAAGGCAGAAGGGGCAGAAGTCAGAGGACTGAGGGTTGAAAAGGAAGCAGCTTCTAAGAGAATACCCCAGACCTCAAGGATTTCACTCAGCATTCTCGATGGCAGCAGGCTCCGTGGGTTTCAGAAGTGTCTTTGATGAGCCTCAGGACACAGCACAATCTCTGCCCTCTCCTGTGTTTGGACAGGGGAAATCCAGATGAGTCAGAGCGAGAAGCCCTGTTGCAGTGGCCACTTGGGGGGGTTAGAAGGCAAGGTGTGTGCCCTCCTCCTGCCCAGGAAGCACCTGACTTCCCAGCAAAGCAGTGGAGTGAAAAGAATTGGGGGAACTGGTCTTCCTGGAGTTACTTTAGTCAGCGTTGCTGGCTTGCTCAAGTTTCTGAGTGTCAGCAAAAGAAAGTAAGCTGCTTTTTTCCTTCTACAAAGTTGGATTTTCTCCAAAGAGGTTAATTTTTGGCTTGCGGCATTGATTATTGTGGGAATAACAAACAAAGGACCCCACCTAGACTGCAGCCAAGAGTGTCCTTTCTCTTCGTGGTGTCAGTCCTGCTTCTCAGCATTGTTCAGTCCCATCTGGATGTCCCAACAGCAGTAACTCCCAGTACCAGCCACTTCTCCATCCACCAGTTGGCTTTCAGCTGGTGATGTGCTCCAAGTGCTTCCTTATCAGAAGACTACAGGACACTAAGCATAGGCAGTTAACGTCAGTGCTGTTTCTGGGTTGTGTTTTTCCACTCCTGAAACACACAAGTACTACTCAAGGGCGCTCCTATAGGAGAAAAAAAAAAACCTTAGCTTCTGAAATACTCTCATTAAACTTTGAACTAGGAGTAGATATGGATGGGAGTAGCATAGTTAGCTCCTCACTCTTCTGGCAGCTTTTGAATATTTCAGGATCATAAAATAAGTGGACTTTTTGAACACAGAAGTCGTGTTGTAACCAAACTTTTCGTATAATCATCACCAGCAGGTTAATCCTCCCCTCTCAACCCACACCTACTCCTGCAAGCTGTTCCATTTATACCGGTTGCCTCTTTGCTAATAAGCTTTGAAAAGCAAGTTCGTTAATGTGCTGACTGCCAGACTGTGCTTTAATGAGCCTTTCTCAATGCCTCCTATCTTATCTCGTGCTTGATAAGTACAAAACGTTCCTGTGACATTGCTATAAATCACATTTTATTGATGCATCTCAATATGAAATGCCTGCTGCAGTTTGATGATGTCTATTTGCTTTGGAAGGGGTAGTGTTGGACAAATACAAGTCTGAGGTTTTCTTCTGACATGGGGATTACTGGGGAAAGGTGGTTGTTTTTTTTTGTTGTTGGTTGGTTTTGAGGTGCATGGGAGGCTTTTGCACGCATTTGAAAAAGCAGGACGTCGCCAGTTGCTTTCCGCATCGATCGGTTCATAAGTTGTGCAATGTTATTGTTAATTTTAAGCGCTAATTTTACCTGAAATTAGGACTTCTATTTTTCTCCCCCTCTCAAAGACTAGGTGAAAACTACTGGGTTGCCTTTGCTGTGTACAGCAGGTAGGGTGCCTGTGATTCAGTGTACCGAAGACCTGAGCTGATGGTTAATTGAGGTGCTTCTGTTCTGCTTTATTTGCACATGAATGCGTTTAAGATGAAGGGAGTAATTGAGAAGACACATGTCATAAACAAACTACCTGGTGCAAACTGCACAAACCTAGTGATGATGTGAACTACACTCGACATGAGGAATCTCCAGACAAAGGTAATCCACGCTGGACCTGTTTACTTCCCCCGGTAACCTCGAGCAGCTTCAAGGCTGCTCTAATGGCTTCATGCATCAGCCTGCAGGAGAACGTGATGGCTGGGTATCACTGGAGGCCAAACCAGTCTGGCTGTACCTTCTACTCTGCTACAGATAGAAAGGTGGGAAATGACTTTTACAAACGTTACTCAGCTGCTTTTTCCAGAGTAAACGTTCCCTGTCTGCTGGTGCTGCACAAAGTAGCCCTGCTCCAGGGCTGTACGTGTGGGGAAAGTTACACTCCTGTAATTAATGTTGTTAAAGCGTGATTTGAAATACCTCCGTGCCTTCCATATCCAGAAATGAAACACGAGGTGTTTGTCCTTCACTCAGCCGTGTGGGTGGGGAAATGAGCTGCGACTTTGAACTCGGCTCTGATGGATGTTGCTTAGCGATGGTTTCCAACTGCTCTGGGCAGCATCTGTTTCAGCAACACCTGCCTGAGTGTGTGTGTGTGTGTGTGTGTGTCCGTCCGTGTTACGGAGTTGTCCAGAGATGGGTGTGATTAAGTTTACATTCATCAGTCACGGATGTTTTGCAGGTTTTTTGTTTCAGGGCTTTCAGCTAATGTACGTGGTTATTCATGCTGCTGTTTGTCTACCTGAAGAACAGACCAGCAGGTCTCTCAGCCTTTCCCCAGCAGGCTCTTTCTTTTCAGTGGATGCAAATTTTAATGGCTGTCAGGAAGTTGAATTTGGAGAAGTTTATTGTTTTCAGGCTTAAATGGTACATCTTTGCAGTTTTCATTGAGCCTGCCTGTGAACGTTTGTCTGTACTCGCTTGTGAGAGTGTCTTTTGAAGTCACCCTTCAATACTGATACAAAATAACTTCAAAAATGTATAAAAACTGTCTATAGGCTCAAATTTGATGGTTCTTGTAGTGCTGTATTTGAGATGGAAATAACTTATTTCTCTAAGCTCTTCTATTTTATTTGTGCTTTGATTAAATCCTGTTTCTACATATTATTTATCTGTAACTGTGGTGCTGAATGCTCTGAAAATAATGGCTCCGTTCTCTTCTTGGGCTGGATGGAGTCTTCTGAAGGATTTGGGACTCTTAATGCCATTTAGTTGTTCTTTAGATAGAGTAAATCCATACCCAAGTAGAGAAGCAAGCCCTTTCCCCTCTCTTCTCCAACACAAGAGCTGTAAATTCCATTGTTATCTGCCTCATGTCCAATATCCATGTGTTCCTATCGTAGAATCCCTAACATTCTACGGTTCTATGAAAACCATTTAGTCGCTCATTAGACAGAGTAAATCCATACCCAAGTAGAGGAGCAAGCCCTTTCCTCCTCTTCTCCAGCACAAGAGCTGTAAATTCCATCGTTATCTGCCTCATGCCCAACATCCGTCTGGTCCTAACAATGTCCTTTCTAGAACCACCTGGAAGGTTCCACTTTTTAAATTTTCTTTCATCCAGGTTCTTGCTTTTATGCTTTTGGTGCCATTAAACAATGAGCCCCACCTGTCTGTGTTATAACCACAGGCAGACCTGTTTGTACATCCTAGACAGGTGTTGGCTTCAGCGTGTTGTGCAATAAATGGTGTGTGTGACAAGAGTGCACAGGAACATTCCTTGGAGTTCCGAGCATCGAGGCGTTGTTTTAAGAGAATGTTTCCCTCTTCTCTGAAATCTGTCTGGCTCTGCTGTATTTCCAGCTCACTGGTGAGGACGGGCACTTGGACTTACTGAATTACACGTTCTCCGTGCTCGCTGCAGAAAGGAAGAGGGGAACCAACCAGGGAATTTTGTTTCCTTCTTCCCGACCAACTCAGAGGCTTTATTCGACTGATTTTTCTGGTCTAACAACATGTAATCAACAGAGACAGCAATTTTCAGTGCTTGTTTTAATGGGGCTTTAATTGTGCAGGTGCTCAGTGACTGTATTACTAACTCCACAGCTTTCAGCGTGGAAAAGGGCAGCTGCTGTATTGAAGAAAAGCGATCAGACCTGGGTATAACAATGATGTGCACAATAATGACACGGTTACCTCCTGAAAGGACCGAAATACTCGCAGTGGGGCTCAGCTGGCGTTGTCGGGTTCGCGGCTTCGTGCGTCTGCCGCTGCCTGCGGGAAAGGAGATGGTCTCTGTACTGGGTTTTGTCATGAGAATAGACGTTTCTTACCGGAAGGATGGCAAAAATGTACTTGAGGCCAAAAATGGGGATGATGGAATCGATTCTGAAAGGCTTTGAATGAAGTATTCTCTTTGTTCTACGTGGGCATTACGGTTGTTTGCTGAGGACTTCGTCACCCTGAAAGGAGGAAAAAAAAATCCCTTGGAAATATTGTGTACTAGTGGAAGGGGCACGGGCCTGGGATTCAGTGGCTTCCTGGTGCTCTCTTGCTGGATGATGCAATTTGCTTTAACTGTCAATTTCCTGGCCCAGGCTGCCAAATGGAAGAGCAGCACTTGACTAATTCACATTACACAAAGTTATTTGGACACCAGTCCCCTTGAAAAGCTGATCTATTAAATGCCTGGGGTCTATCTATAGATGGGGTCTATTCCCACTTGTCTGAGGTATAACTTTCTTCACAGAGCTGAGGGGACTCGTTCCTTTGTTTCTTGTCCTAGATTTTTGCGTATTTACTTTGTGACTTAAGGTAGACTCTCGCAGCTTGTGTTGGTAATGTGCCTGCACAGTGGGGCCTGAATTTCAACTGGCCTGCTCCAGAAGTAAAATAATATAAATAACCAATATGGTTGGTTATAGAGTTGCTAACTGCTGTTGGCTTAGCAGTTGTCAGTGGATTAGGTGGTATTAGCCACAGATCAGTAAAATTATTTACATTTAAAAAAAAAAAATAACTGGGAAAATCACACAATCTACACATTTTAAAAATAGTCTCTCAGCTATGTGGTTATCTCTTAATTTTCCCAGAAAAGTTCATCATCTTTGTGCTAACCTCTTCCCCGTGTTCCTTCCACCCCAGGGTAGGAGCTGGAAAGGGATAGTGCGTGTGGATTTTCACCCCCTCCACTCCCTCCCCAGTTAGGAGTTCTCTTCCTATTAAATAAATAAATAAAACCTAATCGAGCAGATAGAGTGTATGAGACCCTGTTTTCCCTCCCAGAGCTGAAGTTAAAAATTATTCAATGTAAAATTCCTGGCCTGTGAAGCAGGGGCTCTGTACTGTACCAGGCAAAGATTTTCACCAGCATTCTCTTGCTCAGCCAAGGCTGAGATAACAGAGACTGTAAAGCACTTGGTGGAATAAATCTGCGGGTCCGAGATTCCATCGGGGTGTTCATCTTCCACCTTGTTTTTCCTTTGCTTAATATAAGGTATCGTGTGGACTCAGAGTTGATATTTGACTGGACTTTTTTTCTTCATGTGAGCGATGCCAAATGAAGCTCGATCTTGTTGTTTTGGTGGCGTTTGGTGGTTTGTTTTTTTTTCTTTGCATTTAAATGACAAGAACCACTGGAGAGAACAAGTAAGTTGTTAGACTTTATCTTCTGTTAACAAAGGATTTTTCTTGAAGGACGGTTGTAATTGTGCTCTGCAATGTTTTGAAGTGATTTTCAAAGTGGTTTAGGAGCAAAAGGGTGAAAATTACTGGGTTTTGAGACTCTCGAGTCAAATGAAATAAGGCTGAATGGTGCAAGGTGACTTCTTGAGATGCTCATTAGTAGTGAGGTGATTCTTGTTGCTGACCTGTGTATTAAAAGAGAGACCTGCAAGTTACTTCAGAATTATCAGAAAGTTAGGAAAATGCTCAACCACTGATAGGGTTGCTTGAGAGGCAGGAGGGAAATTACCAGTGGAAGAAAAAGACAAACCACTTTCTAAATATTTTTCTTAAACATTGATATTGTTTGTAATCACATCTTGGATATTTACTTAGGGATGTGAACGTCCATTGTTTGCTTATTACCGTAATCATCAGTCAGCCTGGGAAAACTGTTTCCTATTCCAAGGAATCCTGGTTCGGTTGTACAAGCGTTAGCAGCAAAGCCAGGAGATTTACGTTGCTGTGTAGGTTTTGTGGAAATAGGTATGCAGTGAATCTTTCACCAGAGGAGGCCTAATCCAAAATCTGTGTCCTTTCTGATGTGTGGATAGCTGAAAAAAATTATGGCTGGGAGAGAGGAACAATTAAACAGACCTAAAATGCACACTAAGGTTGAGCTGTAGGAGTATTTCCAGCGTGCTGGCTTAAAATGAGCTAGGTACTATTAACTAGGTACTGTTTTCTTATTTTATGGGATACTTTATATGTCTATGAATGCCCAACATCCATGGGGAAAGGAAATGTTAATTTTCTTTTAAGATATTGAAATCCTTGCAAACCTAGATACTGTAAATTGCAAAATCAGGTGAATGCAGGAGGCAAATAGGGGTTTGGGCTTGAAATACAATCACTGAAAATAACATAGCAACGGTGATTTGCAGCCCCCGCTGACGTGGTGCATTCAGGGCAACTCAAAAAACCCACCAACTTAAGCCCTAAGGTCACTTCAGATTGCCCTTGAGAACACTATGGGAGTCCTTGCCATTTATTTCAGCAGATTTTCGGAAGACCATGTGTCTGTCCCCTCCTTTTGGGAATCTGTGAACCTGTAAACATTTTCTTGGCTTTATTAGGTAGAGTGATGTACACCCTTCTTATTATGGTGCCATTTCTTTACAGTCTAGCAGGGGAACTTGTGCGCAACGTCCTCCTGTTGTTCCACAACAGGCAAATCAGTGTCAGAGAAGCCAGGACTTTTAAGGAAGTGTTTGCTAATTGCAAATAATTCCACGTATTTATTTCTAAAATGACAATATATAAAAATGATGGGCTGGATTTGCAGGACTTCCTTTGTTTCCGTTCTTTATTTCCAATATTCTCTCCTGTTTCTGGATCTCTTCACATTATTTTGAGTCAGGCTCTGCCACAACCTGCCCTCAGGTGTCCTGACCTCACTTTAGTGCCGTGGCCTTTAGTTGAACTGGGGTGGTGATTAAATAGCATCAGGGATTCTGTCTGCACTGTGACGTCAGCGATCTGTGCTTGAATGTATGGGGCCAGATCCAGTTGCAGTTGGATAAAACTTCACCTTGAACTACTGAAGTTTCCAAGTCTTCGGATAAAATTCCCCCCCTTGGATTCTAGACCTATATGTTATATATATAGGTTATATGCAACAAAAAATTTCAAAAAAGCATGGTGGTTCTAAAGCCCTTAGAGGGTTACAGAAAAGCTCTGACCCACTTCCTTGGAATTCAGATCAGGATTTTGTTTAGTATCTTTTATCTCTTTCCTAATGAAAAAGGAAAAACACAAAACAGTGGTTTGGTTTGGATTTAGCTCAAGTGAAAAGGATAATTATTGCTAATGATTTATAGGGCAGTGTGAGGTAAAATGAGAACACATTTCAAAAGAATGGCAAAACATTTTCTGGAAGAAATCACACACAGGAGCTTTCTGACCTTGCTGAGCAACTGGTCTGGGGGCAGGGGATAAACAGGGACATGTCTTTTGACATCCTCTGAGGTATCTTGGGAACCCTCTTTCCTTTCTTGTTACAGGTTGTTAATCCTTCTGGGGAAGCAGAACAGTCCATGAAAAACAAATGTTTCTTTCTTTTAACCAATAAAATGAATATGATAACGTAGAACTGACTCTTGTGGACACTCCAGGCTGGTGGCATCATGTCTCAGGACAGCACCTTCCACTTAGAAAAAGCCAGTTCATGTGTTAGGTTTGCCGAGTGCCTCTTAAAGTTTCTTGTCCACTTGGGGAAAGTAGTGATGGCTTCTCCCCTAAATTAAGAATCCAGAAGTGTAACAACAACACCAAAAGGAGCTGCTTCTTAAGTTTAAAAGCAACAGAAATTCTTGGGCCTGTGAAGGCCAGCATCTGGGACCACAATGTAAGTAGCAAACCTGGAGTCAAGGACAGGATCTTCTGATTGATCCTCAGCTACTAGCTGGAGTAGAATCCATAGTTCAAAAATGACCCCTCCTACAACCACTACCAGCTGTTGTTTGCAAGCCAAGGAGCAATGGGCGAGACCTGACATCCTATAAAACATCTTAGACTCTCTTGTGCTGTGGTGGCAGGGTATTGAAACAGGTTGCTGCTGCTTGTCTTTCAAGGGTTAAAGAAACTATGTGAGGAAACTGCCTTAAAAATCGGTCTTGTGTCCGTCTGACATTCCTCCACCCTGGTTGATAACTCACTGGTGTAGTTCATGTTTCCCAGTGGCCGGCCAATAGCAGGGCCGTGCTCTGAGTCAGCAGCCCTGGTGTGAAACCTGAAGCTGACGGGAGCCTACACTGGCTGGGCAGGAAGCTCGTTGCCTCTTCAGGAGTTCTCTTCTCTTACAAAGAAAACATCCAGGTTTCTTCTTTGAATGTTTCCAACCTCTAAAGTTTTAGCCTTTTGATATTTTTTATTAAACTTCAACTGTAGGGCTTTTTCTTTCCATTTTTTTTTTGTTTGGTTTTTTGTTTTTTTGGTCAAGCAGAGGCTCGCCTCTGTGTACTTAAAGCAGGTTGAATATTTGTAAGAGCTTCTTGGCCAATGCAAATCAGCGTAGTTATGTGATGTGCACTCAGCTGAGCAGTTCATTGGCCCGAGTCTTAGAGGTTTAGAAACCTGAGAGCTCTCTCTTCCTTCTGTGCACAAATTTAAATATGTCTATTTCATAGACCCTCTGCTTTTAATTACTTTTTACAGCTTCCTGCTAAAACCTTCACCAGCAGTTTCTGCCTTCCCAAGGAAAAACATTACTATGCCTGGATCACATTTTAATCTCTTCTTTTGGGAAGCATCCCCCAGTGGGAAGAAATAAGGCTTCAGAACACGAGTCACAGCTGGAAAGAGCATTTGTGGTATTTTGAGCTGATGTTGGTCTCTTCCACGGAACACGAGTGATAGATGCTCTATGAAAAGAGAGAAAACAGTTGAGAGAGAGGTGTGTGAAACTTGCCGTGAGAGTAATCATGAAAAAAAGTATCTAGAAATAAAAATGAAATGCTCAGACTGAGAAGCTTTAGAAGTTCCATTACAAGACACTTAGGTGTTTACGTGACAGCTTACGTAGGGGCTTCCCATTAACGTAGGACCTGGAATCTGAATTATCCACTATTTAAATGGCAGGTATATTGCATGTTTTCTCTGTTTCACAAGCAGGGCACTACGAAACTCGGTGTGCGCAAAGGTTTTCTGCAATTAACAGCTTGCATGAGCTGCCCATTGGGTGTAACTTCATTTTTCCAGGAAGTGCTGGTGGCATCAAAGGTTTCAAGTTCTCCATTTTGCATCTATTGATCTGGACTTCAAGCAACCTGAGAATGGTGCTGTATTAACAGAAGAGGTCATTACAATCAATCTCTCCTACTTTTCAAGTTACGTAGATTGAGGGATGCTTTGATTTCATACTGGTTGTGTAAATCTGGGTGATGGGACCAACTATGGTACCCACTGATCTGAATCTCTGGTGATTCATGGTGAGGATGTGCAATTCAGAGCATGAGCTCACTTGGTTTCTTCTTCCTGACTGTCTGAGGTTACTGGATTCAGGTGGCTTTTGCATTATCTGTTGGGACTGGCCCTTTTGTGAGTTGTGTGTGACTCACACGAACCTCACAGTGTTTATACTCAGGGAACTGGGCAAACAAATGCTCTAAAGGCATCTCTTCCCTACCTTAGTGGCCATATCTAGGTTTAGACCTTTTTTGCCTGAATTAGGCAAAGATTGCATCATATAATTAATCCTTCTAGATTCTACCTTTGGGACTGCTTTTTAATGCAGCCTTTGCTGAAAGGACTGAAAGCTCATTAATGAAAATACACTCTGGGTTTGTTACAAGGTCTGATGGTGTTGAACAGCCCAGGAACAATTGCTTTGTCTTCTGTCAGCCTGCTTTGAACCAGATATGCTTGTTCTCTGTGTTAGTAAGAACATAAATTCAAGAAAACAAGATAGTTAAAGCACTTTATTGATTCCCTGCAGCCCATGATAGAGGTTGAGATCCTCACTGAAATGTCTGTTCTGATCAGCACACAGAGAAATCAGGCTGGACTCAAATCTCTGGGTAGAGATGTGAATTTTTACTTTTATAGCTGAAACAAGGGAAAAAAAAAAAAAAAGGCATTTTCCATTTCTTCTTGTTCCCAGTTTGTCCATCTATAAGGAGAGATTCTGCAGGCTTTGAGGAAAGAATGTGGTGTAGAAGGCTGTATCCTTTGTTTTGATCACCTTCTGGAGCTCTCTACCCAACTGCCAAGTGGTTGAAAAGACTGAGATGTGAAAGAACTGTCTCCAGTGATCGTGGGCGTTTTCAAGTTTTCAACCTTTTTTTGTTCTCTTGTTCCAGTGTATTTTTTTTTCCAGCTTCAATTTTCAACAGATTTTAAAACTAGATCAATTAGTCTGAAACAAAAGAGGCTTTGACTCTTGAGAAAATGTCCTTTTAACCTTTTGAAGGTGCTCAACATTTGCTGAACTAAGTAGCAGAATAAAGTACGTGCTGCAAAACTCCCAGGAAGACACCAAAACTTAAACAAACTCACAGAAGCTTTCCCTATAGGGTTCTCCTTTGGATTGTTCCCTGGAGAAGAGATTGGGAGAGGGAGTGTCTGGCAGAGGATTTTTTTCTATTTATTTTGGTCTGATTTCATGGTGTGTTTGCAGCGTTGGTAGGAGTTTATACCCTTATTCTCACTTAAAGCAGCAGTTATTTTGGGGAGCTAAGGAGCTCTAGACTATATTAGTTCTTAAGTGGGGTGCTCCTGTTAAGAATGGAGATGAAGAGACCATTTGTAACCTTTCTGTTATGAAGATGTGGTCAGGATGTATAAACAAGTACATGAGGGAAATGTATACAGGCTTTCAGGAATTCTGAACTAAAAAACTTCCTGGAATGAGAACAGAAGACATGAAATATCTACTCCAATCCAATTAAATGATATTTTACCCCCAATTCTACAGAGAAAGAAGAAAAATGAAGGAAAGTTTCACACTGTTCTTTACCTTTTTTTTTTTTTTTTCCCAATCTCCTTCCAGGTTACACACTTGAAATCTTTCCCCTTTTAGAGTTTCAGGCCATTCTTAGTTTTTTTTTTCAAAGATTAGCCATGAAGACAGCACAATGTTTAACCTCCTTGCCCTGATTAGGGTGGAATGTTAATTAACACTTACTCACTACTTAATGTCAAGTGCTGCTGAATGTGCAAAAGAGCAATGTGAACGCAGCTCAAAAATTACGATAATGAGGTTCTTCAGGTGGAATCTTCTGATTTTACTACGGTTATAATGCCCTAGTTTTCTGTTAATACTCTAACTCATTAGGTACATATTTGATTTTTCCAGGCAATTGCTTTGCTTTGAATATGTGTGCTAATGATCTTCCTTGGTGGGTGAAGCTTTTGAACAAGTTAATGATGCTTATTCACTCATTGGCCACCTATTTCAGCTGTTGGTAGCACTGTTCAGACAACGGATGCTGTAGTCAGTCTCAAGTTGAATGCCTGGATCAATTACCTGAGAAATTTACCTTCCACTTTTCCAGCTAGCTACAGGTTTGCCAGAACGTCCCCATCACTTGCCAGAATTTCTCCATCGTGGTTAGAGTTGCTTCTGCTGCCTTAGCCCTCCCCTGAAGATCTGCTGTCTACCTCAGTTCTTGTATTAAAGAGATCTGCCGCCTTCTTCCTGTGGCTTCATGGAGCTCTGGGGAAGGACTGTGTTCCCCATCTAAAGGAATTCTGCTTTCTCCTGCTGATCTCCAAGTGGTTCTGAGGTGTATTCCTTGCATGTGTTTCTCACGTGCTAGTCCTTGGCGTCTCCTTGAGTATTTTTTTTCGTGGTTTATGTATCCCTCTTCTGCTAGTGCCATAGCTTTCATAAGACTGTTATTTGAAACAGAGTGAAATAGTTCGTACAACTGAGGTGAGATGTCAGCTGACTTGGCTTCTCTTGAGGAAAGGTGTCCTAGAATCATCTACACAGACTCTAGATGCCAGCCTGGCCCTTGGTCCCTTCTTGTTTATCCAGTACAGCAAAATCTGCACCATTAGGACAGTAAATCCAGTCACTGGAGATATGACCAGTGGATATCACTGGTAATTGTAGGGTAAACACTTCAATAAGGGTGAAATAGCCAAGTGAGAGGTTAATGTGCTGTAGGTCAATTTTTAATGTTTTTTTTTCCAGTTCAACCCAAACTGCCAGTGGATCCGGTTCCAAAGCTTGGTTAAGTTCCTGCACAACCCCTGATTAAACAGGAAAAACCTGTGAATTGTTGGCTTTGAGTCCTGGACTGAGGACAGGGTGCACTTGAGTAACATGCATGCTTCAGCCTTTCATTTGAATTTCTAAAGCTTCAGAGGAAAGGGAAAAAATCTAGGTCTTTCTATAAGAGGGGGAAGAAGATCTAATCTGTTTACACCCTGCATTCCTTACATTCCTTTGATAGCCTGCTACTATAAAAACCCTCAGTCCCACCTACATATAAGTTTAATGGAGCTACAGAAAAGTGAAATCTTTCTGTAGAGGCAGATGTAACATAATGTATCTAGAGGTCCTGTCTTATTTAAACACCACCACATCTAAATTGTGTTTGTCATTATTTAGTGCTCTGAACAGATCTTGTTTTTTTTTTTTTCTTCAGGAGGAGACAGGCGTGTACCCACCTTAATTCAGAAAGGCTCCTTTCCCTGGTAAGCCCTTTAAAGTGTCCTGGTACGGGAATGCTCTTTTTGGAATATGAAGCTTGGGGGGTTTTATATTTTTTTTGGTTTGTTTTTTTTTTTATTTTTACTCCTGTTTGAACGTGATGACTCAAACTTGGTGCAAATCCAAGGCAAATAAAAGGTGCAGGCGCCTACAGTTGGTTAACTCCTGCGTCGCTGGGAATAGAGCTCAGAAAGCAGAGACTAAACCTGCTACCCCTGGTGTGGGCTCCACCTCTCTCTCTCCCAAACCTTTTTCAGGGTGCTGGGATCTAGGCACTCTCCCATCTTTGATGGTGCAGGACTAGATGGGAGTTGAAACTTTATCTTCTGCTGCTTTGGTTGTTAAATCATCCCCTTTGCTGCAGTTGATCGGAGTGGTGGGGGTTAACAGCACCTGGCTTCCTTAGGTTTGCTTTCCCATGGGCACTCTTTTAGAATGGAGCCAGATGTTTGGTTATTTTTGTTCACGCAATGCCATTGTGTCAGGCCATTGGAATCAATCAATCAACAGCGGTGTGCCAGGAGAGGTTGGATCAGGACCCACGAAATATGAGCGTGGAGTGATTATTTCTGCCACCTTCAAACCGCGATAGACTTTTTAAAGGCTGGAACAGAATATTTGGAAACTGCTTTGGTGTGTGGGGAAGGGGCTGCTGAGCCTACGTCTGGCCTGTTGCCAGGACTTACAGCCTGAGTGCGGATCCAAATATTTGGATCTGGAAGCCACCGAGTCTTTGTGGAGGGGGGGAAAAGGCGATTTAAAGACTGGGATCTAGCTGTTGCTAGTGACCATTTAAAATACGTGATCATCATTTTCAGTGAATATTGGTTCTCTTGCTCCACGTGAAGGATATCCAAAAGGCAGGTGTGCAAAAAAATTACCCCCAAACAACCCAAACCCCTGAAGTCCCTATCACCCTACCTAAGATCACCTCTTTCGTATGACTAGTCTGGATACTTAACCCTTGGCTGCTGTGTGTATACAATCATTTTGGAAGGAATTGCTGCTACAACTGAGTAAGCAGCACCTGGAACACTCAGGCCTGTATAAAGCATGTCTGAATAAGGCAAATGTCACCAGAGTGTCTGAGTGAAGGGTAACACTTGGCACATTTTGGTCCAGCTTTGGTAGCAATGTTGCATTTAACCAGGTGGTGTGGGTGTTGAAGAACTGAAGCACTGTCTCTGAGGTGGAATCAGCTTCTTCACCTATTGGGCCCTCTACCACTAACAGCAAACGGAGGCTCGTCTTCAGGTGGTTGAGGGGAAAGGGAGCCAAAAAACCTTAGTAGCAGTGCCATAAATGCAAAGTTAAATGTCTCCAGGGGGGATAACATAGCCACAGCTTTCCAGCTCCACAATATTTAACTCCTTGCTTTAAAAGTCAATAGTACTTTTTGCCTATCTTTAAACTCACAGAGGCAAAGAGATTAATTTTTACCGTCGGTGAAAGGGCATAAATCTCACACATTTCACTCGCCTTCCTGTAAATAACTCTCTAACTTTGCTTGGAGAAGTCATTGAAGAAATCAGTGGCTTTAATAATTAACATTGGAAATGAGGGTTTTGCATAGCTAAACATTAATATCCTGTCAGGTGTCTCTGAAACAAAGACAGTGTGTGGAAGGAATGACAACAGAGTACCAACAGCTCCCATCAGAGATGATCTAAGCTCAGTGATCAGCATTTCATAATCAAAAAGTCATTTGAATAGCGTAGCCTTGAATCACTGCTTTCTTCTACGATTTACAGTAGCTCTGATTTTGTTTGCAAATGAAGGCATAAGCACAGCGATATTTGTTTCAATATTAAAATTTTTTTTTGGAAAACAATCTGAATATAATGGAACAAATCCTCGAGGTGTTTTAAAAAAATAATCATCCAAGGAAACCAAACAAAAAGAAAAAACTCTCTTGAATTCTCTGCAGCTCAATCTTCTTATATCAGTCGTGGGCCATGCTTCAGAAAAACTGAGCGTGTTATTTCGAACTGTTAATGTAAGCTGAAGAATCAGTCTCTGCCTCTCTATTGTTCCCCTCTTGACTGTTAGAATTAGGAAAAGACCTTGTCATTTTGAAGGGCTGCAAAGTCATCCACAATTAAGGATGCAGAGCTGATGTGTAAGTCCTGCTTGCTGGGGTGGGTGGTAAACGTGGAGGAGGAACCTTCCCTTAGGGATTTTGCCCACCCAGCTTGGACAGTGGGTGGCAGAGGTGGTCACAGCAACAGAGCTGCTGTTGTGGTTGGGTCAGTACTCATCAAGATAGGTGCAAAGAGAAGCATTTTTAAAAAAATACTTTTGCTGCACCACTAGTTCAAGAACCACTTAGGAAGCGTCTTATTTTCTGGGCTGAGCACTGTACTGGAGTGAAACTCTGCTGACGTGAGAGAGTGGTGCTGGGGTGTACCAGCCATCAACCTTTGGCTGAAAGCATGAATTAATGTATTTGTAGCATCTCTCAGTGATGCAGATGAGGTTTTTTTCCTGTTTTAATTTATACCATGCGCTCTTCGTTTGCATATTTTTGCTGCAGCATTCAAACCATTCAAGCATCTTCTGCTTCAATGTGCAAGGCTTCCCTGCAGGGTCACCAAGCCAGGTGCTGGTGAAAGGTTTCAGGCCTATTTGTTGGACTCCTCTAAGGAGGGAGCTGATGGGTGTTACATAGCCCCGAGACAGCCCGGGACCGCTGCCTTTCTCCGCTTCAGCCGTGCCTGGCACATCCTGCTCAGCCCAGTGACTGTTATGGGAGAGCACGCTGCCTGGCATCAGGGGCACAGAAAGGGTTGCAGAGATAAGCCACAAGTTAATGAGTTATAGAGGCACTAACAGATGACGTAACCAACCACAGGAGACTTCTGCCAGCCCAATGCGTTACTTCCAAAATTTATTTATTAGCCAATCTGAGCAAAGAGATGCTTCCCAGAACTCTTCATACTCTCAGACCTCTCAAACTCCCCGTAGGGTGTTTTTTTGGCTTTTTTTTTCTGTTTTTTTGAGGCTGTGATCTACATTTTTTAGAAGTGATTCACAATATTGTCACTTGATACTACCTCCTTGGACTGAAGGTTAGCTGTGAACCTCCATCCCACCCACCTTTGCCTTTTCCACCCTCTGTAGAAGGACTCAGTGCTGCAACAGAGGATGCCAGAATAAATTAGGCTGCCAGCCCTCTGGAAGCAGAGGGGACTGGGGCGGGTAATTTACCAGCACAGTGTTTGATGCAGGGCAAAGGCAGTTTTCATTAAGCTGCTTCTATGTGGACCTGGTGTAGAAAAAAATATTCTCCCTCTGTAGCCAAGCTTGGCTTCCTAGTTCTGCGGCTGAAAAGCTGCAGGGACTTGGTTTACCTTAAGATGAGCCATTTTGAGTGTGTTTTCTCTGGATTTCTGAATAAATAAAGAAGAATTATTTCCAGTATGAACACTTAGATGGACTTGTCTGAAGGCTTGCTCTGCATAGAGAGTTGAATAATGTACAAAACATAAATCCCGTCCTCAAATACTGTTGAACTTCTTTATAGCATTCTTCGTGTTTCATCATTTGCATCCCTTGGCTTCCATTTGTCATTTGTTTTGCTGCTTCTGTTTCCCCAACGGTACCTCATCTCAAAGGAATGAAATGTTTTCAGCCAATGCCTGGAGGCCCTGTGTTAATTTGTTTTATGGCCCTTTTCTCCAAGCGCTTCCCTCCTATTTTCTGCAAGCAGGAATTCCTTTTTCATCTATTGGAGCTGTTTGAATCAGCAAGTTGAAAACTTCATCAATCAGATTCACGTTCAGTCTAATTTTCAAGTGTCCAAATGATTGAGAAACTTGAGTTCTAGTTGTAGGAGTGATCAAAGCCCGGATGCCAGATTTGAAGGCATTTCAGAGTTTACATCCATCGATTTGAAGGAGAGTTCAGTTCCTCAACACAAGTAATAATGATTTCGTGCCTGGGGGCTGATATCCTTTAAAGTTTGTAGCTTTCCAGCATCTACTGAAATCATGGATGCTATGAAAACAGACTCTTGGAGTTCCAACACGCAGTTTTCCACTTTATGAACTAAATTCAGTAACTGAGACTAGTTTGGTTTTTGTTGTGTTGTTTTTTTTTCAAGGTCCCAAGATAAATCAGATACATAAATGTTAGTGCAGGCAGCAATTTCAGATCTCTTTCTTTGCCTTCAGTCTCTTCCACCCACTCCACCACCGTGGCTCTCCTTGTTTAGGAAGCGTTCAGATCTTGGGTTCCTACTCCAATTCTGCCAGAGCCCCGGAGAGTTGAACTGCCAGCAACTGCTTCAGAGGTGTCAGGGCATCAAACACTCCAAAGGGAAGAAAGCAAAGGGGGGTTGTAGGAGGAGGCCAGGCCTTCCTAAAAGTAGAAAATTCCCATAAACTCCCATTGTCTGGGAGCAACCAGCGCATCACGCCCATTCTCTAGGTCCAGCTGCTTCCCTTTCACTCTGTGCCTTCCTTCTGAAGAACTCTTCTCATTTCCTTTTGCCTGCTCTTCTGAGAAGACTGGAGGTGGCTCAGCCATGGGACAGCTGACAGTCCCCAGCCGACCTTGGTTTTTAACAAACATCTATTTACTTTGCTGCTTCTCCAGAGTAAAAGAAACAGCATCACCTATAGGCAGATGTCAGCTGAAGAGTCTTGAGGCCACACAAAGAAACATTCCAGCCTTTACCAAAACTGCTGACCTGGGTATTTGGGCAACAGTCATATCGAGCTTGAATATTTGATTCATTAAAAAAAAGATGGTGAATTCAGCCACACTGAGGGCTCATCAGTCACGCTCTGAATGATTAATAGAATGAAACGCTCTCCTGCAGCTCTGAACGATAGATTAGCTTGTCTGTCACTTCCAAGTTTTATTTTGTCCTCATCAATAAACTACAGGTTAGGAGAAGAAGGTTTTGGACCTATCAGAACTCTTCTATCTGATATAAATCACAGTTTCTTAGTCCTTTCAGCAGCATAAATGTTTGTAAGGACTGCAAACGCTTACAGTGCTGAAAATCCTCCCATCATTTGAGCAAAACTGCCAGAATCTGATTTTATCCAGCCGAGTGGCAAATGTTTTCATTCTTTTTATTGCAGTTATTTTCATTAGAATGACCCTCTGCTTTTTAAACACAACTACGTGTCTCTTGACTTTCAATTTTGAAACCTCTGCGTTCAGTTAGCTCAATAGTTCCTGCCGTTAGGAGACAGTCTTCAAAAAGAAGTAAGGTGGGAGGAGCAGCAGCACAGCGCTTGTCTAACGCACCAAGCTAAGCAAGGCCATGCCAAGGTTATCTAGGTATGGTTGGATTTGATAATGACTCATCCAGGGAGCTTCCTGGCTGGCCACCACCCTTTCCTACCAACTGCTGGGGTGGTAAGGCTGACTCAGAGTGTGCTCAGTGGTGTGCTTGCTGCTCTGCTGGGAACAATGTTCTGGTGCCTTTTCTCTAGGGACTATCTTGGAGGGTGCCAAGAGAGAAAAAGACATGTCCTAACTGGCTGGTTTTTCGTGAGTGAGGCGCCTTTTCAATAGAGTTTGCTTTGTTCCGAGTTGGAAAGTAAACCAGGAAATTCAGAGTTAAGGGCTAGTCCTTTCTCCTGATCTGAACCTCCCACGTATCTGTCAGATCACACAAAGCATCAGCTTGCCCAGAAGGTTCAGTGCAAATAGACTCTCCTTCTACTATTAGCACGGTGTGGAGTGTCTCATTTGCATGGTCAGCTAGGCAATCCTGACTGGTCAAGAGCAAGGAAAGGGAATGTTTTTTTTCTCCCTCACTCTTCTTTTGGAGTCGTGTTGTACTTGAACAGAGCCTGTCTGGAATTGTGTAGGACAAATCTCACCTCAAAAGTTCAAATTGCATCTCTATATGTCCGGCAGTGATACGGTGTGTAATTTAAAGGCACGAGCATCTGGCCTTTTGTCCAAAGGAGTCACTCTAGGGAAGCTGCTATTCAGCCGCTCCTCCACCTCCCCATCTGTAGAATGGGAAGAGCATTAATTTCCTTCTTGAGATGGTTTGAGGTCTAGTGAGAGAGGCTGATGTTTCAGTCATCCCACCACAGTATGCGAGCAACTCTGAAAATGTGGAGATGTAATCATATCTGCAGGAAAAATAGCAGGCTAAAGGCAACCCTTTTTCATTTCAACTAAACTTGAATGATGTTTTAGGAACTTAAGGGTTGGGCTCCATGATGTCATCAAATTAATGAAGAATAGAATGAATTTTTCTAGAAAATGTTTTAGAAATACGCAGCATCAGATGAGATTTTTTTCAGAAACTGAGATATCCCTGAGTCTACAGGCCCCAAACTGTTAGCTTCAACAAATCAGATGAAGTGTTTTTAGAGGTTGGAGACACTAAATACTGGCTTTAACCATGTTGTTTTAATCAACAAAATCTGGATACAAACCTTCTTCCCTTCCGAGGCTTTTCTCCCTTGTATTTTTTTTCCTGTTTGGTCTTTTCCCAGATTTTTTTTGGGTTTGATTCCCCCCTGCCCTCCAAGTCCAGATGCTCACCAAG
The DNA here is from genome assembly GCA_013396935.1 of Baryphthengus martii. Lineage (NCBI taxonomy): Eukaryota > Metazoa > Chordata > Aves > Coraciiformes > Momotidae > Baryphthengus > Baryphthengus martii. Next base: position 329,502 of record VWZK01021920.1, on the reverse strand, counting down.
TTTGTTGATAAGCATAGTTCTGTGGAATTTGCTCGTACCATCTGCTTTATTAACTTGGCAAGTTAATGAAAAATCAGATGAAAACAAGCTCTGTATGCTAGCCTGGCATAGAAACTGACTGCTGCTACTCTACATCCCCCCCCGCCTTTTTTTTTCTTTTTTTTTTCCTGGCTAGAGAATTTCTAAAGTTTCAGAACTGTTGCAGTATTAATACCTATTAGTTTGGGAGCCAATTGTTATCCTTGTTGATGTGCCTGCTCAAATCTAATTAAGGCAGAAGGGGAAATGCACTCAAAAGACACACTTGTATTCTGGGAAATATGATAATGCTTATAAGAAATGACCAACACTATTAACCTTAAATACTCCACGTTTGTGATCAGATCTTTCGTTATGTGTAGAAATAAAAAGTTACCCTGAAGAGTGAGAGTACTGGAATAGTTTATTTAATTGATACTTGTATGGGCTGAACCCTAAGCACAAAGTACAAGCCTAGAGGCCATGGAACACCGGCTTCAACCGAAGGCTGACGTCTGCACATGTTCTCTCCCTGGCAGTGGTTTGGGTGTAATGTGTGAAAGAAGTGGCTGGAAACAAAAAAGGCCTTGAATCAAGTCCCGTTGCAAGCAAGGGCAGGACTGACCATAAACATTTGGGAGCAGTTTTGGTGAGTGGTTCACAAGAAATGTGAATGTTCATGGAATGAATCCTTTCCCCTTTTCTCCCCTTCAGGAAATAATCATCTAAACATTTGTGCTTAGGGGGTTTTGTGGCTCTGTCTTCCAGCTTGGTCCCTGTGACATATCTCCAAAATCAGTAGGTGATGGAGAGGTTTCAAGCAGCCCTCACTAAATCTTTTATATCTGTTGGCTTTGATTACTCTTTGCATAAAAACTTTCCGGGATGGACATGCCCTCTGCACTACTCTAAATACTGGTACAAGGATACTAAAGACAAGTTGGCATCACTTGGGGTTATGGTGCTGCTTTCATTTTCCTTAGAGAGGTTGTTTTATTTTTTTATTTTTCACACAAGAGTGTTGATGATTTAAGAACACATTAGTGAACTCTTTTCTTGGCAAAAGCTGCTGGTGATACATGCTTGGGTGGTAGAGGCTGTGAATTTAATGGTCTCCCCATCTGTTTGTTTTAAAAGGGGGGAAAAAAAAGAAAAAAAAGAAAACTCCTCATGTCACAGCTGATGTAAGGCTCAGCCCTTCTCCCTTCCTCCTCTCCCCTCCCCAGTAATCTCGTTATTCACTGGGAGGGAAAAAATAGTTGGTGTTAATTTCCTCCATTCCCACACCTTGCAACCCAGCACAAGTTATTGCCGTTTGTTGTCCTTCGGAGACCAATTATTGCAGGTGAAGCCAGGCACAGAAGCAGCGTTGCTAGGAGTGGGAAATGGGGGCTGGGGCTTTAGGCAACTTTTCAAGACTGGCAAGATGCAAAAATCGGGATTGACCCTTTGTGAGCCTCGTAGAAGAGAAACCTTGGGGCAATCTGAAAGTGGCCTGTGTGATAGCTGCTCAGAAACGGCCTGAGTCAAAGCTCGTGGATATGATGTCCTACAGATGTCAATTTAGCAGTGTGAGGGACGTCTGGATGGGGCCTTGAGATGGCACAGCTTGTGCTATGCTCTCCAGGTTCTGATGTGGCTTTGACGAGGGATGATGTGGAGAATTCCTGTAACACTAAGCTTCTCCATACTTTATTCTTGTGGATCGTTAAGTCCTGCAGTGTTCGTTCACATCCTTTCACGCATGGCAGGTGTCTGGTTTGGGTCCAAGCATCCTGGCTGGTGGCCCAACATGAGGTGGGTCCCTTCCCTGGCAGTCTGGGGTGCACACTCCAGAAATGTGAGTTTCTGCTAAGTACTTGACAGCAGGTGAGAAAATTTCTGTCATTTCTCAGGTTTGTTTTTTTTCTGTCAGCAGCTCTTTTTCCAGTTTCAAAGCTGGATTAATGCTGCTCGTATGGGTAGTTCAAATATTGCAGAAGGAAACTGCTGATTTTGGAGGAGCCTGCCCTTTCCACTCCTTGCACCAGTAAAGATGGTCCATGCCACCCAGAGACAGTGCTCGGCAGCTCTGTTGAAAGTCCTGATCACATAACAGAGCAAAATAGCTCATCATGAAACAGTTTTGCTGTGTCCCAAGACTGAAATCTGTCAGAATCCAGGCAGTTATTTATAGGTAATAAATATAGGCTTAAATAAATGCATTGACCGTGGTGTATTTCGGCTTCTGTTGGCACCAGAAGTTGTGCTTATGCAGTGATGGATTTGCCTGTATTCTTCCTTTCCAGCCTCTGCCCCTCTTATTTCCTCTGACTGAGAAGGAATAAAAAGCTAAGCATGGTTTGAAAAAATATCTGCAAAAGCACAAGTGGCTGCTATGGAGAAAGAGATACGGGATGTCACCATATCTTTCTTACTGTGTTTTGGGGGTTTTTTTTCTGTTTTTGTCTGTCTTTTCTCTCAGCTTAGACAGTGTGGGCAGCACTTCTACTGTCTGTAAACACATTTTGGATTTTGCTCTCGTGTGTCTCAACTCTTTTCTTGAGAAAAAGCCCCTTTTCCAGCTGGGTTCATGTAATTACAGCGCAGCACAGGAAAGACTGGAAAAGAAGGACCATAATTAGGTTTTTTTAAAAGAATATTTCCTGTGCTGACTACTGATCTCCTCCTAGTCCTGCCACTGCTGTTTCTTGAATAATACCTGTCTCCATTCTATGCTTAATGCCACTGAGGAGGCCAGCTGTCAGGAAGGCACAGTTTTCCTCCTTTTTTGCTTTGCAAAAAAGCTTTTATTTTTTTCTTCTTTTTTTTTTCCCTGCTCCTTTCCCTGATGGTGTTGTCAAACTAAGCTCACTGTAAAATGACAGTGCTCTGTGCCTCTCTAGCAGTTTTCATCTCAAACCTTAACGTTCTGTGCAAACATTCAGTATGAAGTAGCTGTATTTTTATTTCAGTTCACTTTTTTTTCTGCTAAAAAGTCTGTCTCCATCTTTCTCATAGACCCTTTTTTAAGTACTGAAAGGCTGCAATAAGGTTTCTCCAGAGCCTTCTCCTCTCCAGGCTGAACAATTCCAACTCTCTCAGCCTGACCTCACAGCAGAGGGGCTCCAGCCCTCTACTTTCATAGAACTTTTAATAGACACTTTGGCTCTAGCAGCACATAGACTGACAGGTCAAATAGCCACCATTCCTCCCTGGTTCTTTGGACAAAGTGTTTGGTTTTTCCAGTCCTGATTTTTTTTTATTTTTTTTTTCAGGAAGATATGAACCAGGATCCTGGAGTTGCCTGTTGCTTTCCAGGAAGACCAAAACGACTCTTGAACTCCACCAGGCCAGGTAGTCTAAACTAACAAGAGCAGATCTGCCTGGGGAGCGGCTGGGAACTCAACTGGCTTTGTCTCCTGTCAATAGGGCTGCCTCGTGCCTGTCCAGGCACGTCCCGAAGCACGATCTGCTGCCTGATAGCATATGAAACAGCCAGGAGAGCTCAGACCAAGGCTCTCCTGCTATCCCGGGTGCTTTTTTGACTCTGCTAATTACTGTCTTGTCTGGATGGGAAATATGGTCTTTGGTGTCGCTTCCCGTGCTTCTCAAAAGTCTGCAAAGACTTAACTGCAACCTCACCTCTGCTGCTGCTTTCCCCAAGTCTGATCAAATGAAGTTCTAAGGGGTTGAAATAACCAGAGAAATGATGAGATGCCAGATCTCAATGGGAGGAGAGCCCAGCCTATAGATAGGTCTAAGTGCATATTCCCCACCTTGCAGCAGGAAGGAAGAACATCTCTTCCGAAGTGCAAAATTTGATTCAACAAGAAGCTTTTATTCCTAACCAATTTTACCATTAAACGCTCAGGTCAGACCCCGTAGAGGTGTCACTGTGCATCAGTGTCCTCTTGCTGAGCCTGTGGTGATGATTTCTGGTATTTTTCCTTTACAGTGTCCTAGGATTTGCTCAGTCGAGTTAGTTTGTTGTGTTTTTATTGCTTATTTGACTTCCAAATATATTTAGTCAGTGAAGCCCAAGTCAAGTCCTCATTTGAATTATCCATGCAAAGTCCATCTGGTTTTGAAATGTCATTTTAGTCACTGGCTTGTTGGTTGGTTAGAGTCCAGATAATTTAGTGGATCTGCGGTGTTGCTACTGAAGTCGGACCACAAGCTCTCATTCTGTAGGTATCTTCCATGCTTTGTGTGGATTCTGTATTTCTATCTCTAATACTGCTTTACATGGGTCTGAGTCTGATTAGCTTACTGGGCACTATTGTAAATTGCTTGAATTGGGTGGATTTACTTCAGTTCTGCATGACAAATCAAAATGGGAGTGGTATCCCCACTAATTTTAAAATTTCACTGGGATAGGTAGAGATAACTGGTAGCCCTGCCATCTCTCTGCTTAAAATTTGTCCTTGCTGCCATCTCATCCCTCCAGGATCTAACAAATGACCACGTCCACATCAACTTTCAGCCTCTTCTTCTCACAAGTATGTGGTTCTGTGCAGTTTGCCCTGTGTGCTTGTAAAATACTTTGAGCTTATCTAGGAAAACCAATTTATTTGTATCATAAACAGGATGGCAGGAAGGAAACTCTGTCGCATCCACCATCCTTTTATATTTGCTCACATCCTCTTACAGTTCCCCGGGTCCTGGCAGCAGCCTTTAAACAGCTCATGTCTGCTGCTGAAAACAAGATCAGTGCTTGGAAGCACTGAAAGATGCTTGGCTACTCGCTACCTGTCATGTCCCTACCTGCTTGGGGAGATGCCTCAAGCTAACAGTGCCTGTCTTGCAGTATTCCAGAACTGGTTGGGCTTACCCAGGTCTTCTGTACCTGTTGAAAGAGCTGCAGTTGCCACCAATATGGGTAGTAGCAGGTAAACAGGTGTGAGTATCAGAGATTAGGAAAGCTGGTTTAAATTTAATAGCTGGACAGTTGGTTGGCATTAAAACAATCCCAGTGGAAATAATCTCCTACGTGCAAGGCAGGTTTACAAAGGGGAATGTTATGTAGCTCGCAGTGACCCTGATACAGCAGGGCTACGCTCAGGATTTTAGTCAGAAGAGGGATTTTTCTGGGGAGGTGTCATTTCTGTGCCACAGTCGTGGCTGGGGACAGCAATCCTGAGCGGTGCTGCTGGGAGATCCCTGCCTGTGAAAGCAGCGGTGCCGAGGCACCGCAAAATTTGTATTCCCTGAAGCTACTGAGAACACCCCCCCAAGTTCACACTTCACAAGATCCAAGCTGTTAATTCCTGGCTGATGGCACACATCATTCCAAAGGTCAGCTTCCTGTCCTGTGGGCCTTCAGGGAGCTGATAATGTTGCTTTGATATCACTCCCTGCCAAAAAAAAAAAAAGAAATTAAGCAGAGCTCGAAGCTTTATTAGCTGTGGTTGGGGTACACCAATTGCTGACATGAGGTAATGCTGATATCTCCTTGCCTTGTGAATATATTTCATAATATTTGAGGTGCTAATGTGATTTCCTTTGTATGGGCCTGGCCTCTCCGTCGCAGTTGCACGCTCACAATCACCCACATCCTTGCCACTTGGGATTTGAATGAGTAATTCCCAACATTTGTTTTCAAGCAGGTGGCTCTGACACACCCTGACTCCTACATTCAAATACAGGAGGAATGTGCACGCAGGAAGGGACCTGGATGTCACCTCATTTCATGGAGCCGAACAGGAACATCGCTCCATCAGGTAAAAGTACAAACGACACTGCGTGAACGTGTCTCCTGTTGCAGTAGACTGTGAAGGGACATGTGCAATTTGAGGTTTTGAGGGTTCTTTGGACCAGTTCTGGCTGAAAAACCGTTGAGTCTTCAGGGCACACGAGCAGGTGATTGTGCACTGTAAAGGAAAGCTGAGATATTCCATACCATGGAACAGTCTTGTGACTGAGGTGCTCTCAAATCTAACAGATGTGTGTTTTTTAAAGCAAAGTGCTACCCTGGAATAGAGTCACCCACGACTGACCCTGACAGAAATTGCCTCTGTGCTACATACTCATAGACTAACATTGCTCAGAAGTTGGAAAAACTCATTAAATAATCTGATTTTTGATTCCTATGTGTGTTACCAGGCAATTGATTTTGATACACCTCTCTGTCCCATGCTGTCTCATTTCTGTGAGGAAGACCCTATTTCCAAGGCCGTGCTCTGGGCACTGCTCTAAGCGTTTGTTCCCTTGCTGCCTGGAAGATTTGGCTGTTCCAGGGCTTTGTGTCTTCCCTTTCAGTGTAGAAGATGGCTGTGGAGCTGGTACTTCTGTACACACAGATGACTTCTTGGGGCATGTTGCATCCAAGCCATGAAGCAGGTGAGTACTGTGGTTGCTCTAAGATGAGGAGAAAAAGCATAAAGTCTGCTCATTCCACTTGGTGCTAGGATAGCTCCAGCTTGGCTCAGCCAAAATCAGGAGGCTTAAATTAGGCCACTCATTACTCTTGCAGACCAAAGGACTTCTTCAAAGCTAACTAGGTGGAGAGTCTTTCTGCCTGCAACAGATGAAGACATCAAGCACATTAAGCATATCCAATAAAGCCACACCTCAGTGGGAAGGCACCTTTCTTCGCTCAACACTGGGTAGTCAAACACTTTATGTGTGTGTTCAGCCCAACCCAGAGAAATAATTACTACAAAATAAAACAGCAGCATTGCCTTTCCAGTCAGGCAAAGCTAATCTATTAATTTTTATTTTTTTTTCCAGTTATAAAGGTTTTTTTTGCAGTCAGTGCTAAATGCAGCTAAGCCTTGCTGTTCAAAGCATGAAGTTCATCAGGGGGTTAGATCTGTTTTTGCTACAGAGGAGTCTGTTGCTTTAAACAACAGTCTGTTGTATCAGACTTGGGTGAAGATATACCAGGAAACAAGATTTTTAAAGCTGCTCAGAAAGACAATCTTATGTTTGTTCAGCACTGTGTGGATTTGTATGTCAGAGCTGCTGGTGGAGTGCATCAAGCCAGAAATAAGAAACGGGAATGAGAGGAAATAAGAAAGGCTGAAGCAAAGTCTCTGTTTCTCCCAGTGGTGTCTCTTCATACACGAAGGCACGAGTTTTAAAAATTTCACAGTGCAGTATCTAAGAAAACATTATCTGAAGGGAGCGAGCTTTCAGACAGGTATATATTTTTTTTTTTTTTTCCCCCATGAATTTAAACACTAGGTCTTTTATGGTGTATTTTGGCTTTTAGAGTATTTTATGATACACCCTGGGTCCTGCACCTGACTCTGCGTAACAAGATTCCGCTCCCTCTAGTTGGTGTGTCCCTACTCTTGCTGTAATCTGCAGATTGCGTGCTTTGGGGATTGAAAATTATGCCCATTGTTCTAGTTTTTGTGGGTGTTTGTGCTGTTAATTCACTGACTTGAGCTGCAGCAAACCTGTTTTTAACTGCAGATCCCATGCGGGCGATTGTTCAAAAGGTAAGGTGTGTCTCGCTGATTAGCTGAGTTAAAGTCACCTGACCCTGAACAAATAGTTCCTGACCTGAATTTTATGTTAGCTTTATTTACTTATTATAGAAACGTTAAAATTGGGCTGCAGTGAACTGTGTCTTTAACCATTTCCTTTCTTGTGTCATTTTTATAGCGGATCTAACTTAAGAGTCCGTGTTAAGCCTCCAATCAGGCTGTGGATGTGGTGATTTTGCTGTTAGGTCATTTTTCCCCTCTGTGGATTCATCAGCTTCCTAGGTGCAGCATTTGGAGAAGCACCTAAGCATCTAAAGCTGTTACAACACGTAATGAAGTGCGATGGGAGGGGTGGGAGGAAGGAAGAAACCGAACTCACCGAGGTGTCCTGCGGGTCGGTGATTCAGAGCCCCGCGTGCTATCAGCCCGGCCGATTTGGAGGCAACCCGCTGGCAGAACTGGAGCGCTGACTCTCCTCTTCCTGCTCGCTCCTGGCACGAGGCGGTGGTGAAGTCAGGGCCGTATTTGCACCGTCACGCGATGCGATCAGGGCAGATCTGCTCTGTTGGTGGCTGCTGCCTCAACTAGGGAGTGCGGATTAGAATTGACACCGGCTCTGCGTGGGCAGAGGTGTTGTCAGTGCTACTGTTGCCCAAGAGGTTCCTGATTACATATTAAGCAGGTCTGAAGGGAAGGGAAATACTGTTTGTCCTAATGAGAAACAAACAAAAAAAAATCTGTATGTGGGTAGGGAGGCGAAAACTAGTTTAATTCGGAGGTTCTTTGCTGGACTGTGACAGCTGGAAATGTGCTGCTGCTGCTGCTAATTCTTGAAAGGCATGACAGGCAAATAGCGTGTAAGCCATTCTTCTTTCTCTCGTGATCTTAGGGACCTGGCTTTTCTCTCAGTCTCCCTTTCTTTACCTGCAATACGTGCTCTGGTGTTTGGAAAAAGTCAGTCAGTCGTTCCAGTAAAATCCTCCGCTCTTGCCTGTCTTTAGACGATGGCACTGTGGGTACGTCCACGCAGCCCTGTGCAGGTTCATGAGGGTTCTGATCCTGCTAACCTACCAGCCTTGTTGCAGTTCAGTGCATATCTTGACCAGATGGCTCGCCCAGCTTGTGGTCTGGTATCACCCTAAATGCCCTTACCTAGTGGCTGTGCTAAACTCACGCTCCAGCAGCTCTGAGCACAGGGAACTGGTTCATGTCAGCCACCAAAACACCTTCAAATCTAAACCCCAGCGTGAATCGGGGCTGCACGTTAACTACGTCCGACAGCACGAGCAAGGACTTTGTGTTTGCAGTTGTGGTGTGATTAGATCTTTGTGTGGGGTCTGTCTGTCAAACTTCAAATCCAGGGGTTGTTGGCAGCTGTAAATTTGTGCTTCTAAAACAAGCACAAACATATTTTGTGAAATAATGTGCCAGACTGGTCATCTCTAGAGCTATAAAATAATGCAAGAAGATGGAGTTATTGTCGTGCCCGCCATTGGTATTTCATTCAGGACCCTGCCATCTTCCATGGATGGTTTCACTGTCAGAGCTTCCCAAAACTTCATTTTACAAACCCTCATTTTAAGAACAAAGGTCTGTATAAGGATGAAGAGGGAAACGACACGAAATGGAACTGCGTGCAAAAGGACAACCGCTGGACGGGGCTGCCAGATGGAGCTGTTATCACGGGCACCTTCCACAGCAGCTCAATGCCTGGCTCCATTCACCTGTCTGGGACACAGGAGCAGTTGCTGGGCCTGTCCCAATGTACTGGAGATTAGCAGGGCAGGGAAACACCTGCTTCCACTTAACTGATCCGAGAGGAAACAAAGGGCAAGAAAAGCGATGTCCTGAACAACACAGGATTGGATGAAAACTAATATCTCGCTTCAGATTGGCAGTTGGCAGCCATAACCCTCAATTTAAAGCAGCTTAGAGTCCCAACTCTTTAGATCTAAAATCTTGCTGCTATGAAGATGAAAGACTGTGTTCCATACACCTCCCCCTAGTCCTCCCCCCTTTTATTTTTCTCTTTTTCTTTTCACTCAACTGTGTCCAAATGGGGAGTAGGCAGATGGGAGTTCAGGCAAAGCCGAATGCCAAGCTGCTGCACTTTACAACAGGCAGCAAGGAATGGCAGGTAATTTAGCCAGAAGAAAAAGGCAGAAACTTTCCAATCATGGTTTAGGAGCCCAGTGACCCCCTTTAGTTTTTACCTCGGAAGAAGATGGAGTTGGCTGGGGCTCGCTGATGACCACAGTATAGGCTTCAATTTGGTTATGAGATGGACATTCTGGTGATAGGGAAGGAGGAAATGTGGAGCTTTCATTGACATCCCTGAGGGCTGCTGCTCAGCATCTCTGCAAGGTCTCTTCTGCAAGGTCTCAAGGAGGGTTTTGAAGATGGATTCTCAAAAATTATGCACTGAGTCCAAGGCCATTTAAAAGGTGAGCAAAAAGACTGGATGACCATCACTTGAAGCTCAGTTTCATTGCCTGACTCTGAGCGGCTTTTCATTCAGAAACTGGAGTTAGCATCATTTTTAAATACACCATCACCAGGCTGTTTTTTCCCTCTGTTTGCTTTGAGCGAAACAGGAATGATTCTTTCTGGCTGTTAACAACTGCCTGCCAGGCCCCTTCAAGGGTGTTGTGCATTGATTAATGGGACAGTTGATGGGCTCTCCTGGGGCTCTCTTCAATGCCATGGTGCCGTGGGTGTTGTGTGTACTCTCTTACCTTTCGCTTGTTCACCAGCTTGTGTCCTATGGAAACAGAACTGAAGCCTGGCAGGTTGGGTGGCTGGCCTTAAGTTAGCGTGTTTGCAAAGAAAAGGTAAAGCTTGTAAGACTATAAAACTTTTCCTTCCATGTTCAAATAAACCAGGATTAGTCTGACTCGCCTGCCCACTGCTTCTGTCGTCTCCAGGGCAGTAAAGAAACAGCGAAATGTACCTGTGACCTTACACACCAACGCTGGCAGGACGTGTTTTAGCTGTGGGGTGTTCGTTTCCTTGCAACGTTTGGTTCTGTGCAACGCCTGATTCCATGCAAGCCATCCCTCCGGCTTACTGCACCTCTCCAAATGCTGCAAAGAACAATATACTTCTCCCCTCCTCCTTTGCTTACTTAACTTGTTAAGACATGGAAGGTTACTCCTGCGATGACTCCTATTCCTGACCTGACAGGTGGTGCCTTGAGCTGAACTTTGCTCTCACAAACACGGTTGGGTTTCACCTATCAGCCCTACCATTCAGTGGACTCGCCCATCTGCACAGAATTTAGTCATTCTGGCACTGGGTGCCTCTGCCATTGTCTGGGGTGCTGGGTTAAGGAGCACTGTTGAGCGCAGGGCCTTGCTCCACAAACAAATTCCGCACGTTTAATCTCGTGCCTTTTCCTCTCTAGGTTGTAGAATGAGTTGCTGAGTACAGGTGAGAAGATGAAAGCAGTTGAGGTGATGCAGGAAGCGATACTGGTGGCTATAGCCCTCAGATGAAAGAAATAAACACCTTTATGGATCTGCACTGATGTGACCCCTCTTTAGAGCTGCAGTAGGAACAAAAAAAAATTGGAATATTGGATCAGCAGTCCAGTGTGGCTTGCAGCCTATTTTGAAGAGCTGCTCAATAGGAGTGTATTGAAAAAAAAAAGATGAACGAACAGCTCTGAAGAATGGCTGTGAAATGATTTGTTGAAAGGAAATGTTTATTTTCGACACAAGAAATGCTACATTTGCACTGTGTGCCACTAGTCTTTGCATCCTTTCTTTATCCAGTCTAAAGTCATAGGCATCCTATAGCCAGATTCAGTGTTTTCTCTGGATCATCTGTTTCCTACCAAACTTTTGGTGTCAGTGACATCCTGTGGTGTAGTTCGATGTTAACTGTACCAGGTTACTCTTTCTCATTTAAATAGGTGGTTCAGAGTTCAACAGTTCTAGAAGAACAGAAATGAAAATTGTTTTTAGTTTCACAATCCTCTGCGGCAGTAGAATCCGCTGGCTGTCAAGCCAAGTACTGACTGAAATAGAATGGGAAGGGATAAGAAATCAAAGTATTGGGCTGGAACATAATAGCTTGAATATTCTGTCTCTGCCCAAAGAGTTTTCTATATGATGATGAGCAAGCCACTTCAGCTCTCTTCAATCTCTCCTGTTCCATTCATCAAAGATAAAACAATGCCCTTATTCTTCATAGGTGTTTTCAAGCTAACCTCATGACTTTTGTAAGGCACGTCGACGCTGTGCTCTCGGGCTGAAAAATATCCGGACACTAAGTTAAGACTTTTCACAAAGACAAGCCAGTGGTCAGTTGCGGTACCATACCAGAGGTTTTCAAGTGGGAGCTTTAGAGGCATCAAAGAACTTTGTAGACAGAATTATCATAACTCTCTCTTGATACAGATGCCAGATAAGTCATCCTGACATGCGCTTGATAGTGTGCAAAAGATGGGCTACTGCTCTTGGCTTGAAACTGCTCATTTGCAGTCATTTCATGACTCTTTTTTTTTTTTTCTGAGGAAAGATATGATTGCCTTGTTCTGTCACAATAATTCAGTTGTCTGTGTCTTGTCTTTCAAGGCCAGATAGAACATTATAAATGAATGGAAAGTAGAAAAGTCCAGTTATGGTGAAATGGAGATTGGTTGGAGGAGTTCCCAAGGATCCTCAGACTGCTTCTGTGTGTATTATAATTAGTGTTGCTCAAACTTAGGGGTGGCTTGAACAGGACACAGGGGAAAAAAGCCATAATGAGCGTGGCTCCAGGCAGGATGGAGATGGTGGCCCATGGTGGATTATGACAGGAGGTGGTGACTGGTGCAGTACAGAAGGGAGAAAATGTGAATTTGTTTTGGCCAGCCTCGGGGAGATCAGAGATGGAGGTTTTGCTCAGACAGGCAGAGAGAGGTCAGGAACAGATGTAGACCTTGGAGAGTGGTTGAGTCAGAATGATAATTTATGCAGCAAAGCCATGTCCTGGCCATGTCGTGATGCAAGAGGAAGCAGATCTGCTTGTGTGCCAACCAAGTGTTGAGGAGTGGATGGACTGTCTGGCTACTCATGAACTGTCTTCAAAATTTTTCATGATGGGTGCCTCAGAGAGAGAACAAGAGGGTGATTTCTAACAGATCAAAGCCGCTGATGTCCAAATAAGTTAAAATCTCAAATAAATGTCTAGATGGCCTGGCCTAATATTGGATGCAGGATGTATTGCAATAGAGGATGGCATTGCAGCACATGCTGACAGGCTGGTGCTGGTTTTGTTCCCTTGGGTGTTGAATCACTGTCAGACACAGCTGAGAAGATCAATGAGACCTAATCTTTTAAGAAATGTAGGACACTGGCACCAGGATTTTGCCACTTATGTGGTGGCCAACGTCACTCGAGCATCACACCTACAACCACCAGCTTAGATGTGCCTCCACAGACTTCTGTCACGTCTCCCAGTTGCAGGGAGTGTATCCCAGTGGGATGTTTTGAGGGGACTGGTAGTTTTCTAGAGCGTATAGATGCTGCTTATACCACCTGTGCCTGCCAAGGCACTGGACACCTAAATCTTGCCTTTGGAAAGCTGTTTATTAACTTTGACTTTTTAATTATTTTGAGAATGGCAGATTCAGTTATTTCAGGCATTTTCTCTGAAATACTATCGGCTAGACCTGTCCCAGGCAAAAATGTGTGTCTTGGAACGACAGCTCTAGCAAGTTGGAGATGAAAAAAGCACAAGGCAACTTGCTGAGCGGCACAGCTGACAGTATAATGGAACTGCCAACTCTCTAATACCCAGCCTCTCACAACTAAAGGTTTCCAGGGTTTCTCTAGAGTTAGTTATGAGGAGAAGTTGTGTCTTTGGGGAATTCTTCTGCCCGTTCGGCTAATTAGCATGATAATTTGTTGTTTCATTAGCTACATCTTTCATGGGAAATGCGAATGTGTCTCTGTCATAACAAGGAGAAATCATTTTAGTTGTTTTTCTTTTGTCCTTGACACTGCTGGGAATTTTCGGAAAACTTCCTTGAAAGGGGAGGAAAACGGTGTTTAGAAAGCCACAGTTTTACTTTTGCCTTCTTTTATTTTAAATGCTCTGTTACTAAGCTCATGATAACGCTTGATGTTGCCAAAATAGGGACCTTTTTGGTTTGGGTTTTTTTTTTTTTGAGTCTTCCCATATGTCCATATTGAAAATGGAAGTTCCACCTGACTAATCTAGGAATAAATACCGCAAAGATCTGGGCTGAAGTGTCCTGTAATCATTATAGTGTCAATCATGGCGCCCATGAGTGGACACAAGGATCCAGTTGTTAGGCCTCTGCTCTTATTAGCTCGTGTACTGGGAGATCTGAGTTCTGCTTGGACTTTTTATTAGTTTCTGAAACTATTTTGTGTGACTAGGTGGTGATAGGATTCAAGTTTCTGCTAAGTTTCTGAAAAAAAAAATCAGCTGTGGGGAATTTACCGGTAAAATTGTACAAATGTCCTTCACCAAGTCCTCCTTGCCTCGGTCTCTTTGTGCCTTAGATTGTCTCCACATGTGTTGCATCTTTTGTTTGGAAATGCCATCACCAACCCCTCTATGTTCCTGCTATTCCATTGTAGGTTAGGTGACCTAGAAGAGTTCCAGTTAAATAACCTCATCTCTGCTTCATATTCAGGTCGGCTGAACAATGAGTTGGCTTTTCAAATAGAAGCTCAGCAGTATGGTGGTCATGGTGGTGGGAACTGGTTTGCAATAGAAGAGTGCCTGGAATCATAGGATCACAGAATGGTTTGGGTTGGAAGGAACCTCCGAAGGCCATCTAGTCCAATCCCCCTGCAGGGAGCAGGGACATCCTCAACTAGAGCAGGCTGCTCAGAGCCTTGTCGAGCTTCACCTTGAATATCTCCAGGGATGGGGCCTCAACTGCATCCCTGAGCAACCTGCTCCAGTGTTTCACTACTTGTCCCTAACATCAAATCTAAATCTGCCCTTCTCTCGTTTAAAACCATTGCCCCTCGTCCTGTCGCTACAGGCCTTTGTAAACAGCCCCTCTCCTGGAAGTTGGTTTTACAGTGGGAGAAGAACTCTCCTTCGCCCTGAACTCTTGGTTGCCGGTAGACCGCCGCTCTTAAGCAAATCTTGGGGTGTGTAGCAGGAGCGTGAGTTAGAGTGGAAGAGCAATATCAAATCTGAATCTGCGCCGGGTAAATAATTCGTTCTTTGTTAAAGCCGTGGCAGAGGCAGGGAGCCCAGCAAGCCCCTCGAGAGGCCGGTCTCCCGCCCGGCATGTCTGCAGAGCACCAGTTGGTTTCGCCCTGGCCGCTCCCAAAAGAAGCCGAGGACACACCTGTTAATAGCTAGAGGCAAGGAGATTGGTTGGGTGGAAAGAATGCACCTGCGCAGGGAGGGGTGAAGGACTACATGTAAGACGAGCCTTAGACACTCGCCGTCTCTTCTCAATTCCAGCTTAAACAAGCAACGGCGCTCTGGGCTGCGAAGAAAACCACGCGCGTTTTAATCCTTTGCTTTCCTTTGTTTTTATTTATTTATTTATTTATAAATTTGGTTTTATTTCAGTAGCCTAATACAACTTAGAAGTGTGTTGTTTTTTCAGGTACAGTTCTATTTTTGTCTTCATTTGTTTCGTGTGAATTTCCCTGCGAACGCCGCTCGCCCCGAATTCGTCTTTTCCAGGACGCGGAAAGATCGGAAGATGAAAAACTCTTGTGCGCGCTCTCCTGATGCTGGTTTCGTCCTTTTTTTGTTCCCCTACTTGAAGGCTGATGATCTTGGTTTGGGAGAAGGTGGTTGTGCTTCCAGCACTGAAGTTGCTTGCGTGTGTGTGTGTTGACGGTCCTGGTAAGCCATAGTGTCCAGGTGCTGTGGTAAAAAACCAACTAACTAGCACAAAGAACGCCTTCTCTAATGCCTTTCGTAACTTCTTCATCAATATTCTTCTCTCAACTTAACTTTCTGTAGGACTCTGTCCTCTTTTCTCTTCTCCCTTCTTTCCCCAGGTAGATTAAAGAGGGTTTTGTTGTACGTATCAGGTTTTGTCTGCTCAGAGTTATGGGGGAGGGGAGAACAGCGCATGAATTCAAACGTTCATTTTACAACTAGCCAAACCAGTCAGGGCAGGTAAAAGCAGAACCAAGAAATTGAATAGGAGGGAGCCAGCGGGGGAAAGCTGGTTTCACCGAGATGTCATGGTAAGCTTGGAAGGAAAAAAAAAAAAAAAAAGACGTCTCTGGAAAAGGTTTTTTGTGACTAAAATGAGTATAAAATTTAAGAGGGCTCTCTCAAAAGAGAATCCTTGCGTTTCAAAGAGGATCCAGCCTTGACGCTAACCCCAGTGACGTTTCCAAATGCAGGTCTGCTCTCGGCTCCTTGGCAATGTCTGTGTAATGATTGCCATTTTTCAATTAGTTTTTAAATTAACTGGCGTTTTAATGCGTTTTCTTGCAATTGCAAAACGTCTAATCCCTCTAGTTTCGGGTTTTTTCTACTACTTTGGAGCCAAAACGGGTTCCTCAGATAGGGTGCTGGGAAGTGAAGGAAACAGATTCGGGATTTTTCAAACACCACTTTTGTTTAAACAAAGTGGAAGTCAAAGAAGGATCTAGTTCTGCTTTAGTCGTCGGTTTCCGCTCACTGCACAGAGGAGCCATTTTGGGCTCATTTTGTTTATTCTTTTCTTACCTGAGGCTTTTTTTTTTTTTTTTTTTTGGTGCCTGACAAAATGAGCATAATTAAGTCTGCTCTTCGCTCCGGTGCTAGTCCACTCTCGCCGTGGAGCTCCCCGTGCCAGCTGTGACGAGCCTTTACTTGCGCTGGCGAGTTGGACACCAAAGAGAGAGGAGACAAAACAAAGTGGTTTGCTTCATTTTAGAAGCGTGAGGTCTAGTTGTGGGCTGGATGTAATAGCTGTGCTGCTTTCTCAGACGGGAAAATTGAGGGACCTAAAGAAGCCCCTTCTCGTCTTTTCTAATTTGGTTGGCTGGTAGGTGATACTGTGGATAATGCGATCGTTTTGGATGAGGAGCGAGAGGTGTTTTGTAAGCAAGGAGCCTTCTTGTATAATTCATCTGCCCAGATTCAGGAAGAGGCATTAGGCTTTGCAGGCACTGAGGGAGTCAGCAGAAAATGTTTGCTCACTCCTTCCCTCCACCCCTTTAGTAAAACAGCCTTCTAGAAAGTTCTGTGAGGCACAAAGCTCAAAATATAATTTCAGCTTGCAGCTGAAGTCATTGCAGAGTATCTAACTTTTCAGAAATAAGGAGGTAAAGCTTGTCCCAACGATTTATTTAGTTTCAAGAAGGTCTTTATTAGCTCTCTTCTGAAAAATTTTGCCTGGAGTGCGTGAAATATTGCCGTGTTATTTACCTCCTCGTTTTAGTAAGGTTAACTTTTTTATTTTGGCTGATATCTTCTTCTTGTATTCAAGTATTTAAATTCAGCTGACTTCACTTTTATTTGAAAGAAACCTAGGATTAAAATATTAATTTACTTTATTTCGAATGTCTCTGTAGCAGAAGATTAGTTTATGCTTCCTTCAATCTCAGACAACAACATTCATTGCAAAAAAAATTACGTGCTGTTCTAGCTGTACGCAAATTCCAAAATACTCCAGTGAGCTGCAAGGTTTATGGGCAGGACCAAACAATTTTGACTTTGCAAATTCAGCAATGGTCTTGATCTTTTTAATTGTTTTTGATCCCTTTTTAAAATTTGAATTTACGTGGCAGTAAATGAATGGAGCAGGGGCTAAATTCTTCTGGTGGTTAGACTGGGCAGTCCTGGTCTGGAGCCTGCCCCTGTTTAACACTAACTGAAATGTTGATCTGTGCAGGGAAAGGAGTTCAAAGGACTCCGAGTCCTGAAGCTGACCTGGTGACATAGTTTTGCTGACCTATAGCGCTGTATAAAAAGTCTTTATTTCAGAAAGATAAGGAAAATCCTCCCTGAAATGATGCTTTTAATGTAGTCAGGCTTAAAATTAATGAAAGGACACATTAAAATATATACCAGTTAATGATAGTGTTTGAAAATTGTTCCAATATCATATTTGTAAAACTTCACAAACTTTCCTAGGCTTCCACTTTTTTTGTGACGGTTTATTGATGTAGGAATTAGGGTTTTCTTAGTGATCTTCGTCTAAAAACCTTGAAGGAAGGCTGAACTGATATTTTTCTGCATTTCTACTAAAAAGGCACATGATGAGATTTAGATTGACAAAAATGCAAAGTGGGCATAAAATATACGTGCAACCAGATATTTATTTGCTAGACATTTTATTTGAAAGCAAGTTAATTTGAATTTTTCTTACTGTGTTTCGGGCAGAGGAAAGTGGCCCAAGGAAATTACATTTTATAACTGGGATGCACATTTCACTTTAATTGGCTTGGGGTATTTTTTAAATGGCTTTGTCTTTAGAGACAGATAAGTCAGTTTTAGGGTCTTACTTTAATTTACTCTTTGGCCGTGGCAGAAGTAATCGTGAACAATAAGCAGCCTGAACTCTAAAGCAGATCTTAGCTCGCACTGATGCTTTTAAGCTTTCAAATAAGCCTGCCTGTCCTCTCAAACTCCAGGTAGAGCTTTTATCTGATGGAGCTGGAAGATATAAAGGCTTAAGTTTCACACGCTTTGTTCTTTTCATCGCCGTTGACTATTGATTAAGGCTCAGCCCTCCAGGTTAACTAACAAGTTATTTTCCCCCCCGCTGGAGCTGCATTCTTCTTCAGACCTGCAGCTACCTGGGTAGAAATGGGCATCTCTCTATTCCCACTTGCAGGATAATTGATACCCAATTGTTTTAAAAGTTGCTGGAACTTTGTCCTTGCTCTTGAGAAGTGAGTGGGGGAGGCAGGTAAGGAAGTAGAAGAGGAGAGGAGAAAGGAAGGTAATATAGCTACAAAGCTAATTACTAGTGCTGGTTAAAAAAAAAAAAAAATTAAAGAAAGAAAGTGGGGGTGGGGTTCATTTAAGTTCCTTGTTTTCCACTCCTCTTCAGTCATTCTTTCCTTTTTTCTCAAGGCCTGAACATTGGTAATAATGGTGATGATTAACTAAATGAAGTCGGTAACCTGGGTGACCATTAGGGTGGTTTTATATTTCATGGGTACCGAATCGCCAGAGAAAGCACACTATTGAGGACTCAGAAAAATGAGATGGGGTTGGGGCTGGTTTTTTTTGGTGGGGGGGTCTTTTTCTTTTTCTTTTTTTTTCTTTTTTTTTTTTCATCGTATTTTTTAAAATTGCGTTTCATGCCTTGATGTTTCACAACGGTAAGGTTATAACCACTTTCTTCCTTGTTTCCCTTCTTCTCCTGGCTTTTTCCTTCCTTCTCTTCTTGACTCGCCACTTGTGAAAGATTCTGCTAATGACTGAAATACAGTTTTGCCCTGTTTGCCGGCCTACCTGTAAACTGCTGGCTTGGGGAGGAGAAAGAAGGTGAAAGGAAGGATTTGTTCCTCAATATATGATGTCTATGCTAGACTGATTGGCTTGGAGATTTTATTTTCTTTTTTATGATGTACCTTGCCCTGCTTCTACCATAACAACTGCATGTTATTCTCTCCAGACAAAGCGTTTGACTGCTTTTAATTGTGTGCTATCGCCACACTTGTATTGAGCGTACTAAAAGCAAGTGCCATCTTCTATGGAACCAGAAATTCTCTAATTCTCAGGCCTCTGGTGGGCATGGATGGCATATTTCACTAGCAATGGTAATGTAAGCAGCAAGTTGGCTGGATAGTTCTCAATTTCATTTATTTATTTGGTAAATACTGATAATTCATGTGCTTGCTAGGTCTTCAATAAGTCTCAAAATAGACCTAATAAACAAACTGAAATTGTTAGTCCGATGAGAAATTAACAAACTGCTTTTATTTGCTGAACTAGATTGAAACAGTGGGATTGAGTATTGAAAAAAAAACAAAACACAAAAATCTAGAATTACTATTAGGTGCAAAATGAGGATTCATCTGAGAAACGTGTGTGTTACAAGTGAACGCTTCCAATTGCCTTGTGCAGGTTGAGCTGGTTAAAAGAGTCTGTAATTCATTCACACAGAGGTCCATGCCTTTTGGGAGCGTCCGTGCCTTGCAGTTTGTCGCTCCAAGCACAGCCTTGGCCAGCAGATAGCTGCGATATGTTGATTCCATAGCTTTGGCTGCCTCTCTGAGTAGCCTTCTTGGAGGACATTCAGCAGAATGTTCCTTATTTTCCGAAATTCTTGGCAGCTCCTGTAGTAAGGAAGAAAGAACTGTGAAAGTTCTTCCCAGCCTGTGTACAGAGTTGCACATGTGAAAGTGGAGATCAGAATGCGTTTCTCAAATAAAATGTCACCCAAAATGACAACTATTTAAGCTAGTTTTTATAAGAATCTTTTTCCTAACTCATATTAATTTTTTTTTAAGTAGTAGTGGCTCCATGAACTAAACCCACGATAGAAAAAATTAAATAGTTAATCTTCTGCTCTCAGTTTTGTGATGATTACAGCTACAAAAACTCTTTAACTTTAGTTGGCATTGCAGATGTACAACATCTGAGCAGAGGAAGGTTTGCTGATGGTCTTTTGCCTGCTAATATAAATGCAAAATTGCCACATTTTTTTTATGTAGTGTTAAATTTTCCTTGAATTTGTTATCTATAACTTCTGAAACTTCTTGGTTTATATATGAAGTAGCTCCTATGGTACTAAGAAGTTCAACAGCTGCAGGAATATGCAGAAGCTGTCACAAAGGCTCTTTCTCTTGTGCTATGATCTATTATTGACAGCAGTTAGGCAAACCACGCAGATTATTGTTGTTATTTTAATGGATTAACTCTAAAAGATTTCCAGAAAGAACCTTGTGAAGGACTTAAGTCTGCTTGGAAACTATTTCACAGGGTTTTTTGTCTGTTAAAATGTTGGTGTTTATTTTATTGTATTTTATTGTATTTTATTTTTTTAATTTATTTATGTTTCACGAGACATCACTTTTATTGCACAGCGATAATGGATAGGCCCAAAGTGATATGAAGTTTTGAAAGGAAAATTCCCCAGCCATTGTCAGGTTCGATAATGATTAACACAACAGCAAGGCAGAAGGATTGTTTATGAGAACTGAGAAATATGTGCCTTTGTTACTACCATGGCATGTTACCATTTCCTACCTTAGATATGGAACCTGTGCAGAGTTGGGGGTGGTGTTTTCTTTTTATCAGGTTCTGCTGGTTGACTTAATCTTCAGGTGTTTAGCTCTGGTGGAAGTCAGTACAGGACAAGGCCTTAAGAATGACTTGTGAAGCTCTGTCTGTCTGGGATGTGATTCTCACAGATTTATGAAGGTGGTTTTTAACTTGTTTGAAAGTGGCAGGTTGACCGTACTGGACACCAGTCCCTACTTTCACTGGAAAGAGATTTGAAGGACAGTGCAGAGAACGTGGCTGATGCAAGGACTTTCAGCAGCCCCGTCTAGGGCAGCACGAGAGTCTTTTGAGAACGCTCCTGTCAGGGGCTAGCTATGGAGGAAGGACTGGATGACTTAGCAGGTCTGCTGTAACTTCAGATTGCGTAACATATTGTCTGTTCACAGGAATATATTGTGAGTCAAATCCTGCTCCTGGCAGATACACCTGACGTGGCAATGACTTGAGTGTTGTATTGTTGCTGGTCGTGGGGAGTGGAGGCAGAATGTAATTGGCCCAAACCTCCTCACCCAGTCACAGCACATGAAATATTCTGATTTCTGATGTGTGCAGTCTACAGAGAGAGAGTCTGGACAGAGCAGAATGAATCAATTGTCAAAATTTTCAGCACAGGAGCTGGTATGTTAAGAAAAGGATTTTAATTAAAACCATCTCTTTTTTTTTCCATTCCTATAAGCAGATGTAGGAAATCAAATAATGGACTGAGGCCTTTCACCTTCCACAGTGAATTTAATCCAGACTGGTACTTTTTTTTGTCTTTCTCTCATCGGGCGCGAAGGGAATCGGTTGATCCAATTTCATTTCTTTCAGAACAGGTGTATTTGTAGCAGCACGTCCCCTCGCAGATTACTTAGCCTTTTGTTTGCAATTGCAAAAGGCAAAGTAAGAAATGAAGGAATTTTAAATTAAGATGAACAACAATGTTTCTCTCTGGGTCATCGGAGAAATGCCTGAAAGCCTGGGCTGAGGGTTACTGACGGACTATGCCTGACTCGTGTGTAGTCCTGGTGAAAAAAGGCCATTGCCCCCTTCACCTACCTTGTGGGGTTTTTGCAATCAACCCATCTGATGTGCTCACCTTGCTTTATGGAACCAACTTTGGCCTTCCAAGCAGCATTAATAGAAGGAAGGGCATTTCTAGTGAGAGCTCAAGTTAAGCTTAGAGCTAATTTGATCTCAAGGGTTTTTTTTCTATCACAAAATGTGTGAAAACCAGGAGAGTGAAAGAGTTCTGAAAGGAAAAGGCCCTAAAAATTCCACCTTTCATTTTCCTATTGCCTTCCTCTTTTGCCTACACCTGTTGCAGAAGGAAGTTTCCTTTCCTACTGAAATATCTCTTTATTTTAGGTATTTTCCACCTCTGGTGAGCAGGAGGGGTACAAGAGATTGTGCAGTACTGCTTGCTAGGTACCAGTGCACTGACACCATTTTGTACATTCTGGAAAGAGGTGTCCTCTTGGCAGGAGTTGGATTTTCTACCCTTTAAGCCTTAGTTGTGGAGTTTATGTACTACTTTGTTGGCTTGAACATGCGTCTGGGTCACTGCAACCGCTCTGAAATTGTTGAATGGTTCCAATGGTAAGAAATTGGCCAAGGGAAAGAGCCACTGAGACCCAGGAGGGACAGGATTGCTGCTGAATGCCTTAGGACAGTGACTTGCCAGCTTATTTCTAGGACAGTGTTTTTCTCGTGCTCATAAAAGCAGGAGATGTCACCTTCTAGCTGGGCCACGGATGCAAATACTTCGCATCAGGCTGAACTATTGGACCATTGGAAAAGAGCAGGATCCTGCCAACACCTGCTCCTGTTGGGTTGGTTCCCAGTACACCACAAATTGCCTTGAATCTTTCAGATGTCCTCAGAAATACTAGATCATCGAAAATTTAGTTTGGATTAGGTTGATAAAGGTCATCTAAAGCTAGGTCTGGTAGCTCAGGGCCTTTTCCAGCTGAGGTTAGAACATGGGCAAGGGCACAGGGTTCACACTGGGTCTGAGAGTCTGTGACATGCTCAGCATTGCTCCATTCCTTGTCACGAGAAGGTGGGGCAAAGACAGTGCACTTGAATGCTAATGTGAAATATTTCTGCATTTTTGCTTTTGCAGTCACTATTTTTTTTTTTTTAAGTGAGAAAGTCCTTTCCTGGCAGCTTTTCAAGGTTATTGTTGGATAAAATGTCGAGATTAAGCAAAGGCCCTTCTGACTGCGAGAGGGATGGAAAGAGTTCAAGTGTGGCAGCAGTAAAACTGGTATGTGTTCTGAACCCCTTTTAAAACATCTTCTTCACAGAACCATAAAACTCTCCCAACAGACAGGAGACCAGAATCCACAGTTAACCTCTCCGTGGGTTTCTGGCCTGTGATTCTACGCTGCCAAACAGACTTTTCTATCCACAATCTGGTTTCATTTGTTAGGATTTTCAGGTCTCACAACAAAGACCTCTTTGCCTGCGTTCCTGTAAAGTCTGATCAGTCTAGCAAATGATATTATCCGTATTAAATGGGTAGCAGCTCTGGTTGCTGTGTATCCAACCAGAGTCTAATGCAGCCTGGGGTTTTATTGTTTAGAAAACCCCTGTTCTAGCGACTTTTATTCCATCTACAGCTATCAGATCTAACAGGGATGGTGTTTTAGACAAAGAGCTATTGTCCAAACTGCTTCTTGTTGACGTTACTCCATGTTGTTGATGTAGGAAAGACATACTCTGTTGTAATGGTTAAGCAGAGCATGTCTGTGCTTAGCTGCCTGAGTGGGACTGGCAAGATTCAGTGTTGTCTGGTTAAAAAACACAAAATGCTAAAAGCAACCCACCCCCAGAACGCCTTTTTGCATTGGTATATAGCAGAGTGACCCATCTAAACTCTCAGGTAATGTGCACAATGATGACAGGTGGAGGTGTCTTAAACTGGGATGGGATTCTGGTTGTAACGACGACTCGACTTGTCATTTCACCACGTACTATTCGAGCTGTTTTTCGCTTTATTGTCACCACCTTCACACTGAATGCAGCCCTGCTGTTCAAATGGTTACTGCGCTGCTGGGAATGGCCTTCACCTTACTGCAGTCACCAGTGCAAGCAGGAAGGGTATTTCTGTTCTCATTGCTTTTGCAAATTAAACCACTAGCTCCCTTTCTTCAGGAATTTAGCCTTTCTGACCTGGAGTTATCTGGAGTCAGGAGGAAAAAAAAATTCTCTTTCCTTACTTTTAGCTGCACCTTTCGCATCCCTCAGTGTTTGCTGAGCTGGAGGTTATCTTCTTGTTGTACCCTGTCACTAATCCCGATGATGTGGATGTGGTTAAGAAACTCAGCAGAGAAAGGAGGAAATGGGGTTGGGGAGAGCATGAGAAACACTGTCCTGTAGCCACTGGGTTGTGGGAGAGTTAGCTATCAGCAGTGTCTGGCAAACAGAGATTTCCAGTGGGTATCAGACTGCACTGGAAGGTGTGCTTGCCAGCTTACAAGACTTTTCTTTTCAAGGGTATGAAATGTCAATGCTGAGTTTCTTTGTGGGGAGCAAATTGTAGTAATTTGTTCGGTTGCTCCATAGTTTAGAGGACCAGGTGTATTTTTTTAATGTATAAGAATCAATATCATAAAAAAAACGCAGACGCAAAAATCTCCTGATGTGAAGAGTAAGAGGCTCTGAACATTCTTAGCATGTGAACATTCACGGTTTCTTTGTAATAACTACGCTCTGCAAGATCATTGGGCTCTCCAAATATAAATCTGATTAAAAAGTGACTGAAGGAACCAGCAAATGCGAATTGCCTAATAAAATTATAGATAAAACTCAAAGGCTTGGAGGTACTGGAAGACAGGTAAGAGTTACATACCCAAGCCTGCAGCCCCATTTGCTTCCTGGATTTGGCATTTTCCCACACTTTTAATTTGCAGCAGCAGAGAGGGCATCAAGTTGGCTGTATTTGCCCATACCTCAAATACCATCTTGTTCCATCTTCCAGTCCACAAGTGTGTTTCATTAGGTGTAAATAGAAATAACACCACTTATTGGTAAATGACAATTCTGAAGGTGTGCGTGGGCAGGAGGGGGACAGCGGGAAGAGGCAGGACTATGTGACCTGTGCAAGTGATTCTGGGATAACTTTTCAGAACATTGTTGCTTCTGCCTCTCCCAAATGAGTAGCCTTTGGTAACAGAAATCGCAAAGGAGGGACAGCTACAAGTGGTACTTCCCCCTTCCTCCCCTTTTTGTTTTTTTTTCTATGCCAAATATTGAGGGTTTCTAGCTTGTGGTATATCTGCTGTTTGTAGACCATGATCCTGAGATGCCATTACCATCTTACTGGGCAGCATTGGATGTTTTCTGTTTTTCTAATACTGCCTGGTAATGATGATTATGGTGTTTCGTGTACAACGTGGAAAAGTTCAACAGCAGAATTTGGAAGCAGAGGTTAGTGGCCAATAGAGAAATCCATGCTTGACTGTCAAAACTCCCCGAGCATAAGTAAATTTAAAATTAAATGCTTTGGGTTCTAGAATAAAGGGTAAAAATGAACTTAAGGAAATCTTGTCCTTATTCTAGAATGTCTGATACCGCAACAATAGAATATGTTCAAAAGAAAACGGTTTGTGGCAGTTCGCATGACTAGGTACTCTGCTCCAAAGAGGTTGTTTTTATTTACTTTCAAACAACGGTAGATTTCTGGAGCAGGGAAGTAACATGTTATTGAAATGTGACACCTGAGTATTCTTGTTCATCATTTTCTCACAAAATTTAAATGTTGTTTTCATCTAAATATAGGATAATTTGAGAAGTAGACTGCTGAAATCAAAAGCAGAGTTTACTTTTTCAGCTTTGCTATTGTAACTTACTCTTTCCATTTCACAGCAGCTCCTCTAGACTCCCCTCCTCCAGTACAATGTCCTAATAGCAAAGCCATTTATTTTAAAACTTGGAAGTTTCATGTGATGTATACCCTTCTAATTTTATTTTTATGCAGATATACTTTTCTATCTATTTGTCACTTCTGGAGGGGATGAAGAGAATGAGACTCAACTCCCATTCCCTCTGATGGTTTTTATTACTTCGGTGGACTAATATTGTGATGTGTTTTGAAATATGACGGGCTTGATTCTTATTTTATGAGGTTTATTTCCCTAAATCAATTATATTAGTTAAAATCGCCTTGAAAGAACTAGCTCAATCTGAAGGGACTTAGTGGAAGTGAGGATGTTATCTTAAATGGTTCATGGAGGCTTTTTGTTCTTTGCTGAGAATTACGACGATACAGGAAGTTATTCTTCCTAGGTGTCAGATATTAAAGGAACTGTAAATAATGATTTATAAAGGCTATCACTGCACAAGGGTATTTATTGCTCTTAGCTGGTTTTATCTGACACATGGCTTTATGGGCAGGTGTTTCACTGTACCTGACAGGTGTTAAGCACCAAAATGCAACAATAGCAGCATCCTGCCCCCTTCCCTCATTATCCCCCCCCACCTTCCCCTCAAGATCTCTTACTGATAGGTGGTGTTGCTGTGGGGTTTTAATGACTTGCATTGAGAAGGTTGCTTGTTTCCTCGAACCCTATTCTGAAGTGTCAACTGAACGGTTCACTGAAGTGTAGCTTGGATGAAACGTATTCCTTCACAGCTTAGTTTGCTAGAAAGCTTCTATAGATACCATGTGAAACACTGTGATGGATCCGCAGAGACTTCTGAGTATCTTAGGGCTCTAATAAATATTAATATGGTGTAACGTTACCTACACAGCACAGCTCAGATCAGAGCTCCCTTGTGCCGATCACACAGTGAGAGGCTGTTACTACCCTGAGAGATAAGACTTAACAATAAAGGGTGAAGCAAGGTAAACAGTCGTGCTGCCTTCCTCCTGGGCAATGCAGCGGGTCAGAGTCAGAAATTGGGAGTCTGTAGAGTTACAAACCCGTTGCACGACATGCTGCAGCAAACACCCCCTTCTTCTGAAAAAAAACACAACAAACAAAGCGGCCACCTTATCATTTTTATCATTAGTATTCACTGTGCTTGATGACATTGCTGTCGAACAACCGTGCACCTAAGCCTCCTGTCGCTGTCACTTTTATTGATGGCTCAAACTTGTCTGCATCCCTTTAAACTAAAAGCCAATACAATAAAGTGTGTGTTGTGGACCCACCTACCTGTGTTAAATGCTAGGCCATCTTTGGTACTTTTGTGTGTCCTCCTTAAGATTGTTTTCTTTAGATACCAGCTTTCCATATGTCTGTTTAATCGACTGGAAAAACTTGAATCGGTATTTTTTGTGAATCAAAAGGGAGGAGGGAGTGAGGAAGCCAAGAAGCAAACCACAAGAAATCTTAGTGCTTTTGTATCACGTTGAAATAGAATTTAACCTTTTGTTTCTGTTTTAGATCTCTATTAAATCAACTTTTTATACTACCTTCGTCTCCTGAAATCCACCATGATTTTCAAACTGTCCTTTAGTATCAAATGTCTTCCTTCTGCCCATCCCTTGTTTGGTAAATTATTGACACACACAGCGATGTAAGACGATCTTTCTCAAGCCATTTCTGTTAGTTTTTCTGGAACTCTGACATCCTGAAGATTGTGGAATCATTAATAGATGCTTCATTTCTCCAACTGCTGGACAGACTATGGTCCTCTGTGGGCATCTTACTAGACAGTGCTGGATTTTTTGGATCTACTCTAACACTGTCTGGTAACGATGTTTAAAGGGTGAACCAAACAACAACATGCATCAGGAGGAGCTCTCACAGAAAGACATTGTACCACAATTTAGGCCAAAGTGGAACATTTGGCCAAGAGGGTAAGGATGATGGCTACCATGTTACCAAGTATTTTTAGCTATAGTAAATGACTATAATCTTAAATACTCCCAACAAAGAAGGTGCTGGAAATCATTTTGTTAGGTGCTACCGAAGTTTGATGTTGCTGCAAAGGAGGTGAGACAGGACGTGGCAGCTCTAACATCCCAAACTCAAGTCTTCTCAGAGGCACAGCGACACTTTCTTCTCTCCAAACAGCAGTTAGAGCTGTGAGGTAGTTCCATGGCACAGCCTTTTTGCAGGAGGCTGAAAGATTGGCTTGGCTGTGCAAGGTGGTTAGGGCAGGATACCGGTTGTAAAGGTCGTTCTTCCCAATTACAGTTCAATTATACTTCCATGGTTGAACGGCCTATGAACTTTCAACCTTACAACCTGCCCTGCTATAGGCAGCGTTTCCAGCTTATAGAAGGGTGGGTTAATCACTCTGATCATTCCATTAAGAAACAAAGGAATTTAACCCAGGCAAGGCACAACTACTGAATATTTCCCCTGCTCTACCTACCCAAGCAGAGGAACATGAAGAGCCACCCTCTCACACAACTTCATTCTGCAGAAGCGCACCATTGAGTGTGAGGATGGAGGAGGTTTGGATGAGAGGCCAGGACCCCTTAGGGAAATGAGTACTCCTCTCTAATGACATAGAGGTCAGATTTAAATCAGTTTCCTGGGGTGACAGAGAAGCTTGAGGAGACCTCATTTTGCTGTAAGAGTATTATCTTAGTGACCTATTGTGTCATATTTGAGGCAGATAGCCCAGCTGCCCGCTATACCGGCTGAGATGCCTCCTCCTTGCACAAGGAGCGTTCAGACTGCCTGCACTTCTGAAAAAAAAACATAAAATTTTAGCATTCTTGGGATCTAACTCGATGTGGGACAATGCACAGACCTTCTACTGATTCTTCAGTGTCGTACCTGCTGGTTTTCAGCTCCTTCCTGTCAGAAACCTAAGGCAACGTTACACGTGCGCTCTGACCACACGCTCCTCACCCTAGATTTGTGTTTTGTGTATTGATTTGTGGTTTTGAATCGCAGCACCGAAATATTTGCCTCGTGCTCGGCTCAGTGTTCATTCCCTCCCTCGCTCCAACCTAGAACTGATGGAGCAAGACAGTGGGACACAAGCAAATTCCACATTCTCTGCCTTTGCCACTGGAGATGTCCAAGTGTTTATTCAACGCTTCGCAGCAAGCTGGGAGTATGATTCCTGCTGCCAAAACTACTAGGCAATAGAGGAGCCGTAGGGAAAAAGAAACAGTTGGTATATAACTTAACCTTGTTTCCAAGGAGCTGACTGTGCCTGCTCTAACTCCACTGGTTGACTCACTGGAGCAAGCTCAGGTCTGTGTTTGCCCTTGCAGGTTGTAATTCTCAGGAAAACAAGGGAGAGAAGGAAGAAGCAGAGGAGCATTCTTTGGTGGTTGGCCTCTGTGTTAATCAGTAACTGGTTCACAAGGAACTGAGGAAATGGTGTGAAATTTGAGTGACTTTGCAAATTGGCTTTTAACAAGCGTTTAAAGAAGATGAATTGGAGGGCACACCTACCTCCCATCCATCTCTTCTTAAAACAAAGTGTGGATGGAGTTGAGTAAATAAATTAAAAAAAGAAAAGATAACTCTAATAGGGCATCCACGTTGCCTTACAAAAAAAAAAAAAAAAAAAAGGGAAATTCCTCCTCCACAGTGATGTACTCTTAGGAAAGAGTCCAGTCAATCTTCTCTCAGAGAGACCCAGTTAGTCATGAGAGCCAGGGGCAACCCAGAAAAATCCCCTTCTGCCTCAATCTCTTTCTCTCCCTCCTCTTCTCCTCCTGACTTTCACCTCCCTTCAATCAGTTTCACAGGAGAGCAATTCCACAGGCAGTGCTGATTCGTAGGATGGTTTAAGAGCTGGCTGAGCCTGGTTTGCATCAGACTTTAATTCTAAAAAAATACCTCGCTGAGGGGAGTTTTAATATTGGAGAGGGCTCAGTCTCTACTGTGCAGCCGAAATGTGCGTCCCCAGTCTTGATGGAGCTGCACCAGACGCAGGCACGGTGAGCAAGTTCACAGCGAGGTGGATGCAGTGGACAGAGCTGTTGGTAAGTTAAGTTCTTTACAATATTTTTTTTTTCAATTCACATATCAGTGAACTGGAAACAGTTGTGTTTTCATAATTGCACTGCCTCATAATCAACGAGTATTTCGAGTTAAATATTTACTGGTTATTGCTTGGTCTAAGGGAGAGGCCCTCAGCCTTTCCCTGCCCTATCATTTTAGTCCTGGATCTGGAAAAAGTCCTTTACTGGTGGTGGTTTCCTTTAGCCTGAGCGCCTGCTGATTGCTGTCTTACCAGGCAAAGTTAGATCTAGCTATTTTTGTCTAATACTGTCTGGTAATGCCGTCAATCGCATTGGCAAAAATCTTCGTCTTGACAGAAACATGGAGGGGGAAAAAAAAAAAAAAAGCTTGCCTTTATCAGAAGAATCAATGAAGTCTGATGTCTGGGCCTTCTCACTGGAGTATGGGCTTCTTTAAGTGCACTGGTTCTCTCTCTGTCTTGTTAACACCCAGCCGTGTCTGCAGAAGTCTAAAGAGAGATGAAGAAAGTCAAGAAAGCATTAAGCTTCCATGTCCTTAACATGTAGGTAGGTCAAGATATGTTTTCTGAGCTTGCTTCCTCAAGAAACTAGACTCCTGTAGTGCTGTCTAGCTGTATGTTAGCAACTTCTGGACCTCTTGTCTGTCTTTCCTGAAATTTGATGGCTGTGGACATAACAACCCGGCAGCTTTGAGAAAGACATCATGAAACCAAGTCAGCCAAGCAGAGAACCATCATTGCTCCCAGTGATGGTGAGAGTGCAGATGAAAAACAACTCCCTAGTGCCATGATTTAGGAAGCTGATAGTTTCTGAACCTTAAAATCTTCATCGTAAAGAGTTACTTCTGTACTCAGTACAGGAAACACTGA
The DNA here is from genome assembly GCA_013396935.1 of Baryphthengus martii. Classification (NCBI taxonomy): domain Eukaryota; kingdom Metazoa; phylum Chordata; class Aves; order Coraciiformes; family Momotidae; genus Baryphthengus; species Baryphthengus martii. The sequence continues at coordinate 299,143 of VWZK01021920.1, read as the reverse complement.
GGCTTTTTTGCTGTTGCTTCAGATGAAGAGAATTTCTCTGGGTAAACTTGGGCTGTTTAGTCACCTGAGCTTGCTGGGAGTTTTGGAAGTTATTTGTTAAATAAGCAAAATTCAGCAACAGATCGGCACACCCTGTTACTACACTGCCACTGAGAGAATTGGGGTTATTAAGTCTGGAGAAGAGAAGACTCTGAGGAGACCTTCTTGTGGCCTTCCAGTATCTGAAGGGGGACCGACAAGAAAGCCGGAGACGGACTTTTTAGGATGTCGGGTAGTGACAGGACAAGGGGGAATGGATCCAAACTAGAGGAGAGGAGCTTTAGATTGGACGTTCTTCCCCATGAGGGTGGTGAGACCCTGGAACAGGTTGCCCAGAGAGGTGATGGAAGCTTCATCCCTGGAAGTTTTTAAGGCCAGGCTGGATGGGGCTCTGAGCAACCTACTCTAGTGGGAGGTGTCCCTGCCTGTGGCAGGAGGGTTGGAACTCAATGATCTTCAAGGTCCCTTCCAACCCTGACAATTCTACGAACTTGGAATAAGGTCTGCTTTCCTTTTACACTGACAGAAACGTACTTTTTAAAACACCTTATAAAATGAAAGGGTTTGTAAAGCCCTCCGTTGAGCACATCTTCTACTTGAGGTGTAGTTAGTCAAATTATATGCTGAGAAGGGTGGCCTCCCTGAGAAGTGCTCTGATTCCCAAACGTGGCTACCAGCTTTTCTCCTCCCCTAGCAACAGCCTCTGCCAGTTGCTGGATTTCTTAATACAGGACCCTGAGTTGTGCAATATTACAGTGATGAGAGAGAGTAGCACGATAGGCTGGCATAGACTCTATCCCTGGCCTCAGCTGATGAGCATCCGGTGCCCCAAGGCACGAGAAGGAAGATAGCAGAGGTCTCTGCATCATGTCTCACCAAATTGCCAGGAATTTCCCAGTTAGGAAATGGCCTTGCCCAAAACTGCTCAGATGGGGAAGATGGTATCTGTGTCCCAGTTGTTAAAATGATTCATGCTGGCAAGTCTGATTTTGCAGGGTACAGATGGAATTCCTTTTCCTAGTACTATTATTATATGGAAACTTACTTTTGGTGTGTTGCAGTGGCTCCTCAAGATATCAGTCCACTACATTTTATCCTTTTACCTGTGCTATCCCTGAGCTTTAGCTGTGAGATCGCTTGTTTTCCTTTCCCCAAGGTGCCTCTCTCCCTATCCAGCTTTCACCCTCTGGATTTCACAGAAGCTACAGAAACCCTGCCCTGTTTCTATTTCTGTCCTCATGAGATACTCAACATGATGTTCAAGGGGTTTTTTGGGAGTTCTGGTGTTTCCTGGAATGAAACAAATTTGACCTTTCAGCAACACTACCCTTTACTAATTATCTTTAAAGGAAGTGAAAACAAGAGCTACATGCCTTTTATTTAATGTATTCTTAGGTAAATTAGTAATACAAAAGAAAACCACTCTGTGAAATGTCCTGTGCAGTCAATTTTAAGGGTTAAGTATGCACAAAACATTCTGAGAGTGGGCAGAGAGAGATGACTTTAGTCCCTAATCCTGTGTTCAGACATTCTGTTAGCAGCAGCTCATTGTAATTAGTTCAATGAATATTCTACTATCGCTATATTTATCACAACACAAACATGAAGATGGTCCTCTTTGGAGAAGCAGAAGGAACAGTTTCACCAGCTGCTATTGTATTGTTCTTTCTATCTATCTATCTATCTATCTATCTATCTATCTATCTATCTATCTATCTATCTATCTATCTATCTATCTCTCTATCTCTCTATCTCTCTATTTCTCTATCTCTCTATCTCTCTATCTCTCTATCTCTCTATCTCTCTCACATGCTGTTTCATGTGTTGTATCACTGCTTTAGACCTTATGGTATTACTTTTAGGCATTTTAATTGTATATTTAATAAAAGAGTTCATTCTCAACCCAGCTCCGAGTTGAATTTGTTTTGAATCAATATGGATTTCTGTGTGTTTAAATCAAACAAACAGTATCCCCTGATGCTTGAATTTGGTCTAATAATCCTGTCCCAGAGCAATAGCTGCCTCTCACTGCGGCTCTGGATGGAGACCCAGCCAGCTCCTCGGAGTATTCTCAACGGGTTTGGATATGATGTGGAACTGGTGCAGCTGTTTCTCTGGTGCACTCCAGAGCTCTGCTACTTGTGCCTTTCCCTCAGACGGGATTGTGTTGGGCTGACACCATTTATGACCAATTATTCAAAGGGCTTGCACCTCTGTGAGGCTGAGCTGGGGTTCTAGACAATGCTGATGGAACGTTGCCCTGTCCTTGCCCCACTCATAAGGTTCTAGCTGGACCCATGGGGCTGAAATCAACTCAATAACATTCCAGTAAGCTATACATTGAAATATCCTTCATTTCTGCCATTGTGTGGTTTGGGAGGGAGGGCTGGGGAGGAGTTTCTCCATATGGTCTCACCTAGAAAAAAGCCCTTTATCCATTAAAAATGGTTCTTTCTTACACAAGTCAGGGGCTGGTATCTTTCACAAAATACAGGAATTAAACTCTCCCTCTAACTTCTCAACATATTTAATGTTATTTGCCCTTCTGATCTGTAGTCTGGAATAAATCAAGGAGACTTTTGACTTGAATACCCTCTCATGATCCTTGGACTACAAGGCAGGTACCACTTTCATAAAGCAGGAGAGATCCTCAAACAAGCCCCCCTTCTGAAGAAAGCAGTGGGAAGAAAATAAGCAACATTTATTTCAGCAAACCCACTATTTCTCTGTCTTTGATTGATGAGGGAACCCCCTGGGTTATTCTCTGAATGGAGCAGCAGAGAGTGGAAAGGTGATTGCTATAAGCAACTGGGCATACTTTCAATTTGGTCTGCTTCCCTTTTATTAATTTGAGGCTTAAAATTTTTTGGTACTGAAAATTTTGAAAAGCAGTGACAAATGCTGGGTTTAAAGTTGTGAAAAAGAGACTACCTACATGTTAAAATTGGGAAAACTGGCACAGACAGAAAATAACTTGTTCAGACAGCTGCAGAAGAAAATAACCAAGCCTTCTTATTTGGCTTTAAGTTACAGACATTACAGTTTAACAAACGGGCCTAGCAATTTATGGGTTTAAAAAAAAATAATTCAGCACCTCCTTTTCCTCTTCTGTAATTAACAAATTTAAAACCACACAAAAATGAGCCAGGGATTTCTAACAGGGAGCAGAGCGAAACCAAATCGAGTTCTCCTAGTATTTTATATGAATCAAAACACTTTAGTGGAAAAAAACAACTTGAACCCTTCTGAATACTTTATTAGTCATCATGAAGCAATATAAAACTCCAGTGTGGTTAAAACACCTCATATCACCTTTAGGTACGATGAAAGCACAATCAATACAAAGGCTTGTTCTCGGTGTGGATGCTCTTTGCGTCTTCTGCCCTAAACGTAGTGCAGAAGGTGGTTTAGATAGTTAGGTGGTAGGGAAGTAAAATATAATACCTGGCCCCCTTAAGAAACATCTGCTTGAGAGAAGCTCTTTTCATACTCCTTTGTCAGTTTATTTTAGGCAAGTAAAGGTGGAGTCAGCTCCCAAGGCACCCCATTTAACAAGCAACTCCTGGCACAACTGTTACGATTTAAACTGATTCGAGAACAAAGCTGAAGACATTTAGAAATGATGAACACAGCATTTGATCCTCAGCAAATATGGATTGAAGTATTAAGGAAGCTGCTTAATAAACAAAAGACACGTCTCTCAAACTATCTTCCTTTTTCAAGGCAACAGTATTTCAAATTTTTTTTTCCCAGATAGCGTGAACTTGTTTTAAAAGTACATGGGATCAAAACTGCTTCCAAATTCAGATTAGAATATTAATGTTTATGACGCTGCCCTGCGATTTGCATAGAGAGACAGCTCGGGGCAGGGGGGAGGGGGCGCCTGAGGACCCCAAGGACAGAAAACACAGGGCTCCCTCCCTGGGACAGTGACTGCCCAATGTCCCTGACCCCTTTGGACACTCTTTCATCACTTTTATGGCCACATATCTTAAGGGGAAGTTGGAAGAACTAAAGAGGCTTTGCTATTTGACGAAGATTCCTTTTTAATTTTGGCGTCCGAATGCAAATCACTTCACAGACTCTACCAAACCATTCCCTCCAACTGGGAGCTGAATCCAGGGAAGAGGCTGAGCAAACACTGCGGAGAAACAACCACATTTGGCTTGCTAATTTTATTTGCATCCCAAACGCCACTTTAAACAAAGCCGTTTGGGTTTGTGTGTGTGAGCCTAACTCATTATTCATGAGCTGCTCTGTGAGGACTCTGAGCCTAGCCTGTCAGGAAAAAAAACCTTAAGTACCACTGGATAAAGGGAAACCTGGACACTAACTCGGATGAGTTAATAACGTGCAGCGCTTTCAGATTGCTTACTTGCCTTTGGCCTTTACCTCCCTTAGAACTGGTCCTAAAATCAGGGCCGTTTTAGAACTGCTTGGGAATAAAGGAACTGCCTGTAAATAACCTGTGAAAAAACATCAAGCAGAAGACTAGGAAGAGGCTGAGCTGATGAACAAAGTGAGTTAGACACAGCCTGTATTTCACTCTATTTATCTTTTTTTAAACTGCATTTCTCCCATAGCTGCAACTTGGAAGTTTTAGGTATGACTATGGCAGGACTGAGAGGCCTCCCAGTCCCTTTTCCTGCTGGATAAAGAATATTGGGAGCAGGCTGTGTTCTATTTTGGTGGGGTTTTTTTTCAATACCACGCTAATTTGGCAGCTAAATAAATGGTAAGAGCTTTACGAAATAGATCTATCTAGAATCTAATAGATTCTAATCGCAGGTGCATGGTCAAACCACTGCTGATCCTGGAAAAATTTAATTTTTTTTCCCGTAAATGCTATAGGTTACACTTGAGAGGGCAGCTGTGATTCTAACTGCATCTATCTGAAGAGTTTTACCCATTTCTGCTTCTACTTCTAGGTGCACTTCCTTGCAGCAATACTGTGTAGGCAGCCACAAATCCTATTGCTGTGGAAACGAAACGCAGAGTTTTAATCATTCTTTCAGTAGTGTAAGAGTTGAGCTCGGTGAGGCCATTCAAGGCCAGAGCTGGAACCACCAGAGGTTTAGTGATACTCAACCAGCCCTTCAGGGTGTTTTCATAAACCTGATAAATCAGATGAGTTCATCTGTCATTGAGCTATGTGGTTATTCATAGCAGATGCTACCTTTCCAGTAAGGGATAAGTATTTGGTGCAGGGAGCTGGTGGAAAAAGACGTTACCTCTGCCTGTAAAAAAGTCACCAAAATACTGAATGTTTTTCTAAAAAAAAAAAGGAATTTACAGGCTGCATCTGCTTGTAGCTCAAAATTTATAGCCATTTCTTAAGTGAGCCACCTGCACCTATTCCAGGTTGATGTTCCCAAAATCACGAGGACCTTTTATTGATATTTTAGCGACCAGGGTGAAGTGAGAGTCTCTTCAGCCTAACCTCCAGTGTCCATTTATGTTGCAAGGACTTGAACTGCTAGATGTTAATTGAGTATCTCAAAAGAGGAGCCAGGTTCTGGAGCACTGTAAGGGAATCTTTCTCCCTCTGAGGCTACAGGGGAGGGTTGTAAACCATTCTCACATGACTGGCTATGCCAAATAAATAGTTAAATTTGCTGGGTTGCTCTCCATAGTAAAAAAAAAAATTAAAATAGCTAGCAGCGTGGCTCCGTGGGCTGGTCTTTGCGGTTTATGCAAAGTATGATTGACAACACGCAGGAAAATTTGGCCCCATCTGATACTGTGAAGCAACCGTGCTGTTGAACTGCAACACACTTTGCCAGCAACTCGCAGCCACAGATGGGGCCCTGTCAGGGTTTGAGCAGCTCGCAAGGTACAGAAAAAAATAACTGGAATGACACATATCCCATAATAATTCGATCGCCATAAAACTACTGAAAAAAATCACCGTGGTTTGTCCTTAGATATTGGACTACGACCTATACTCAGAACTTCATTTCTGGGAGCATCTGGGCATCTCTCTTGCCTTCCCAAGGAGGGTAGAGAGCAGGATGATGGGTGGAGTCTCCTGACTTCACGGCTCACTGGCATCCCTTCAGAGTCCTGCAGGCATCCAAGAGGCAGGTCCAGACTTGAGCAGCGATGGATTCCGAAATGAACCAAAGGCATTTTTGAAAGAGGAAGCAGGCGCAGAGACGAGAAATGTGTTTAGGCTCAGAAAAAGTCCTGCCAAGCAATGGTTTGTACTTAGAAAGCTTTTTTGAGAGCCTCCTGAAGTCGTCTATGAAATAAAACACCTGGAGAACGTGCCACAGTAAATAAAGAACCGTGAAACTCGTCTATGGAAGCAAAGGTGTGGAGGTCAGCATGAACAGGGATGGCTTTGGGTCTCTGATAGCTCTCATCCTGCACGGATTAGCTCTCCACCGGTAGTGCTGACAGCCTTGGTGTGTCAGGGCCATTCAGTAAGGTCACTGTGGTTATTCCAGCTTCACAGGGGTGCAGACAGGACTGGGGCCTTTACAGCTGGGGTTTTAGAAAGAGCCACGGCAGCAAAGTGCCCCTGTTGTGTAGCTCACCAGCTCTGGCCCAATCCTCTGTCAGTACCAAACCTGTGGCAGCAGCCCTATGACTTTGTAGCAATTAATTTCATCCTCTGTGATCCCACCGCTGCTTCTTAGTTCTATAACTGCTTCCTCCAGCTCTTTGCCAGTTTCTGTGAGTTATCCCCTTGTGTTGCTTTCTGGTTTTCCTTCCTAAGATGGGCAAAGCAAACAGGTGGCAGGTAAAAGGCTGATCATAATTTCTTGGCCTTTGTTCCGTGGCATACACTGTGCTTACAAGCTTGGTACGACCCTGTCTTTCTGGGTAACAGGTAAAAAGAGGGTGTAACTGGGCCAGGACGGTGGGAAAGCGGCAGGGGAGGGCAGGGGGTGGCAGCTTTGTGCTGTGAACACAGAGCTGCTGTGTTGGTTTGCTGGAACAACAGACTCGGCCCTGGTACAGAGCAGAAAGCAGATGTGTTGGCAGAGTTCTGTGGGCAGGAAAGCAAAGAACTGTTCCTGCCTGCAGCATTCCTGCCTTTGTTAGCGTGAAACAAACATTAACAGGGCATCCACCCAGCCCAGGCTTTCCCAGAGCCACCCAAGGCAGGGGTTCTGCATCAGTAGGAGCTGCAGAGCAAATACTCTGCACTCACCAGAACACGCTGCTCTCTTCTTTTAAACGGTGCCCTGCTTTGTTCAAAGCCATCTGCTCTTGCGTGGAGACAGCTCAGAGAGAAGTGGATTTCCGTGCTCTTGAGACAGCGCCGTGTTTCGTGTGCCACTTGCAGCAATGCACCTGCTGCAGCAAAGAGCCGACTTTGGCACGGCCAACTGAGGATTAAATCGCCTAAAAAAAATATATGCAAAGGCCTCCTAATGGTCCACCCAGGAAGAAAGAGCCTGGCAAGTCTTCTGTCCCCTTTTTGACCAGGGTTGGTCACAGGACGCTGTGTCAAGAACAGGCTATTTCTTCACCTAAATGGGCAAAGCCAAGGGAACAGGAGGGAAGGGAAGGAGTTCAGACAAGGAGAGAGCATTTTTAGACACTGCATAGAAAGACAAAGACAAAAGCAGCCAGGCAGTCAGACACTTTTCTGACAACTTTTCCCACATACTGTCTTTTTTTTTGTTTTTTTTCTCTCAAGACACTGGAGATGCTGGCTGCAGGGTGGTCCAGTTCCACCAGAAAAAAAAGCGGAGCGTGGCACAGCACTCGGCTCTATCCCAGCTTCACCAGCCCTTTGGGTTCACCTCCACCTCCTCAGTGGTCTCCTGGCAATATCTACCAGGAGACACCTCAGTAGGGCAGTTGATTCCCACATAGACGGTGCTACTGGCTTTGGAACAGAGCAGTGGGAAAGGCGAGCGGTGGGCAGGAGCCTGTACAATGGCTGTTTGCTTTGCCGCTTTCTCACCTTTCTTTTTCCCACTGCCACACCTTAGGTGGTGGGTTGGATTTTGCTTAAGCTGGGCTGGCTGCGTGTAACGTTACTCCGGGGATTCGTTGCTTCTTAAGCTGCAGCTCCGAAGCAGAAGGCGGCAAGAAGAACAAAACATCAGAAAGGGCTCGGGACAAAAACAAAGCAGCAACAACAAAGCAAGAGGGGCAGGTGAAAAGGGGGATAAAGAGAGCACATTTTCTAGGAAATATTCCCAGTTCTCTCAAAATACTGATACAAAGCCAAGGTGAGACCCTTCCAAGGATTTTCCACAGACTTCACTGGCCAGATTCCTTTTTCCATGACTGACAGAGTCTTTCCTCTCACAGCTCGTGCTCTGGTGAAGACATGAGCTCCTGTCTCTCTGCTGATTTCAAGCAGCACTGTAGGTGCTCAGCAACATCGAAAACTGGTCCTGTTACCAGAAACAGGTTTGATGAAATGATTGTGCAGAAAATTCACCTGTTGCTGCAGGTGTGTAGGTGTAAATTGGGATTTAATCAATCATCTCAGTTGCTCTGTTTTGCCACCGAGCTGCAGAAAACACTTGTGGGAAGGGGCTGGATCAGTCTCCTGGGGCACAGAGGGTTCTCGTGACCACTTGCACGAAATGGGCACTTGTGCTGAGCCTTCCACAGTTTGCAGGGTGGTTTTGAGTGGCCTCGGTATAAAACTACAGCAACAGCCGGTCAAAACACTTGGATTTCATGCTTGAATTTGAAGGGTTTGTCTTCTCCTAACTCCACAGCTTTGTTGCAGAATTAGGGCTTAATCATTAATTTCCCCGTGTCTGTGGCCTGCGTGCCTGCTGTGCAGTGAGAGCCAGGGCTGGACTGATAAGCTGCTTTGGAAAAGCTGATCTATGTTGCTCTGATTCCTATTACTTCCCCTTTGGTGCTGAAATACAACCTACACAAGCCATGACTGCAGCTTAATTCTGGGTGGGGACCACGCAGGAGGCCGAAGTCTGCATTGTTTAATAAACATATCAAAGCAGTTTATAATTATCCGTTATTGTTCAAGTCCACAACATGTAAATACTGTTTCTTTCCATCACACAGGTGAGAAAACTAAGTGATACGAATTTCCCCGTCTCTCACTGTGGCCTTCTCGCAGAACCAAGAGGAGATGGCGCTGTCTGACTCCTGCAAGCTGAAGAAAATCCCAGTACATGACCATGCATAGCCCTTCCTAGTTGCCTTCACTAAGTGGGTTTCTCCTCCCAGATGGTGCTGTAAAAACCTCCTGTAGAAGCACTCGCTGCTAAAAACACCACTACTGTTGGAAAATACCAATGCCAAGCTAGAAAAAAAAACAAACCACACTGGAAGTGACCTCGTCTCAGCTCCTGAGGTTCATTCTATTTGTGTGTGCGGGGCGGGAAGGGGGGAGGAGGCGGGGGAAGCAGCCTCCAAACATGATTAAAACATTGTTTTCTGCGAGACGTGCTGTTCTGACCTTCCAGCTCGCTCTGAAAAAGGGCACTCTGGAGCCTCTGCAACCACCAGCACATGAGTCACTCCTAAAATATCTTTGAATGAAAGAGATTGTCTAGATAGTGCCGCTCTCCCACCGCCAGCACCCGGTCAAACCTCCTATGTGCTGTCGCCTCATGGCTGAAGCTGGTGCCCAGTCACAAGCACTGGTTTTGGCTCAGTGGCTTTTGGATGGAATAATGTCGCTCACCTGGTTAATCAAGACCGGGAGCTGCTAAGGCATCTCTCATGAGCCACTGAAATAGCAGTTTCTATCCTCAAATTCATCTATTTATAGCGAGAAGCAGCAAAAACACACAAACAGGTGTCCAAAGTGCATTTAAAACCTGTGAGGAGCTCAAAGATCCTCCCCCAAGAGGAGCTCTTAAAATGTGCATCCCTGTGTAAGAATCTCAAAACACAGGGCAAATACATCTTTTAGTCTTCTCTGGTAAGTCTCTAAAGAACATCTCGTGTCACTGTAGGCAGAGGAGACGTGAAGCAGCAGACGGACAGGAACATCTCAGGTGAATGAAATGCCTCCTCTAACTCCATAGCTGTCAGCCTCTCCCCTTCTCCAAAAATTAGGCAATATTTCCTAGAGGGTGTAACGTTTGCTGACAGTATTTGCAGTGCCGCCGGTTGCAACACCGCCGTCCTCCCACTCCCTGCCCGAGCTCCATACGGCCAGAGAGAGATTAGCTTGGGTGGGTTGGCCATGAGAGGTAATCCAGGAAGGTTGAAGGTAAGGCCAGGACAGGATCCCGACTGGCTCTGCCTGAGCACCGGAGCTAATCAGAGGCATTGTGCACGACCAGGAAAATATAGAGAACGTTCTTGAAGGTCGCCGTGACCGCCCGGGAGGAGCCGGTGCCAGAGTATTCACACCGGCTTGGCACGTCCACATTGGAGGATGCAGGGCCAAGCCAGAGAGAAAGTGAATCTAAGCCAAATTCCACCTTCTACCAACTTTTCTCACCCCTTTTAGTTGGGGGAGTTGCCACATGGGTTTACTGCTGAATTTTCAGTCTGCCTCCCTTGTAATTTTAATTGCAAGGAGCTGTCTGTGTTCCCTGGAAGGGCATCTCTCAGGGATCTCTCCCCTGGCAGAGGAAATTTCAGCATCTCCGGTGCTGCTGGGAGATGTGGCAGAATTTTTCTGGGTAGGCCAATAATAGAACTGTTGTGTCTGTGGTTGGAAGTGTGAAAGCCTGGCAGCAAACACAGACCTTTCCAAGCTTGATCTTCTGATATTAACCCTGGAGACGACCTGCTCCTTGTGCTGAGGTCACAAAAAAAAAAAAACCCACGTTATTTTTTGCTCCTGCATCTGAAGAACAGAAAAATCTATATGGAAAGAGGAATTTAAGGCTATATAAATAGGCCTTTCTATCTTTGTATTTTTGACTGCGACTCCGTAAGTGTCAAAATCCTTTATTACAGAGCGTTTGGTAGCATACAGCAGCTGTCTGAAAAAAACCAAGGTCCCATTGTTTCAGCCACTTTTGACTGCTCTCAATTAATGGCCTAATAGAAAACAAAACTGTGAGGGAGGAGAGCTCCTATAGAAACAGTGATTTGTCATAGTCATAAAATAGTTCATGTAACCATTAAACTGGCAACAAATACACTCAAACCCATACTTTCCTGTTCTTATCCCAGCATTCTCAGACTCCTGGAAACATATGTAGGCCCTTACGAGGTTTGGGATGAAGAGGGATGCAGGACTCTCTTCTCCCCTTTCCTTTTAACCCAATTAATCCCTAGGTTTAGGCTTTAGGTTTATTGTAGGCTCAGCTCACCAGGAGCTGCAGCTTAGTGACACAGGAAAACTATTCAAGGCATTAAAGAACCAATTATAGGGAAAGAAAGAGAAATATTTGTAAAAGAATTCTCTGTATTTGGCAGTTATCTCACGCTATCATCAGTTTATCCCCTCCACACTCCTTTTAAAATACGTTTGAACTTATGTCTTCTATATAAATTCAGTGTCATTTTTGGATCAGTGTGAGCTGTGTTTGGACAGTGTCACCGCTGCCTTTTTCCATGGCTCTGGGTGGGTTTGCAGGTGTGCTTTTGATCCCATCTGGCATGCAACAATCACAGAAATACCACGCTCGTTCCTCTGCAGGATGCTCTGGCTCAGCTCTTGGGTGGTCTCTGAGCTCAGAGACTGGATTCCCTTTGGACAGGGAAGGCACTCACCTTGTCCCACCAGTAACGGATGGCAGTGACAATCTGGTGTCCACAGCACACATGTTATGGGAAAGGAGCACTCTCTTTCCCTGCGGATCCACTTTTATTGCAGGGATACATTTGCAGGAGGCTAATTTTGCCCTGTTACCAGTTTTCACCGTTTGATGAAGCCTCGGCAGATTTAGCAGCACGCCCTGCACTGGAGCAACTCCAGTGGCCAGCGTTAACAAAGTCCTGAGCTCTGCAAACTCTGCCTCAGAAAGGAAAACTACACTATGGACAAAGAATGCATTTTCCTGTCTTTAACCTGTTGAGCTGTTGGTGATTGGGCACTGGAGAGAATGAAATCGGACTTTCTGCTTTGCTGTCGGGAGCAGCACAAGTGGCAAGGGTGTCTCAAGCAGAAGCGAAGCCTGACCTTTAGAAGACTTGAGGAAAGCCGCAGAAGAGTGAGCAAAAATATGCCAGCCAGCAGCCACTCAGAGCTCTGAACCGGTTTTCCTATTTTTCTTGTAGGTAACTCTACTCGGAGACACACACGGATTGCTCAGCAACCCTCCTGTGACGTCACTGTTGGAGAGCTTGAGCTAAAAGCACACACTTTTGTGGAAATCCCTTTGCATTTTTAAGACCAGAGCCCTGTTGCAGGCTCACCAGCAGCAGCCAGGCAGCTGTTGCTAGGGGAGCAGTCCGTGTTTGGAGCGCTGAAGCCTTTCTGACCCTCCCAGACAACAGAATCTCCACATACATAAAGCAGAAGCAGGCTGGCTTTCCGAGCCTCCGCTTCCTGGTGTGAACCCTCTGCTCTCCAGTCAATGAAAGAAGGCAGCCTGTCCTTCTCCAGAGCGCAACCTGCTCCATCACAGGATGCTTTGTTTCTTTAGAAGCTGTTTATGGCCTGTCTAGAAGTCAAGTGCAAGTTCCTCCAACTGAAGGCAGGGCGGGGAGCAGTTCAAGCTCTCCTGAAGTGTTTAGAAACGGCTGAGCAAAGGTTAGAATTTCTGTTACTTTTTGTGAGCTTAAAATAGGGGTTTAGCCCTTGAAATAAGGGGCTAAAAGGCGAGGAGTTGTGGTTGCACAGAATGCCTCTCTAATCTCCCTGAAGATAAGGGAGAGGGCAATTTATCAGTAAGATGCTGGAGCCATTTGTGTCATCTAACGACAGCAGTGCTGACTGACAAGCTAAACAGCTATTCACAGCTGTATTATGATATTTGGAGTGAATTTTCCAAGCCCTTACTCCAAACATGAAAAATCCTCACAAATTTCCTCTCTGAGATATCATCAGATGACCAAAACTGGGCAGCCTGCTGTCATCAGATATATTTTGGTTAAAACAGGCTGAACAACTGGAAGCTGAAGTTGCCCTAGACAAAGAATACCAGATATATCTGAAAACAGCTCTTGGATACTGCTCCACCATGAGCAGGAGGCTTAGGGAAAGCATCCAGTTACTTAAAGCAACCCAAGAGCTACACTGAGGGAAATCAACGGGAAGGAAGTAGGAAGAGCACAGAGATTAGGTACAGAAGCACTGAGATCCCCAGCACAGCCACCAGCAAGCTTATCCCTAGAGACCACCCATAAGAAGCTGCAGGTGGAACGCAGAGCCTGTGTATTCCCAGCTAAACAACCGAGCCAAAATAAAGATGCTGAAGAAACGAAAAAAAAAAATCTGCAAAGATAGTGAGAAAAGGCATCTAAACCCAATAGAGCAAATGAGAAAAAAAGAGAAAAATGCATCTTACAGACTTCCCCAGATCACTCCTGACTCTGGCAAAGTGGCTGACGATGCTCTTCTCGTTTGCAGGCAAGGCTGAGATGGCTTCTGTGCCAAGCAAGAGGAAAAAGAGCACTGAATCCGTGATGAGAGGAGGCAACCACCAACAGGCCAGGTCCTTAGAAGCTGACAGAGGTGACTCTTGTATCCTCGTTATCAGCTATTAATTGTGCCGAGGCCTAGGAGCAGCTTCTCAGTTGATGCCAGTATCAAGGGAGTTAAATCTTCTGCTGGCCACTAATCTACAGACATATTGCGCCTAAATTACACCATTTTCATTTAAACCTTGTGAAAATACAAGACAGAATTTATTGATATTGGCCGACAAATATCTAGTGAAATGAAAATATTTTGTCCCAGCGTGTTAAGTGTTTTGTTGAAGAAAACCTCAAGCTATCCATTAGCGAGCAGTTGCTTTGAAAAGAAACCATTACATTTTTTTTTTTTATGAAGAGATAATTTGGCTGAAATGTCACAAATCTTCCAATGACAAAAGCTGCAGTATTATTTTTTTCTGATATATTTTGTTGTTGAACTCAGCTCTGTGCACTGGCAGTAAGAACTATATTTGCTTCCTTCAAATGAAAACCTTTTTTACTACAGAGGTAATCTTTAGGGCATTGCTTGTCTCTAAAAAGATGCTTAAATTATTTAGCTTTCTTAAATGAAAATTTCAGCAGGATTTAAACTCTGGTTTCTAGAGAAATCAGTCTGCTACTGTGCTGTTAAACCTTCCTTTGCACGGGAAAGGGAGAAAGGAATTTCTGTCTTCTAAACTCCGCTCTTTTTTTTGGTCTTTTGGTAGCAAATGACACAAAGCAGTTCCCTGCCAGTGTGTTTATCCCCCTGCGCATTGAAAGCAGAGCTGAGATGAGGTAGGAGCTGCTTATACAGGCACCAGCAACACACAGTTCCCAACAAAATTAATGAGCCGAATTCAAAATTGTCTCAAGCAATGTCATTTACTGGCTGCGCTCGGTGTGAAGGCGGTTGCTGTGCGGGCTCTCTGGAAGGGAATCACACTGTTTCATTTCATGCTGCTAGTTTATGTGACGAATTAGAAGACCGTTTCCCCAGAGGCTCTCCCATCACCCCCATCCACAAATACCTGTTGGACAGAGAGAGGCTCTTTCACAGGACAACCTAGAACTGAGCTCAGCTGCATGAGCTCAGCCTCTGAAATACCTGCTCCTCTCTGCTGGTTTTGTAAGTCAAGCCACTCTGCATGTGCTTTCCTGAGAGCTCAGATCCTGACAAGCAGCGAATCCCATCACTGATAAACAAGTGAAAAGGCCCTTGCCTGAAATTTATGCAATCAGGCAATGGGAATAACCCCCTGCATCTCTATTTTCTCCTTATCTCTTTAAGAATTAGCCATCTAAGGCTGCAAAAAACACACAAACAGAGAAGGACAAAGGGGACTCTCCTGCTTCAATAATACATGTCAAAAGATTCAATGAAATGAAGGTTCATCACGAATACTGGGAGATTCCGTAATTCGAGAGAAAAGATGCAATAAAAGGCTCCCACCCCCTGGGCCTCTGTATAAAGATGAGAGAGGGAGAGACACGTAGGTGCCCAGGCTAATGGTAATACCTTACCAGCACTTCCATCACTGCAGGGTATTTCATGTGTCCATGTCTCAGGATAAATGGGATTGTTTAAAATTAGTTAATTTCTGAGCAATCCAGGCAAGGAGGGAGATGATAAAAGAGCCCAAAAAGCTCTCGCAAGAAGGTATGAATGAGCAAGGAAACGTTCAAAAAACAGACAAAGAAATATTTACGTTCCCCTATCAAAGAGTAAGAAGAAGAGGACTCTAACACACCCTGCTAAAGCAGAGGAGAGAGAGATCAGCCTCCCTCCTGGAAGATAGCAGGAGCTGGAGGGGTGGTACCACTTTGTGGTACAACCTTTCCATGAAACACATCTCATCGAGGAAACAGCTGAGCTCTGCTACTTCTGGGCACGGCTTTTCGTTTCCCTGATGCTTATGCAAAATACATGACCCCTGTCTTCCAGCTACTTGCAAACAGTTTGTTCAAATAAAAGTGGAGGGAGTCGCTCCTGAACGGTCTCTTCTAGAGGCAGATAGAAGGTGTTACGGTTTTTTGCCCGTGATGGTAAAAATGAGGTAAGTGACCAAAGAGCCAGGCACCGCTCTCTGCTGGAGAGTCCTCCCTGTTGCAGTTGCAGCTGCCCCACCATCCTCAGCTCCAATAAGGGGCAGCTTGAAATGGACAATGAAAAAAAAAAAGCTCATTTTGGCTGGTTACAAGGCATTGCCGAGGCAGTGTTTTCCATCATGGATGCTGCACCCTGCCTAGTTTGGTTTGAACTGATTGTTTAGTATGATTTCTTTTTGGTTTGGTTTGGGTTTGGTTTAAGGAGGAAATTCAAAGCAGGAATCCAGGGATTAGCACTGATAATGCCGCCGTTTGTAACAACACGACGGCTTTTGCTGTTAGAACCCTTCGGCG
Source organism: Baryphthengus martii (assembly GCA_013396935.1). Taxonomy (NCBI): domain Eukaryota; kingdom Metazoa; phylum Chordata; class Aves; order Coraciiformes; family Momotidae; genus Baryphthengus; species Baryphthengus martii. The sequence goes on along the minus strand of VWZK01021920.1, from coordinate 283,228 downwards.
CCAAGTCCTACGTGAAGCGGGTATTTAAAGCCAGTCCCACCTCAAAGAGTTTGCAAACCTTTATTCCAAAGCAAACTGAACCAGGTGTGAGAGCCTTTTGAGAAATCCAGTAACTGTGGGCACAGAGTTCACTGTGTGTGGACTGCACCTGTGCAATGAAGACATAAAACAAGTGCTCGTAAAATACGAGAGATAACAATGCCCAATACCTTTGCTCCTGAAAGGAGTTTTGTCATTGAGATAGAAGTTTTTTACTCGTGTGATCACAGGATATACTATAATAAATAATAATAAAAGAATAGTCCAAAGAGCAGGTAACTCCAGCTTTGTCCTCTGCTTGCTTCCTGCTCCCCCCTTCCCTCCCACCACCTAATTCCAGGGGGAATAGAACTGGGGCAGGGCTGCCTTTTTTCTTCTATGCCAAGGCTTTACTGTTCCCAAAAGTTTTGTGCATAACCCAAGCTGAAGAGAAACCAGAGGGGTGGTTCCTCAGCCCTGTGAATTTTCTCAACTTTCACTTTTGCAGCTACTTCTACCAGCTGTGAAGCGGAGCTTGACAAAGCCAAGACTCAGGAGAACGGAAGGCAGGCTCCAGAAAAACAGCCAGAAGAAGAGATACCAAAAGCACCAGTGGGACCAGGACCATATTTTTATATTGGTGGATTTAATGGAGCTGATCTGTAAGTAGGTCCTCTCAGCAGACTCATATGTACCATGTACTCGTATGACCATATATGAAGTCATAAAGTGTTATCCATTACCTGTTGGCCTCAAGTAATTTTCCCTTGATATGCTGTCTTTTCCGAGGGGTACACCTGGGGGAACATTTGCAGATAAATCAAACAGAAAACACCCACTGGAAGGCCACCAGTAGTAAAGTAGCAAGTGCTACATCTTTGCAAAAAAAACCCAAAACCTAATACTGCTGTTGGTGTAATGAAAGTTTCTCTACTGGGGCTGTTCAGAAAACACTTAGCTACACCATGCAGCAGATCTTTGAGCATCATCACCAGAGCGAGAAACCACGGCTGTTGATCCACATTCTGTTGTGCTAAATGTAAAGCAAGTGAAAAATAAGATTTGTGCCCAAGAAAAATTGTCAGAGCAGCAGTTCCATTGATCCTTTTCTGAGATCTTTCCAGCATATTGACATTCTTCTCTAAATGTTGTCATCCACAGGCACCACAGAATCCCTGCTGCAAACAGCACTTTCCTTCCTCTGTTCTCAAAGTTTTGTCTACAAACAGTTTTTTTCTCCCTCTATTCATCATCTCTCCCTAAACTCCTCAGCTCCTTATTAAGACTGGACCCTGAACATTTCTATTCCACAGGTACCAGTTGCATCCTAATTGGCAAAACCCTGCTGCAGTGGTACAAGTTCTCATTAGAGCTGTTAAATCATAATGTTCTTCGCATCCTCAGCTATTCCCCCCACCCTCCAAGTTCAGTCCAGCAGGTCCAGTAATAGTCACTCTAATTAAGACTTCCCACCTTATCGCTCACCCAGGGGCTTCTGGGCATGTGAGGTCAGGCTCCCAGAGAACATTATTAGCAGTTCAAGGCATATGAACTAAGTATTTGTTAATAGAAGGGGGGTACTTTTCTCTTTTGTTTTCCTTATGCAGTGTGAGCATCTATTGCCAGAGCAGAGGCTGGCAGCGTATCTATGACAACAGAAGAGAGGATTATGCACTGAAATGGTGTGAAATGAAGTGCCCAGAGACCTATTACCGTTTCAAAGAAGGTAAAGGTGCCTGTGGGTCTATGAGTGGGAGGGGGTGGTGGGAAAAACTTGAGAACGCTGGACTTCTGACTCCCAGGGCAGAGGAGGTCACCTGAGAGTGGGAGAAACAGAAAACCTCAACTTCTTGGTAGATCTCAGAGGGGACATCAAATCTGGATTGCCATGGTGATTAAAGAAAGGGGTTTAGACAAGAAAACAGCTTTGGGAGAAAATACACTATTGAAATGAACTAAGTCTGGTGAAATGAGCAGTATAGAGATTTAAACCCAAACCAGCACAATCACTTAAGAATGAAGTCCTCCCTCTTTGGATTTGAGCCCAGGCTGCGGTAGGATGAGTCGGTTTGTTCTGCTACCAGGTCGGACAGAAACACCTTCACAGGAAGTGTTTTCGCTGCTCTATGAGCTGTCACTACTGCCTTACAGCAAACTGGTCAGAGTCAACAGTGACAACATCAGCTTCAGCCTCCTGATTCTGCTGCGTGGGACAATGAGGGCAAGCTTTTTGTTGTTTTTTTTCTTCTCATACAGGTGAACAGCTTCTTTATCAGATTCCCAACAACAGCATCCTCACCAGTAAGATAGGGCTGTTATGCTGCCTGAGAGAGCAAGAGCAGATGATGAAAAAGATGAGTAGGAGCTCTCATTTCAAGTAAGAACTCTGACCTCTTTGAACCTTGACCAGAAATGTGCCAACAGTAAGTGAGAGCACGTAAACAAAGGACCAGTTTCTTCTGGATGTGTAACAGTATAAGATACAAAATATATGGGGTTTTATTTCTATCTTATCTTCTAGAAAAAATATTTTTTCTCCCCAAAAGTACATAGATAAGGCACAGAATTTCTTCTTTCTCTATATCTGGAGTTACAGGAGTAACAGGTCCCCTAAAGACAACAGTCCTAGTCACTCTGTTTTGGGTACATCATCCTGCTGGAAAAGCCACAACTTCTTGTACCACAGACTCTGTAAATACAAGAGAAGCTTGTTGCCATTTCTGCTCCTTTATTTTTGACCTACCAAAAAAATCAGATGGTAAACCTGTACCCTGGCTACCTGCGGCCATCTCAACTAGCGTTGAAAAACTGAGCATAAAAAGAATATCTTTAGCCTATTATATATTCTTGAAAGCTTATGGAACGAGGTAGCTCAGGAAAAACATACCACAAACACACAACTGTCCACAAGCAGGAGAAAAAAAGTAATTTCATAAGCCTCAACTTGCAGCCATCTTTCTGGTGGAACGAATGTGTTGGGTGGGGCTTTCAACTTGGATTTCATTCTCCTGTAGGTTACTGAAGATGGAAGAATTCTTCCCTGAATCTTTTCGCCTGGACTTAAAAGATGAGAGAAATGCCTTTTTTGAGCTTTACAAAGGTGAATTGTCTTAATGATGGTGGTGGTAGTGATCAATTTAAATAGCTGTGACCTGCTCATGCAAGTACAGACAGTACTAATGCCGGACATCTCTCTGCACGTGTATGCACCAAGGGAGCAGTTTTCAAAGCCCACTAACGGGCACGTCGGTGTTTCCTACCACACACATCACTCTCATAGACTCTTTCTCTCTGCAGAAGATCAGATTTGGATCTGCAAACCGAGTGGCTCTAACCAAGGACGAGGGATTTTCCTGCTTAAAAATCCAGCTGCTCTCAACACCCTTCAAGCCACGCTCCACAGCACTGAGGAACACCTACTCAGAAAGAGGGTGTCCTGTAAGACTCCTCAGGCAAGGATAGTGCAAAGGTAGAGACTGAAGCCTGGGAATTCATGTGTGAGTAGAATTCCTGTGCTTGCTTAAGCGCACTGGCCTCAGAGAGCTGAATTATTCCATAGGTATTTAATGTGGTTACAGCACATCTCATCAACCTATGAGATTTCATTTTGTGGGAGAGAGGCTTTTTCTCTGGTTAGTCTGTCTTGTCTCCACACTTCACTCATTCCAAGCTAGATCTTTTTCATCAGAAAGATTTGAGTTTACCTTTGTCTGGAAGGTTAAGAATGACTTCAAAAGGCCAGCTGCTACAAGTGAGCAAGTTCTGTGCATAAAGCCTTCTGTAAAAGCCGTTCAAATCAGATACGATCCCAGCTTCTTACACAAAGTGAGCATTTTACAGGTTGGAGAGCTGCGATAGCTCTTCCATACCATCTAATAAAGCCACTCAAACATCTTTGTAACTCTGCCTCAATGCTGCAAAAGTTTAACCTCAATCAACAGGCAGTGGCTAGTAGTCACTGGGGTTCTTATACTGTTTTATTCCTTGGATGAATAAAGGAGCCATGCACGTTCTTCTTTGTAGAACATGCACCCTCTCAGCCATTGCTAGGCTATTTTGTGAAGCAGAAGAGCAGAAAAAGGATGGGAAAAATAAGGCAGCAGCAGTCATGAGAACAGTTTCAGCCACTGAACGTAACTTGCTTACTCCTACACAACTCGCGGTCACCCTTTGCCTCAGTGTCCCTCCCTCCATCGAGGAGGGTGTGCTAATTAAATCACTTTAGTCCTTTGAGAGGAGTGAATAAAACTTTGAAAGAGAAATGCACAAAAAAGATGTTTTCATTGTTTATCCTGGGAGCTGCAGTTGCGAGGTGCCTTTGATGCTGCCTTTAGCGTGCACTGGGCGTACAGGGCACTGGAAATTTCATGGTCCCTATACAGCCATGACATCCCCTGGCACTGTCATGACATGCCAGCAGGGACAATGTGACAGACTGGTGAGAACACTCCAGTCTCAACATGGCAAAAGCACGTTTTGCCACATAACGATCACGACGTGTCCTGGCAAAGCGGTGACAGCAACTCCTCGCGCTCCCTGTGCCGCTTCCCTGGCATTCTGCTGCATCTTTACCTTGCATGAGAACGCAGAGCACAGCAGCCTTTCCTAGAGCTTCCCTGGCACTACTTCCCTGCTTACATTCCTCCAAACAGATCTTTCCATAACAAAGGGACGGCTGGCCTCACTCAAAAGGATAGGAGAGGTTTGCGAAATGGTAAACTGGGAGGATGATCCTACAGCCTGGAGGGTGTTCGTGTAGCAGCCGGTATAATACGGAGCAAAGCAACAACTGCCGGAGAAAATCAGATGAAGGGCCTTAGACCAGGATGTGGTCTTTGACGTGGACAAGCAGCAGTGCCAGGGGAAGAAGTGGTTGGTCCCTATCTTAGATCTCACCTTGATTTCTATCAGCAAGGAACAGCTTATGCCGTTATACGAGGCTCCGTACGCCTCTGACAACTGTTGTGAGCGCTGATTGCTCCAACAGCGTATCCTTGTTGTTTAGGGAGAGATCCAGCAGCGTTTGATGATAAAGGGAAACAATTCCCAGATTACATCACTCTGGCAATAAAAGCACTGGTGCTGCATGAAGGGCTCTTTGTGTTCAGGCATAAACTTTGTATATTCTCCAGTAAATATTAGTAAATCTTTAATTACCTCCCGCTCCTGAGACTCGCAGCTTCTGCTCCTCTGGAAAAGAGCTGTTTGGCATTTCCATCCTCTTCCATGAGCGCCCTCTGCTGCCATTCACCTGGAAACCAGTGCTGGAAAAGGGACGGAGACCAGTTTTGTGGTGGGAAAGGTGGGGTTTGGGGAGAGCTTTGAACTGTTCTATATTACGGCTGCCTGTTGGTGACGTGCGTTGACATTCTGCTCGCCCAGGTACATCCACCGGCCTCTGCTGCTGGAAGGGAAGAAGTTTGATGTTCGTTCTTACCTCCTCATTGCCTGCACCGCTCCGTACGTGTTATTTTTTGCCCAGGGTTATGTCAGGCTGACCTGTGTCAATTACGATGCTGCTTCTGATGATCTGACCGTGCATCTGACCAATCAGGTAAACTGAGGTCGCCGAGTCCAGAAGAAGGGGAGGGTGTGGTTGACAGAGATGGGAGGCAAAAAAAAAAAAAAAGGGTTTTGAAAGGCTAAAAAGAAATGCCTTGAGCATATAAGATCCCTGCAGCCACGCAATTGTCAGGCATGGCCACAGGGCTGAAGAGAAGCAGATTTAGGTTCTGTTTTCTGCTATGGACCAGTTCACTGCTTAACCTGACAATTTCTCTCCCTGGACCTCTTTTTCCTGCCATTATTCTCTCATGTATCTGTAGACCATAAGCTCCTTAGGGCAAGGAGACTTTGATTGCAGCTACCTAGCACAGAGGAGCCTTAATCTGGGCTCAGGATTTTGCTGATCCTGTTGGGCTTAAGCAGAATAATCATAATGATGTAAGATGCAGATGTGTTCTCCAAGAGCCATCATTCTTAAATCTCCATCTTTACCCCTCAAATAAGAGCTATAACTGGCCAAGAGTGTTCCGGCTTGCAAGAGAACATCTATTTTGTTGCAAAAAATAGAAGTCTTTCTTGCTCAGATCTGAGTTTTCACTTCGAATGAGGCCCCTCAATAGTTAGAACTGGCCCTGATGAAAGAGAATTAAAAGAATCAGAGAGAGAACAGTTTGCTTTCAAAGCCCTTCTCTCCTCCCTGTGTCACGCTGTGTTCTGAGAACCAGCAAAGCACGCATTAGAGAGGTCTCAGACAAGCCCCCCTGCGTTGGAGTTTTAGGGTTCCTGCAGAAGCACAGCTCGGGGCAGCAGGTTAGAGCGGCTTCCTGCAATTCCTGCCATTATCAGGATGCCGCTTGTTTTCCTGGAATAGTTTGTCTGCTCAGCTAGAGAGCCATCCACTCGGGAATTCGTGGTAGGATCTCGTGGCACAGGTGACATTAAACAAATGATAGCTGTTTACTAGCAGAACAGAAATTATCTGGGCTCCTGCTGGGAGGAGGAAAACAAAATTTACAAGAGCAGTTGCTAATATGCTGGACTTCTTCAAACTACAGCGGATTCTGCTCTCATTTCCTTCCTACCCTCTCATCCCAACCTGGAATCAGGCATTTTCCTACTGTGTTTCCAAAAGACAAGGGGCAGCAGAGACAGCATCACCAACCAGCAGCTCTGCAGCCTCACAGTAACCACCTCAGAGAAGGAGTTGCAGCCAAGCCCGGCTCTTTCACGGGGCGAGGGGACTTGCCTTTGATTGAACAAAGTAAATAGCCCACGACTGATAAACCCCAGCTTGACATAGGGATTAATGAGAGAGTGGAAGAGAGAAGCCCTCACCTTGGGTTCCTCTGGGGATCCATCCATACAGCTCTCCCAGATGTAGACACCGGGCAGATAGCCACCGGGACCAGATTTAGCACAAAGGATATCATGACTGTGACTCAAAAGCACCTCTCCGTGTCTGCCAGCCCCTGGTCCAGACACATCATCCGCACAGAGAGAGAAAACTCTTCTTTGACAGAGACTTTGGGTTCATTGTCTCTACAGCCTCCAGGTGGGTCAGGCACACTTCTGCCTCCGGCAGCATTGTAAAAGGTGGGTCAGGACTTTTGCTCAGGGGTAGCTCTGCTACTGAGGGGCTCTATTCCCTTCATCTCTGTAAATGGCTCCTGAGGTTCTTCCAGATTCCTGAAACAACTCAGGGTAGTTGGATGTCCAGCATGCAAGCTGGTTCCTAGTTATTCTTCGCTGCCAGAAATCTAACCTTCCCTTTGCTCTGCCTCCCTACCTCCCAGTACATACAGAAGAAGAACTCCCAGTACAGCCAGTTGAAAGACGAGACGGTTTGGCCGATGGAGCACTTCAACCGCTACGTTAATGAGAAGCTCAGAAACATCCATGGCCTCCCCAAAGACTGGGTTTTCACTGTGTTTACTGTAAGAGCCTGTGAGTGTGTGCTGGGCTAGTCTGCCTAATTAGGGTGGCAGGAATAAGGAGAACACCCGTCAGTTCACTGGAGCCCCCAAGGAAATACATACACTGAGCGAGAAGGTACTGGTGGTCCCATGGTAACCAGTTTTCTGCAGGTGCTAAATACAGAAGTAAAGACACAGAGAGTTTAATTTTAGTAAAATGGGCAAACAGCTTAGAGTATGAATGGAAACGCTAGCTATAAAAGTGTAATTATGGTCATTAAGTTCCTGGCCCAATGCTGTGGTCCTGCATTAAAAAAATAAAATAAAAAAAATTTTAAAAGTACACATGAGAGAGCTCTCCAGCCTGACAGATCTTAGCCTGAAAAGGGACTACACTTTCAGTGGTCTCTTCCCTGTCTAACTCGGTCTCACCATTCACTTTCTGCCTGATTTTGCCAAATGAAAACCATGTCAGGGCTTTAGAACTATTTTTATCATGGAGGAGAGATAAGGAGCCTCAACTGGCTTGATCTCTTACTGTCTTTCTGACTCACTGAAGAAACAAAGTTATCTGAGCCCCTGAGACTTCGTTTCATCAGCCTGGGTCTCATGATGCTTCGGTTCTCAACATGACTTGCTAGGGTCCAGAAGAAAAGGGCAGAGGACACGACTTTCTTAGGTTAATTTTGGAAATGCTGTAGTTTAAAGTCAGATACAAAGAAAACTTAAAAGCTAAAAACTTTGTTAAAATAGGGTTTTCTTAAGAAAAGCAGCTGAGAAGCAAATCTAGTTGAATTCCGCAGGTTTCTCAAGGGATCAGAAACTTTTCAGCATACTTTACGATGTCTCTCTCCATGCAGCAATTCCCCACTGTGCATTTCATCTCCAAATCAAGTGAAACTTAGCAGCACCTTCTGCAAGGAGCTGTAACTCAATAGGCTTCTCTAAAACACTATGTCCAGCAGAGCAGCGAAGGGGTTGTGAGCCCTCAGTGTCAGAAGTAGCTGTGTTCAGCCCACGTCTAAGTGTCCCCGTAGGAGTGAATGTTCTTTAACACAGCTAAAAATCCTCCAGACAGCTCACTCTGAGGAAGGGCCAAGATTCCTTCACGTGCCACTGCAGCAGTCTGCAGAACCAAGTGCTAGAGGGGGTTTGTATCGACTCAAAAGTGGATGGACATACGGGCTGCAAAATGCAACAGTCCTCTCTAGAGGAGCTCTGCTGGAGGCAGGGGAAGGAAAAATGTCCCTAAACCAAGAGGACACCTCTGACTTATGCCCTTGGCACTCCCCATGATCAGTTACCCCCCCCTCCTCATTCCCTCTCTTCCATTTCAGAAAAGGATGCAGCAGATCATGTTGCAGTGCTTCCTGGCAGCCAAGCACAAACTGGATCGCAAACTGGGATACTTTGATCTCATCGGCTGTGACTTCTTAATTGATGAAAACTTTAAGGTACGAATACGGTCTCGTCAAATACTAAGTCTGATATTGGCCAGGTGTCTAATGCCGTCAGTCTAGCACAGCTGAGACAGGCTCCGGTGCTAGGAATTAATCAGAGCATTCAGTCTTATTTGTCAGAGATAGAAATGCAGCGCTCCTAACAATTCCTGAGGAGGAGGCAAGTGCAGGATTCATTTTTTTCCTCCAATTCCATTGTCCAGGATTAAGGCACCTTCACTGCCTGCACATTTACTGCACAGAGAAACCCCGGTATTAACAGCTGAGGACGGGAAGAAAAGCTGCTTACTGCAGGGGAAACTGTTCTGTGCAGAATTTCACAGTGAAAAGCAGGGGCATTTTAATGCCCACTCAGTTCTTTTTTTCCTTTCTCCAGAAACCAAACAGGCCAGAGGATCAGCCAGCACCAATGTGTGTGTAATGCCTCTAACACCACAGAGAGAACACTGATTTGCACAAGCTGGCTACCTGTCAAAGGCCACAAAGACCTTGCCCTCATTGTACTGAAGGATCAGTCGTTACCGAGTCAGACAGACAGCAGCAGCAGCAGCATCTCCATGCTCGCTGTAGGTTCACCATTTAGCAACAGGTCAGCCCGCCGAGTCTATACAATCTGCTAGAATTACAACTCAAACTTGCAGAGAAACACAGCCAAGAAAAGCCACAAGAAAGGGAAATGTTAAATACAGTGATTGAGGTGCTTTCAATGCAGCACAGTCCTTCAAAACCACCTGGCCTGCACCTACCAGAAAGCCATCTGGCAGATTCTGCTGTTGCTAAAGCAGAAAGGAACTCAAATATATCCCAGCAAAGGGCAGTGGGAACAGCAAAGCCAAAGAAAGAGTGGAATTAATGTATGCAGCAGTGGGTAAGGCACCTGAACAATAGACTCCTTTGTACGGCAAGTCAATGGCAAGGGAGAGTAAATGGCAAAGACACAGAAACTGGTGCTTCTCAGATTTCACTGGGAATTGTCTTGTGCAGGGTTGGCACGAAGAGCCCTGGCTGGGTAAACTTTAAGTAGAATAGAAGATCCAGTATCACTCTATTGTGGCAGGTCCTACTTGGCCAGTTAAAAACTTCAGCATTTACAGACCATTACACCCTCATGGTTTTATGGATGGAGAGAGAAAGAAAACCTGTTCCTTGACAAGTATTATCTGTAAGAGCAATGAGGATTTCTGGACGCTGAATGGTGACAGGGTCAGTTGGAACCTGGAATTTCATTTTGAGAGAGAGCAATGTGGAAATGTGGGCATTTATTTAGAGTAGGCTTGTCCATGTTTTCTTGGCCTTGCTTGGGAGCATGAAAACTACTCTTTTATTGGTGCTGTGCTGCATCAAGAGACTCCTGCACACACCCTGCAGAGGCTGTGCAACAACTGGATGCAGGACTGACACCTTCAACCTGCCGCTAGCACTGGCTGGGGCAGCAAACACCCAGATGACGTTCCAGTTCCTGGTCTGACGCTACAATTCCCGGTCTGACATCCTGTCCTCTCCAGCTGTAACACACAACAGACTTATTCTCCACGTCACTCTATTTCGTGACATGTGCAGAATCTGCTTTAAGCTGATTTAACGTGGTCTTGGATGTCCAGTCCTAGAGCTCATCAAGCCTTTCCCTCTTCCTTAGTTGTCTGAGATATAAATGCCTCCAGCATAACTCCTAATAATTCCTGAAGGTCCTGCAGCATCTTGATTCAGTCTTTGGAAGGTGCTTTCCTGCCTCAGAGTTCTTCAAAGCATAGACTATGAAAGCAGAGCCTGCTGAGAAACTGCAGATTTCTGCAGTTTTCCGTATTCCTCTGTAAGCTGAGAAACGAGCGAAGTACTTTAAGGGGAGTGGGAGGAAATATGCTGGGTGGTTTTTTGCTGTTGTTGTCCTTTTTTTCCTGCTGTTTTCTGGAGCTTTCTTGTGCTGCTTAAGGCACTACACCGCTTAGGACAGTGTCATCTAACTGCTTAAGGAACCTGCTTTCAGAAAGCATTGCATCAGCCGTGCCAAAGAACCTGCCTCTCAGGTATGCTGGGAAAGATAGATGTGTAAATGTTTTATCTGCCACAAAGGGACTGAGCTATCTCTCAGTAGAGAGCAGACTGAACACAGATAAGCCACTTGCCAATTTGTGCTGACGTGCCTCGATGCAGACAACGTTCAAGCAGGGAGGCTTCCTTTGATTTGAATGACAGCTTTTCATTCACCCCAGGAGTATGAGGTACCACATGGATATTGTAGACTTGGCTGTGCCCACCTCAGGTCACAATGATTATAAAAAGCTGATAAAAGCCTGTTATGATTGTGGAAATGCCAGAGCCCCCCTGCCTGAGCCTGTGGTCTCCACTATTGCTAAGCAGGCAATTCTGGGTCAGTAACACCTGAGCAGCCCTTCCAGGACTTGGTTTGTGACTGTGTGTGTGGCTTCAGCTATGTCCACACAGGCTACAGAACAAACTCTTTTATTCCTGTTTCTGGCTGGTGTTTCAGTGCTGTTTAAAGCTCCAGCCAGAGGTACCTACAAAGGCAGAAGAAGACAGCCCTGCTGTGGAGAGCTTTGGCCTTTGAAGCACGTTACAGCCATCCTCTCTAGGAGCAAGTTCTGATGTAGAGAGATGTTCCCGTTCAGTCTTGGCTATCAAATCACTTGGAGCCTCTGGGAGCATGGACCGATGCCCTCCCCTTCCCTGAGACCCCACCCAGCAGGGGGTTTACCTTCCACTTGGTCACCTCCAGCAAAGACCCAAACTAAACAGAACATAACTGGCTCAACCGTGCACTTTCTGCATAGCAAGTAGTGTTACCACGGACCACGTTGGCAGGGAAAGGACCCTTAGGACACGTCTTATGCTATTTGTCAACATGTGACAGAGCCTACTCTCATCATCTGATGCTCCTCTGAAAGACTGAAGTGCTGCTGTAAGGATGCCTCTACAGCAACGAGACTACCATAGTAATCAAAACATGAAAAAAAGCCCATTATTCAGCAGAAGCTAAAACTGCATCCAGCACTCTACAAAGAAGAAGAAATGAAACCTCAGAGCCTGGTGTAATGCAGGATCAGGCTGCAGTCAGTGTGTTGTTCAAGAACCTATGGACAAATCTTGCTATGTAAAGTTTTTTTTAACCTACCTGTGATGTCTTGACAGAGGAAGTTTAAGCTGTGACAGGACACGGGGTTGTACTGGCAGCTGCAGGGAGCAGCAACCTCTTCAGCCCTGAGAAACACACAGAGCAGCACTTCTGACCGAAGCCACAGGGCACTCGTTGCTGTTCTCATCACTTGAAAAACCTAAAGAAAAAGGACAGTCCGTGGTTAGGAAGTTGAGGGCAGATATATTGGGGTTTGGTCTCCTTTCTTTATCATATGCTTGCTAGGAAATGCTGCAGGAAGAAGCCCAGAAATCTCATTCTAGATAAAATTCCCATCAAAGTTACAAATATTCACACAGGTGAGGTGAATCTCGGCCTTATTCTCTCCGCTCTTCCTGAAATAGAACAAAGGGTCTTTATTAAACTTGCCCTGGCTGTTGAGAGGTTAAGAGCATTTAGAAACTGTGAGACACTCCTTCAGTGCAACGATGGGGAATGTAGAAGATGAACAGCATGGCAGATGTCACAGAGAACTTTCCGCCTCCTGTTTGCCAGTTTTATTTGTTTCAAAGGCAAAGAAACCAAAAGCTAATCCAAGATAATTATAAAGGTTCATTGAGTTTGTCTGTCAGCACAAAATCTTATGAACCTTAAGAGGAAAAAGAACACTTACTGAGGAGTTTGCCAAGGAAAATGTATGTGACTTAGGTGCCCTCTGTTGGCACCTGCAAAGCAGGGGGGTTTTTGAGCAGATTTTCCAGTTCTCCTCCGGGAAAAAAAATAAAAAATTACACATAAAAATGTTATATAGAAGATGTAGCACCATATGGTGGAGGCAGGAAGCAAACAGATGAGTTTCACTATAGGAAGAAGAAATAGTAAACAGAATTAGATGTAAGTCAATTGTTTGGTTTCACATAGAGTTGTAACTGGACCATCACGTCCTGTGGCTTGTAGCTTCAGACCTTGGCATTTCAAAGGGAAGTGGAGGTGAGACCAGATGGGATCTGTAAAATTAGCATCCTCCATGGCTCCTACCCGGAATTAAAGCTTACCCAGGAAATCAAGGACAAGGGTTCATTGAAAACTCAATACCGTGTTTGCTTGGTTTTGACCCCACACCCACCTGAATTCAAAATGGGTCCTGAATTCCTTATAACCTTTCCTAGGTCTGGCTTCTGGAGATGAATGCAAACCCAGCACTGCACACCAACTGCCAAGTCTTGAGAGATGTCATCCCAACCGTCGTCTCCGAGAGTCTTGGTAAGTGAACGTGTCACGGGGTGGCCATTTTCAGACCATCCTATCGCTCTGTGCTTGTCCTCTTTAGAGCAGTCCGAGTCCACAGATCACAGGTGGGAAACCACTTCCTCTCCTCATTCCTCATCCCTCCCACACACCCAGAGCTGCCTTTTGCATAGATAGGACACTTTGGGCGTATTTTTTAACGTCAGAGTGCTCAGACTATCTCATCACTCCACCTTCTTTTCCAGATTTGGTTCTCGAGGTTTTCAACAAGCACCTCAAAGGCTGGAGTGTTTTGCCTTTAGAGAAACTCTGTCATTTTGTGCTTCTCTATCATGAGGGTGCTGTAGAGCTTGGCCAGAAACATCCCTCCAAGCTCAGAACCGGGCTGTTCACAGGCCGATATCTGCAGCCACACGCAGGCAGTACCAGCCACCTCAGGCAGAATCCTGCCAAAGTGCTGGAGAACTCTGCCAAGAAGCTTTGTCGCTCTAGAAAAAAGGTCACCTCATTGCCCAGAAAGAATTGTCAACAGTCCTAACCATACCCCGTGTGCAGCTCTTCAACCATCATGGAAAACTCCCCTGAGCAAGAGGGTTTTCACAGGTTCAGAAGACATAAACAAGAAAATAAAAGCTCAACTTGTGTGTGCTGTGCATGTCCAGCTCTTTTCCATCTGAGGTAAACAAACAGGTATCAACCTCCAGCGGAAAACCAGTAACCATTTCTCTAAGTACTTTGTTCTTCTGATGAGGAAATTATAGGAAAGATACAGAAAATGAGACAACTGTTACCACATTAAAACGCAGCCCTCTTAAAAACAATGTTGATCTGACTGGTGTAAACCAGAATCAGGCCAAACGTTTTACACGCAAAGTCCTTACTAAAAAGAAAAAAAAGGTAGGAAAAGAAGCTGCCAAGACAAAACTTGAGGCTTAACAGTGGAAATCCCCCAGTTTGTTCCATCATTTGTAGCTGTCTGCCAGCTCCCCTCACTCATTAGATCCTCTGTGTCTTGCACATTTAACCTCATTATTTTAAGACTCTCTTTCATTTTCCATTTGGTTGAGGTGACAGCCAAGCAGCAGCACATCCTCACCATATCACGCCACCATCTCAGCAGAAAGCAACGATGTTTGGGGGATCAAGGGGACGAGGAGGGAGGGAGAGAAGTTTAAAGCCAACAGGAGATGCTTTTACATCTCAGGTGCTTCTGCTTCTCACCCAAGAGGAATTTAAATAAGGAGTAAGTTGACGGGTACTTGCGTATTTCCTTCCCCTCCTGTGCTTACTCTAATGAGCTCTAGCTCGGGCACGTTCTTGGGCTCCTGTGACTGCAGCACCAGTTTGGAGCAAGCATCTGTGGACTGGGGAGCCAGTGACCAAACACGGGATGCTGCAGCCTGAGCACTAGGCAGGCTGGGTCTGCAGGAACAGGTCAGGATGAGGTGTTGCTCCTGAAGACAGGCAGCAGTTTGGGAGGCATGTGAAAAAAGCCTGTCGAGCTCCACTCAGAGAGACATTTGGTGCTTGAGACTGAAACTCAGTGGCTGCATTTGCTTTCCAAATACAACTCCAAATATGTTGTAAGTAAGTAAACTGGCTACAGGCAAACTTGCAACTACTACTCTACGCTCCTGAGAGATTTTAGAAAAACCACTGATCGTTTTTGTTCCTGGGATGTAATTACTACGTTGGTAAAAAGAAAGAAAGAAAGAAAAGATTTCCTCTTAGTTACAGTCACAGAATAAAGATTTACTCCTTGATACATGCTGAATACTGCAGCATTCCCATGGGGCACAAGGTGGCAGGATGAGACTGCCACTGAACACAGCCATCCACAGGCTCCATCTTCGTTTTGGGGGGGAGAAAGTACAACCCAGACCTTCCCACCCATCTTTCTCCTGGTAAGACTCATCCATTTGGCCAGTGAAGTATCAGTGGGTATTTTTAAAAAAAAGAAAAAAGAAAAAAATTCAGCAGGGGCTAAATTCTTTCTGAATGGAAAGTTAAATCTAGTGTTTTCTGACAAGCTCTGAGCCAATAGTTTTCACTTCCTTTGATGCACAGAACAGCTCTTTTACTAAAATTCTCCCGGGCTTAAATGATTCACACTTGGGGTTTTTCCCTCTGAACTGGAGCTTTAAGAAGTCAGGAAACTGGTTGCTTTTCCCATCAATGAGTACCCGTAAAGTCAGGTGGTTAGGTAAGCAGGAAGTGGAACTGTTCTTCAAGGTAGGCATCTAGAAACCCAAAAGGCCACTGTGCAAATTTCCAATGAATAATATGGCTCTGCTCACCAGCTTTCAGTATTAACTGGCAGCACTGTTGGCTATTCAACACCCACAGCCCAGAAAGTCTTGTGCACCTCCCCAAGATTTGCTGTATGTTGCACAAACCTCCACCAGACACTCAAATCTTTTATTCCTCAAACAGCAAGCTCTGGTGAATTTTTTTTTTATTTTATTTTTTTTTTTCACCCAGAATGTCACTGCTTCTCTGCCACTGTCAGGAATGGAAAAAATTGTCAGCCACAGTTTCCTGCTATTTCAGTAGTAGGTAGCTGAAAAGCTGGTTTAGCCAGCAGCCAGGAAATGTTAAACCACTGTCTTAAAAAGGGGAAAAAAGTGCAAGTGCCCCAGTCTAAAATTCAATGACAGAAGAATTTGGATACATTGCTGAAATAGCCAGAGTTCTGTAAGAGAGGGGAAGTGAACTGGGAAAGTAAAACTAAGTGTGCTCTAGAACACTGGGACAACCTAAAGAATAAAACCCTACCTATTCAGTTTGCTTAATTATAACACATAGGCACTTCCTTCAATTTTTCAAGTTTATTTTACCTTTACAAAAGGTCACAATGAGAAATCTTGTTGAAAACTTTAAAAAAATCCCACGAAGGGTCAATACAGAGCTGAGAATAAACAAGGCCAACATAGAAGGACAAATAAGAAGTGTCTTTATCAGCCAGTGTTTAGACTTCAGAGTATATTAAATCCTACAGCAGAACTGCTTACAAGGCAGAGACTCTTACACTTTAAAAAAAGTTATCCTCTTCAATCCAATCCAATGCTGTCACCTTTCCTTGGCTGGGTCTCCAGTTCACCTCAGTTAAGACTCTCCACCTTTCCCAAAGCAAGGGAAGGAAACTCAGTCTTTTTAAAGTGAATTTCCCATTGGGATACCTATGGGACAAATTATCAGTGACAAAAGAATTAGCAGTAAGAGGATCAAAGAAGGTAAAAAAAGCACTAATTATGTCTCTCCTTTTAGGGTTGAGAAGTATCACTGCTCCTACTCTACAGGAAGGGGAAGCTAAGGTATAGGGATGTCAGGTGCAGTGAGCACAATTACAGAGAAGCTACAAGATTAAAACTAGGATTAGAGAGAAATATACTACAGGGAATAAGGAAAATCCTTTGCTCTTCGTTTTCCCTTACAATTATTTCACCCAGTTACGCATAAAACAAATAAAAATGGTAAAAAAACAAAAAGAAAAAGTAAAAAAAAAAGACAGGATCACTCCTCTTGACATAGTCACTGAAGAAACGTTCAGGAATAAAACCACGCCCACAAATCATAAAATTAATCATAGAATGGGTTGAGTTGGAAGGGACCTTAAAGATCATCTAGTTCCAACCCCCCTGCCATGGGCAGGGACACCTCCCACTAGAGCAGGTTGCTCAAAGCCCCATCCAACCTGGTCTTGAACGCATCCAGTGCTGGAGCATCCACAGCTTCCCTGGGCAACCTGTGCCAGTGTCTCACCAACCTCAGAGTGAAGAACTTCTATTTTCTAATCTAAATCAGGACACGTCTTGGAAGTACAAATGACCTGTGAGAGCCGTGAGAGCATCCTACAGGTACTGCTGTGTCTCCTGCAGCACCAAAGGGGCTGATGGTGGGATGCTGGACCTCCACACACGTATCTATCTGTGGGAGCAGCTCAGAGGCACGTGTGGAAGATGAAAAGAGGAATAATAACGTGACAGGTCCCTGGTCCCAAACAAAGTTGAAAAAAGCATCAATGAAAAAACCCAACAAACCAACCAATCAGCCCAGGAAACTTGTGAAATCACAGCTGAACTGAATGCCAGCCTGCCTGAGCAGATTTTCTGTTTCTAAACACCAGGTTTGTTGAGAAGAAACAAAGAAAAACTCCCCCCCAAGCCCATTCCTTATTGCTACGTATATAATGGTGCTTTCTGCACCCAGCCCCTCCCATCTTTCTTTGGAAAAGCTGAGCTCAGCTCCCCGTTCTCACGGCACATTGCGATTTATCAGGTTTCACTGCGGACTCTGAGGGTGGAAATGACAAGTCTTTTCTTCTGGTGTCTTGTCTCCGTGTTCTTCTTCTGGAAACTGGCAGCTGTAAGTCTCCTCTCTGTGGTGTGACACTTGTNAAAAAAAACAAGCAGTGCAGATATTAACAATAAGACTGAGATGCTAAAAGTCAAGAGTGCAATAGACCACAGGCTGTGGTAAGAATCTTTCATGCAAAAACCCACACACCTGATCTCGTCATCATTCAATGTCTCTCTCTTGCAGCTATCACTTGTTCTATCTACTTTGTTTTGGGGTTTGCTTTGAGGAGGAGGATTTGGTTTCAACGTTTTCCTGAATAGCACTAAGGCAACCCGAATTTTCACACCTGTGTCTGCCTCACAGAAGTTAAAAGTAGCACTTTTTCACAATTTATCTCAGCAGAATGAACAATTTCTCTGAATGAAGAGCCCAGAGCTGAAAGGCACCAAAGTCATCGCAGGGACGAGGGTGGGAGGAAGGCAGGAGCAGTGCCACTTGCTGTCTGCAAGACACTCAGTACCTGCAAAGCTCATACTCACTTATTCCTATCTAATCTGATCCATGATAAGACAGGAGATTCCAATTCTGGGTGCTGTGGATTCAACACATAATTGGAAAGGAACTGGATGACGAAACTAAGCTATTGTCTTTCTAAGAAAATTGAGCAAAACAGCGGGAGCAGTTCAATGGAAACCTGGTAATTTGCCAAATAAGTGGGCTCCAGGCAAGGACAATCGCTGGACTTTCCTCTACCTTTATTACTGACAGTGCTTTAACGGTGGAATCTTTGCCCAGGTCAACAATTCTACCTATATTGCTATTGCAAGAAACACAACAGTAACGTTTAAAGCAAATTATCATGACAAGCAAGCTCTGGATGATAACTATGCAGCCAGTCACCAACCGAAGAAGAATAGAGAAAATTTATAGGCTCAAAGAAACAAATAAATGTGAGAAGGTACCTTGCTCCAAAGCTGTAGTAGAGCAACCACACACTGCATTATGTGTACTGTTGCCTTGCTTGATTGTTAGAAGCCCAGAACTTTCACAACTAAAAGAAAAACAAGAGTAACATTTAGAATGTTTCTGCCTTTCCTTCCTTCCTCTCCAGCTCTTCTTTTGGCTCCCTTTGTTCCTTCCCTCCACTCTTTCCACATTTTTTTTTTTAAAGCAGCACAGGTAAAGTTATGACTGTTCTCCAACAAGATAACGCTACATCACAATAGTTTACATGCACACTTTTTAAAAATATCTTTGTTCCAAGTGATGTCCATGTTTGGAGTAATTTTGCATCAGTTTGAGCTGGGTTTGGAAGCAAGTTGAACACAGAGCAGTTTGTCTTAAGTGCTGCTGTGATGCTGACTATTTATATAGCCAAAGGAGAGAGAAATAGCATTTAATGCTGAATGAAAAAAAAAAATTAAATCATTATTTAATCTCATTGGTCATCTTGTGTTTGATTCAATTTTACTTTCTAATTTAAGTCTTAATCATTTGAGAATGTTATCTTATATATTTCCAAAGAAGGAAAGCATCACTAAATACATACTCAGTCCAGTTACGGCACCAGCCGTTCTTAACATTGGAATAAGTTCCTGTCTTACACGGTTTACATTTGAACGTGAAGTCCACGATGCCTACAGAGAAAAGAGAACACAAATTATTAGCGGGCAGCAATGAGGATACAACAGATTAAAGCACAAAGCATTCCCTCTACGCTCCTTCTGCCCGATTAATCACCGCCCTGGAGAAACACCAAAGCAGTTCTCACCACCTCTGGGATTTGGGAAGTGTATGGGCGGGCCCCTTACAGAAGAGGTACAGAATAGTCTGATCAGACAGCAGAGGGTGGAAAGGTAAGAGGTGACATGGAGACAAACAGTCTTTTACTGACAGTTCTATCAGCTCAGAAGAAAAGTAATGCTGAAAGTCCAAGCATGAAAGAGAAAGTCTCAAATTTAGGAAGGGAGGAGTTAGAAATTAAGGAAGCAGGGGCGTTAGTCACAGAGGCCACAGTATCAACATCATAGAATCATAGAATAATTAAGGTTGGACCTCTAGGATGATCAAGT
The DNA here is from genome assembly GCA_013396935.1 of Baryphthengus martii. NCBI lineage: Eukaryota > Metazoa > Chordata > Aves > Coraciiformes > Momotidae > Baryphthengus > Baryphthengus martii. The sequence goes on along the minus strand of VWZK01021920.1, from coordinate 263,622 downwards.
CCAAGCTACTACTCAATGGCTCCATGATCACCAGACCAGGCCCTGAAGTGCCCTATCCAATCGCCCTTTGAACACCTCCAGGGATGGGGACTCCACCACTTCCCTGGGCAGGCTGTTCCGATGTCTAACCACTCTTGCGGTAAAGAAGTTCTTCCTAATGTCCAATCTAAACCTTCCCTGGCACAGTTTGAGGCCATTACCTCTTGTCCTATCATTAGTTCCTAGGGAGAAGAGGCCAACCCCCACCTCACTACAACCTCCCTTCAGACAGCTGTGGAGAGCAAGAAGGTCTCCTCTCAGCCTCCTCTTCTTCAGACTAAACAATCCCAGTTCCCTCAGCCTCTCCTCATAAGACAAGTATTCCAAATCCTTCACCAGCTTCGTCACCCTTCTCTGTACCCGCTCCGGCACCTCAATGTCCTCCTTATCCTGCGGTGCCCAAAACCGGACACAGCCCTTGAGGTGGGGTCTCACCAGAGCTGCGTACAAGGGCACAATCGCTTCTCTCTGCATCATGAGCCTTCCCAAAAGCAGGTTGTTAGGAGAGAAGGAAGCTGCATGTGGCTCAGCCAGCCCCCCTTGGACTGAACTCTGCTTTTCAAGTCTTTTGCGTTTCTTTAGTTACCAAGTTTCACCAGCTCCTCGCCCTCTGCACATTCAGGCAGCTTCACACAGTCGAGACACTCGCTGCCAGCACAGCTGTATCCCTGAGGGCATTTGCAGTCATGGTCCTCGGTACCTTGACATGTGACGTTGTCTCCTGTCAAGGAGAGAAGAAATTAGACTTAGAATTAACGTCACCGTCATTCTTCCTGGCTGGCACGGGTGAAATAGTTCCTTACTGGTGCTGTGGTGGAAGAAATGGATCCCAGAAAGGTGCCATTCCCATGCACACTGAATAAAGTTCAGATTACCCAAATTCAGCACCGCTCGGATTATTACACCGTGGTTATCTGAGCACTGCAGGACTTACCACTCTAACTCTTCCCTCTTACCTGGGGTACCAGTGTAGGTCACGGCAGCAGGTTTGCTTTACTACACAGTGCAGACTTAGACCCTGTGGGGTGAGCAGGGCACGGCCAGTGCCCCAGAGAAGCACTGCACATCAACTAGCCATCCAGTCAGCTCTCGGGACACTGCCAGAGCTCTTCTCAGTTAGGTTCAGCCATGTCAGAGAACAGATGCCCAAAAGATCCTTGGCCAGGGAAGCTCAAGCTCCTTTTCCATGCCTTTCCTAACAGAAGCAGCTGCTTCCTACATTCTGTTGGCAGAACTGGGTCTATATCCAAGCCACAAAACCAGCACCCTTCCTACCCTCTGTCCTCCTATGTCTAGAAAAGGGCTGTTGTGAACTTTGCTTGCGCACAAAAAATATCATCTCTAATTCTGGGAGGCTCCTGGGTTCATGAAAGCAAAGGTTTGATCATATATACTGGTCTCGTCAGTAAACAGTGTTGAGCAGTCGTTCAGGCAAGTGGAAACCTGTCTGTTTGCTGTTCAACCAGGAAAACTGCTGTTCAACCAGCAAGCTGTATAACCTTAAAGAAAAACAAAAAGAGGGAAACGCCGCCTAGATCAATAGCATGCTTAAAATCCCACAGTCAGTAGCAGAGATCAAGCAAAGATTATGTCCTGAGGTTGGTGATGGAATGTACAGGGCCACCAGAGAACTGCCCACACCTTGCTCTGCCCACTGGCTTCTTTTTACTGGCCTTCAACACTTCGTGAAGTCTAGCAGCAAAAAAGAAACAGCTTGGGGATGCTTCTCTCTTGCCTATTATTAGTGGGTGATTCTGGAGTTGATCCCACTCAGCAATGACTCTCCTCCCACATGCTGAGTATCTTTATCTCAGTGGGAAGGGGAATACCTTGGGGAGACCCTGGGCTTTCCATGCTACTGAAGACTCTGTAGCTCTTCACCTATTTATTGCTCATTCTCACAAACCCCATCCGTCCACTCACTCCTTTCACAGGGACTTGAGCGTCCTCATTGTCAGAGACTTTCAAGGCAGATTGTTCAAGCCAATAACAGATGGGAGGCTGACTCCTACCTAAGCACCAGTGAAAGATGGAACTTCTCAGCTAATCCTGTTGCTAACCTGCTGGATGAGAGCACTACCGCACCAGAAGCTAGCCAAGGCTTCCACCACCCCTGTTTTGGGACAAATGGAAAAGGAAGGTGCATCCCTTGCTGTAGGTCATACAAACAACTGCATATTCCCTACAGTTCAGCTCTGGCTACTGCTGTGGGCAGCATTACATCAGGAAGAACAGTATGATTGTTTCTGGGACCATGGAAGAGGCCATTAGAATCACCCCCTTCTGTCCTTTACCCCAGTGAGCACAGAACTGTCACCCAGTAAATCCTACAGGTAGCCTGTTCCACCTCCAGAGCCTTGGCTTGAAATTACAGGCAAGTGAGAAACCGCTGTTCATCTCTCACCACCATCCTAAGGCCAGGCAAGAAGACAGGTCAGAAGAGGGTACTGAAACTAACGTTCACCTGAGACCTTGTCTGTGGGTCAAGCACAGGTCAGCAGAACTGAAGTTGAGACGCTCTTTAGGACCACAAAGGGCGAAGGGGAGCCTTACAGAGAGCAGTGCTCGCTGCATTCCCTCGGAAGGCTGAACGGCACAAAGCAGCTCCGAAACCACATCTGACTGGAGCAGCATTAAGCGAACACTTTCATTCCTTGTGAGCGAGAACAACCCACAGGAACTTCGCTTTCCCTTTCTCTCTGCAGAGTAACAAGTCTAAGCGCGTAACAAACCCGAAACACGAGTCCGCTCTGAAGTTTATAGCTCCGGAACATAACAAATTTCTGGGGCAGGAGGGAAGCCCTTGTTTCCTTGTTTTGTTTTGCAGCTCTCATTCCTCCAGATACATTAAACACACACAGACGCCTGGTCCCCACCCTGGTTGACATCAACAAACGGAAAGAAACCAGACACGCCGTTCCCTTACCTGCGCTTAAGGTGCATTTGGGGCAGCATTTCTGTTTGTCTTTACTGATTGTTCTCAGCTCACCCCCCTGGCAGGATGTTGCCAGAATTTGCTGTGTCCATTGCCACATCACCAGCAACAAGCACGCTCGGATCTTGAGGTGACCGCCTTCGCTCGCCTGTTCAGTCATGTCTCCAGCCCTACAACCCCAAAGCACGTCGGGGTGGGCTTGTATCGAGACTTCCCTGTGGAAGTTCTCTTCCCCCTGACCCTGTGGGGAAGGCACTGTGCTTTTTGTGGCTGCGCTCTTCCTCTTGCTTAGAGGGGCGGGGAAAAGATTTTCTTTTATGTCATCATATTCTTAAAAAAAAAAGAGCCGAGCTAAGCAACCACGCACCAGTGGCTCCAGTAAGAGAGCAAGAGGTAGCATCACGCAGTTTGAGTTTCAAAGAATTTTGCAAGTGGATGTACAACTGAAAATGAATGTAAACTAAATCTGGGTGTGAAATTTGACGCTCTCAAGACTATTTCATTCTGACTGAAGAGTTTCTAATGAATTTAGAAGCCTTCAAGGATTTCACTGTCAAGTTGTATATAAGTATTATTGTATAGTGAGTCCAGCCATCCACTCAGACTTTCTGATTCTGTGAACTATTTTCAGCTTCCTTCACTCTGCACCAGGAGACTTTTGAGTTATTTTTCCAGAGCTGATGTAACTCCATAGGGATCCCACGAAACCAAGTGACACAAAAGTGTCTTCCCCACAGGCTGCATGATCAGCCCTGGGACGAAAACTGAAAATAGCTGCAATGGGCTCTTTAGAGACACCTACGGCTCTGCTGAGCACCCCCCAAACCTGAGATTTAGGTAACAAAAGGCAGCTGCTCAGCAAAATTGTACGTAGCACAGACTTGCTGCCTGCAATCATCACCTGCTGCTGGGTTTCAATTCCAGAATGTCTTGCCTTATACAAACGTCCAGGCAGATTTCCATCTCTGCTCTATGCACGGACAGCGTCCCTGCTTTCCCCCCCCGCCTCCGTTTCCACTGCACCCTGGGCTTCGCGTCTATCCCGGCAGTTTGTGGTTGTTTTTATGTGTGCACAGTGAAGACAGTTACAATCCAACCTCATTCTCAACAGAGCAGATGAATTCTGGGGCAGAAGCGATTTTTAACGGATTCTTTTCTACACTGCATGTGATGACAAATAGGTCAAGGCAAGAAAGAGTCAGACCTGTGAAGAGATGGTTTTCTCTAGCAAATGCCACACCTACAGCACTTGGCACTTGCCCTGTAAATTCCTTTGCTTAATACATGGCCAATGAAGCCTGAATAAACTTCTCACATAGGCACCACACTTCAGGGTGTTCTACACTTCCTTGCAGAAGATTCATCCATGGATCTCAAAGAGCAGGCCAGTCAACACACTCTTCACTTGTCTTTGGTCTGTTCAGGGCCCTAACCTGTGTTTGGGTCAGGGGCTGGAAACAGATAGGTTTGGTATGCAACGGATCCTTCCAGTTTTAAAAACATACGCTGGAAACTGCTTGTGCTCTTAAATGTGCTGGTGAAACCCTTCTATCAAAAGATGACTTCCAGACAAGCTGCAGGCAGGCAAAAGACGCCAGCCTCTGCCGTCAGTTTTTCCCACACGATACCTCTAGAAGGCCAACTGTTATGTTTCAGAAACTAAAAGCCTCCTACTTTGTACTTCTGCCACACAGGAGATCCCCTCCTCTTCCCACGCAGCGCTGCTCCTCACACTTGCCACGCTATACTGGAAACACAGACAGGCTGCCTGCTGCCCATCTGGGCCAAGGGGAGCTCTGGACACCACAATTCTTGGCTTCAGTTCCCCAAGTCAGGATTCCTTCCACCAGCTCTTCCAAAGAGCGTAACCACAATGCTTGGGCACCACAGGGTCGGGGGAAGGTTTGCAGGTACCGGTCAGAGGCCTGCTGGTGCACTTAGCAGCACACAAAGCTTCATTTCTCCCTCATCAGAAGTCTGCAGAGTCTTAGGATGAAGACAAGTGATTAGACAAAGCCCTTGGACTCTGCAGACCATTATGACCCATTCGGCCCAGTGCTTTCCCTGCCTCCGTATGTGAAAGGGGTGTTCTAGCTCAACCACAGGAAGAAAGAACAAAAGACCAATGAAGAAAAGCCACATTTCTTGAAATCAGTATTTCTTCATCTTCCCAGCAGCACCTGCCTTTGAGGTCAGATGCCTCCAGTTTCTTTAGAAGATAGTGTGCAAACATAAAAGGGCTGCAAACCCTCTTACAGTAGCTGACAACACTGACAGAAACTGTGGGACGTGTCACAAATGGTCTTGGGAGTAACTGTGACAAACCATTTATTCATGAGGTGTGCAGAGGAAAACGTAACTCAGGGATAGGAGAGATGGGATCAGCTCTGCGTGTCGCTGAGAGACTTGCCCAGGGGTGCAGCTCAGGCTGCCCAGAACCTCCCTGAGGTGTTGTTCCCTGTACTTGTACCCTGGGTGGAGTGCCACTGTCAACAGTGATGCAGAGGAGACAGACCCTGGGAGGACCCTGGCAGCTGTGCTGATGCCACAGCTGCGGTCCTGAGGAGCTGAAAGTCATTTAGCCTCACTTCCTAGTTATACTCTGGAATACCTGGCACACCAGCCACTGATAACCAACGCTGCTCAATAACCAAGAGGAAGAATCGTTTCTTCCAGCAACAGCAGAGATGGGCAATTTTATAACTAACAGAATGACCTGAGAGGTGGGAGGCCAGGTCTTTAAGCTAAGAACCACACTTAACATCCTGATGCTTTACTCTCTTCATCTTTAGAAGCACAGCAAGAGCAATAGCCTAGACCATGCCTATTAGAAGGGCCAAGGCCAGTGCAGGGGTTCCAGATGGAGGATCTGGCCGTTCCCCTGAAGCTCAAAGATGGCCATTATTAACTAGCACTATCTAAATACCAAATAGGAACATTAATCAGGCCTTGGCTCAGCATCATAAACACAGCGCTAGAGAAGGGACCTCCGAAGGTCCTACGGAGACAACTGGCAGGTGGTACCCAAGGGAAGCCTAAGCCTGGCAAAGGCTCAGGGCAGGCAGCGACTGGGACATCTGAGACCCAGTGTTTATCAGAATAGTGACTAATAATTGATTTTGATCTCTTTTATTTTTTTTTTTAAACTATTATTATTTTTCTGAATTGGTCTCTACGTGTTTTCGTTCTTATTCAAGCATTACAGTTGTGCCCAGACATTGCCAGATGATGGAACATTTACAGTCAGCTCACAGCCACTAGCTGTACACACCAGGCCTAAACCTCTAGAGTCAGCAGTGACCTTTCAGAGACAACTTGACTATCTGGCTATAAAATCTTTGGGGGTTTTCTAAAGCTGCCCTTACCTGTCTCTGATGTAAGGTAGTGACATTTCGTCCGCCAATCCCTTTCGCGCTCTGTCCCGGACGCGCCGGACGCCAGAGACGCTGGGTTCCGCGCTGCCGCCCGATCCGGTTGGGTTTCCAGCTGTCTCTGCACCTGTTGATAGAACAAATGACTATTTCACTCATCAATAAGCAGCAGTTCTCACCTCCCCAGCACCTGACTTCATTTTTCGTTTATTCAGCAGCAGCTACAGGATTTACTAGACAATATTTGACGGAGACTTTTCAGAAGTGAAGAATTCTTACGCTCTCTATCTTCACAGACACACAAGCAGAGGGTCTGTGGCCTGCAGAGCTCCTTTCAATCCGTGTGACCTGTGTTCAAAGTTACAATGGGTTAAAAGTTGCCATGGGTTAAAAAGCCATTGGAAACGATGTGGTCTGGGGGTTTGTCCGAGCACCTGTATCCTACAGGCCTTCTCCTTTGCACGAAACAGGAAGACATAGCACAGTCTTCAGCAGGCAAAGAGAAGAAGCGGGGAGCTGAGATGTTCAGAAATGCTTCAGGGTTCTGAATCCCCAGTTGCCACTAAAATGGAGCATCCAAATACTGCTGCTACTGCCCCTTTGAAGAGAGACTCTGCAAGAGCTAGTGCTGGAGCTCAAACCAAAGGGTCTCTCGCATGCCAGGCTCTAGTTCCTCAGCCTTGGATAAAGAGGTCTTAATCTTTTATGACTGTCTCCAAGAAATGAATCTCAGTTCTGAGTATGGGGCCTCACTGTATCAGGAGACCTGGGGAAGATGGGTTTCTTCTCCTCCCTTCAGCAAGGGAAGGCAGGCACAGAAAGATTTGTGGTGAAAGACCCCAAATGCAGTGGCTCATCCTTCCCCGTGACCTCCACAGAAGACAGGACTCTCTTCCAGCCACACTTGCCCACACCTGTACGTAGCTCAGGGCAAAGTGAGGCTGAAACCTAAGTACACTCTGTGATGAAACAGATGTTACAGATCTCCTGCTCCCTTCTCCCTCCTCTGTGCTACCATGACCCACGTGGGTAACACTACAAGGAGTGCTCAAGGGTGAGATCTGAAAGAAGAACCAGTGGATTCTTCCACCAATGTGGTAACTTGTACTTCTGTCTTTAGGGCACACATTCCTAAGAGCTTTTACAGAACTGGCCGTGAATTCTACTTTTACCCACCTTAAGGAATCCAGCCAGGAGCTGAACATTATCCACAGCACCAGGCACCTCGCTTTACACTTTCCTTGTCGCCTGGGGCCACTGCAGCTGCCAGTTTGCTGAACTGTCCAAATTACTAACCTTCTGGAAAGAAGAAGAAAACCAAAATGAAACAAAAGAGTGTAATCACTTCTCAAACACATAACTAGTCCTTGCAAGTCCAGTGGCTTTACTGACGCTCCTTGGACTTCACGTCAGCAATGAGAAAATATTGTTACCAGGGCGAGGGTTTGGTTTCCTGACATTGAGGTTTTGCTGATTACCCATCATGGGTGACCAAAGAAGCCAAGCAGTTCTACAAGCAAGAGGTTGTTTGCATGAAATCTACATCATTTCTGAATGACTAATGATATTTGCTATGTATGAATTGCCTGGTAAGCTCTATCTCATCAGTTGTTTTCACCCAACTGTAGAAAACTCTGTTGCTAGTTACAGGATTTTGTTGTACAGAACTTGTCTGTGCTCTTGGGAATCAACTGCCAGCCTCTCTTTGGTTAAAGAGCCCTTCCCTATGTCTTGGCAGCTATAACAGATGTTACTTAAACAAGGTGAAATGACTTGCCACACCAGGGAACCTGTGGTAGAACTGCTGTTCTGATGGGTGTAGAGGAACAGTCAGTGCACGGGGTGCAGGTCTGCAGCAAACATACGGCGAGGCTGGCGACAGAGGGGGCAAAGAGACATCCTCTCCCTAGAAGGACATCATATGAGTGACAGCTCAGCTGGCACTGTCCAAAGACTGGGGTAAAAAAAGCTGAAAGACAACCAACTTATCTGCAGCCTGAAACTACAAGACAAAACGGTGCTCTTTTCAGCTCTGCTGACCTTTAGGCCAGTGCTGAGATCTTCCAGTGACTAGGACCGGCTACCCAAAGGGTTTCCAGATCTTGGGGTGTCACCAGACAGTGCCTGTCTAAAGCCTGCCCTCTCTTGGCACGCAGGGAGAATGACTGCCCTGCAGACCTGTCACAGGTACGCCCTGGGGCACAGGAGTCAGAGCAGTGGCAGAAGCCGGCCGATTCATGAAGTGCCACAGGTGGGCTCCCGAGACAAGTTAAATTCTCACCCTGAAACAATGAGGGCTTTGCAAAGTCCCCCTGAATCCTTCCTTCAAGAAGTGCTAAAGAGCCTACAGTACGTGACAGGACAAGAGAAGACAGCCTCAAGTTGTACCAGGGGAGGTTTAGGTTGGACATGAAGAACAATTTCTTCACCAAAAAGGTTGTCAAGCCCTGGAACAGGCTGCCCAGGTGGAATCCCCATCCCTGGAGGGGTTTCAAAGCCACGGAGATGTGGTGCTGAGGGACATGGTTTAGTGGTGCCCTGGCAGTGCTGGGGGAATGGTTGGACTTGATGATCTTCAAGGTCTTTTCCAACCAGAAAGCTGGTGTGATTCTATCCCATGTACTCAGCAGAGCTCTGCCTTAGCCTAGAGAACAAGTCTTGCAGTCACCTCTCTGGGCTATCTGCACAGCCTGGCCACCCAAGGTGGTGGCTCCTTGCAGACAATCCCAAGGGCACAGAGATCAGGTAGTGCCATAAGTGACATTTCATAGAGGGAAACCAAACCAGACAGAGACAAAAACCCCAAGTCCCTGACGTTATCAAGCTGTGCGTTTCCTTTCCAGCGCAGCACCTGGCACAGCCTCTGTCAGCGGATGTGACCTTTCGGAAGTCTCTGATGGCAAATCTGAGTCATTTAAAAGCACAGAAAAGTCACAGGAGAATGTGAAGAGAAAATGCAGGAGATAAAGGATCTGGGGCAGCCGCAGTAGCTGAAACTTGTCATGTATTTGTGGGGGAAAACCACCAAAAAAAAAAAAAAAGGGAGGAAGTGAACGTAAAAAGCATAAACTCACAGACTTGTGGTTTTTTTAAAAAAAATTATAACTACTCCTGGAACATGAAATACATCACTTAACTGTCAAATCTGCAGGCTGAGTGTTAGAGGACTGCACAACTCAGCTCATTTATATCATTTTTTTCCCCCACCACAGCTCTCAAAGACCACCCCCTCTTGTCCGAACCCTTCTCCAAAACTGAAGCCAGCAAAGCAAACCTCCAGTTTAAACAAAGAGCCTTGTTAAGACCCCAGGCAGCCGTTATGTGATGGGCTCACATGCAAGAGAGTAAAAAACACTGCAAATAAAAATCCCCCAAACCAAGAGGGGTTTGGGTTTGGTTTGGTTTTCCTCCTGATTTTTGTAGCAACCTGACCTAATCTCTATCTGTAGCTAATTTCAAATAAACAATGTAAAGGGGTGGCCATGTGGCTTCTAACTCATGGTAGCTGAAAAGCTGTTAAATTAATGAAAAAAAAAGGTGTTATTCTCACCCTGGAATTTAAGAACCATCTGTAAAACTGATTAATAATTCCTATCATTTTCCTCTATTAATATCAGGAGGGCAAATCCGAGTGCCAACACCCAGGCAGATGGGTTTGCAAGTGGTTAAGTGGCTTCCTGAATCAGGACCCTATGGCAACCAAGGTGCATTTCATCTACAAATGCCAGGCTGACCGAGGACTCAGTAATTGTCAGTGCAGTTCCCACTAAAACCTGAGTGAGCACTGGTTTGCAGAACAAAAGAAGAACTGTCACCTCGGCTTACTGTGTCACACTGGAGAAAAGTTTCCAGCACAGCCCTGTCTTTATCAGCTTAGATGAAGCGGCCACGATTTCGACCGTATCTCTCTCAAGTGCCTGAAAAAGGGGAAATCTCAATGGTTGAAAAACAGGAACTTGCTTTGTGACACAGGCCCGTACCTTTGAGAAGGGAAAGTTTCATTTCTGGCCCGTAGGAAGACAAGCGTGGGCAGAAGGTGGCACCAATTTGTTCATGATTTCTCCATCTATTTTTAACTCCTTTCTGTCGTTTCAGGGAGGATTGGAACAAAAAAATCCAAGCGAGTTTCTCGCAGAAGAGTGACAAGACTCCACGTGGCAATTAAAAAAGCAGTTATTCCTTTATTTAGAGTGAAATATCTATGTTATTTAAATCAGTTATCTATCAACACCCAAATCCTCAAAAAAAATAATAAAAAAAAAATCAAATTATAAACTTCTCCACTCTTATCAAATGTTACTGTGGTTTAATCCTTCTGACAGGATCACACAGCTTGGCACAGTGACTGGATACAGTTCTCACAGGTACTTGCAGCACACCAGCCAGCAAACTACAGCCTGTGAGGGCTTCGCCCACCACCCCTCGGCCACACAGCACCCTGAGCTGTTTTCCTTCAGTTTTCCAAACGCTGACGAGCAAGCGCAGCTTGTCCTCAGCTCCCTTCCCTCTGCTGTGGGCTCCCAGGATCAGTCCCTTCTTCAGCCAGAGAGGGAATCTGTGCCCTGCTTTGCAGGAAATCTCCTGCCGGGGAGGCTGGAGGAAGGCAGAACACAGTGAACTCGAGCATCTTCCTGCGGAGCCGAGTCAGAGGGCAGAAAAGAAGTAAGATTCGTGGAAACGGCTGAGAGCTCTGCTGCCACTGCAGCACTTCTGTCGAGCCAACAGCTCATCTGTTCCTGTGGGGCTGTCTGCAGCACGTAAACCCGCAAGCTCAGAGAGCTCCTGAGTTATCTGCACCTTGCTCGGTTACGTGGAAACGCGGTGCGTGCTTCGCCGCCTCCGAAGGGCGGCCTGCAAACCTGATAAGCATCGGTTCTGAGAACCTCTCGGGTATTCCCTGAGGTGAACTTCTCAGATCCATCCATCGCACTTCGCCATCCAAGTCACAGCATTTCGGCCACAGCACACGTCCAAAGACCTCCACATTCACAATGGGGGCTCTCTGGGTTTTGAAGGGGCTGAGCCTCATCAGCTTGAGCTCTCAGGTTCAGCAGCTCTCAGGTCAGAACTGCTGCCAGCCCGGACTTGCAGAGAAAAACCTCTACACGCAGCTTTCTCAAAGTCACACAGAAAGGCGGAGGCAAGAACTCCGAGTCTGTCAAGCCACAGATGTGACCATTTGGTGGATCCTGCTTTTTCTGAGAATTACACCTACTGAAATAGCTCTTTGCCCGTTGGTACCCTCCAATCACACACATGGCACACGTGCACCCAGCTGCCACCACGATTTATTTCAAAAAGTCACTATCTCTTTTTGTATATAATACAAATGTTTATATACGTTGTATATGCACTTCAAAATAGGCAATTGTTCCTAAGTACACCATATGTATGACATATAAGAAAACATATGTTTAAAAACATGTTTCTATACACCAGTTGTATTCTTGAATACATTTCCTATCGCATATTTGGGCATATGCTTTGGTACTGTCTACATAAAATCCCTACGAAGGAGTTCTATTTGAAGCAAAAAAACACTTCTGAATTCTCTACCTTTCAAGTTCACTACTTCTTGAAGTTTTACACTGAGGTACTTAAGTTACATCAAAAGCTATGCACAAGAACACTTCAGGTTTCTCTGGGACGCTTGAGGTGCTGAACTTGGTATCTAAAATCGGAACGCGTTCTAAAACTACAGACCAATTAACTTGTGGAAAACGTTACAGAAGGATAATTCATTTCATACCACGTAGAGGCAAATCACCAGGTATTTTAACTGCACCAAGATCAAACCAAGAACACTTCTTCAGTCCTGAGCGTGGGTTCCGGTGACAAGAGGAACCAGGTGATCACCCATATGAATGGTCAGAGCACAGTTTAGGCATCTACCCACTGTTATATGACCTTTGCACTTGCTCAAATGCAACCCTTGAAGGCCCAGACAACACTCTATTAAGAGCTCAGCTCTTGCCTTTTAACAACAGATAACATCAAAGGAATTAATCTGTTCTAAACCACCACAAAATTATCATTCATCAGCAGAAAAACCTCTAAATGTCCACGTACACACTCCTAAACCTAAGACACTCCCCAAATCCAGAGCACTGTCTAGAATCAAACTTGCTTTTCAGTTCCTCCCCACACCCACAGCAAGCCACCAAGTCCCAGAAAAGTGGTTTAAGCTAAATGACGTTCTTGTGGAGCTGTCCAAGCTTGACTGAAGCAGCCTTGCTGCTGCCAGACACACGCAGGTATTTGGCACAACAGGATGTTCACCTGTCTAATCAGAAATGAGCATTCCCTTCGCCTTCTGGCAATCCATATATTCTACTTTCCACACACAGAGAGATCTTCATGGAGATCTTCAAACACTTGGAGATCTGGAGCCACCTGGTGATTATGAGTTCTATTTGTTAGCCTGACAATGGGGATACCGCTCAATATGTTGCCATGACATTTTCTGAAACGGGTATGTTTGAAAAAAACACAAAGAGAGAAGTAGAGTTGACCAGTCATCTCTCAACAGTCACTTAACAGCTAGTACCAGAATTGTGGTGCTATTCTGGTGTGTGGCCAGCATGAGAATTACCAGCAGTGACAACTGTCTCTGGAGGCACGGCTGACACAGACCACTCAACTTGACCAAGAGGAAATAAGTTGGAAAAACGGAAGCACAAAGGAAGCTGGCCAGGTACATCAGGGGAGATTCTCCACCTAAAGTGGGGAGAGTTCATTTGGTCAGCCCAAGAGAAAGAACCTCAGGATTCCACCAAGAACAGCTACTCCCGTGGGTCCTAATGCCAAAGGGGCTGCTCCACAAGACCCAAAGGAACTGAAGTGCAAGGAAACAGTTACAGAACGCTCCGGCCCACTGCGCGTTACCACCGATCGGCTCAGAAATGCAGGAAATAGTAACGTGATGCGGAGTCAGTTTTTGATGAGACTGGAGTTGGAGTCAATTTGTTCCTCCTGGATAGGGATGCGACAGCTCCTGTCTGAAAGATGATAATAATAAATACTGTACAGAGTAGAAGGAGGAGGAAAAGGGAAGCATGACATTGTTTTTGCAAGGACTAAGGGGTGGAAAAAAGCTAGAAAGAGTTAAAATCAGAGCAAGAGAGACAGAGGATATTTCTGCATGGCAACAAGCAGGCAAATCTGTGCTCTGCAAGAATGAAAACTGGATACACTATGACCTCCAGTGCATCAGGACTAAACAGAGGATCAGCCACTGGTATCAACTGCAGATGACACTGTGCTACTCACCCAGGTAGACTTCATTATGATTGAAACAAAGTCCTAATAAGGGCCCTGGTTATTCTCTTTCCTATTTTTCCACACAAAAATGAAACTTACCCTGATGGCTGTTTCCACAAGGCCTCCTCTTGGTCTGTTTTTCGGCTGCTTGGATAATCAACAGGAGGATGGACATACCACTCACCATGAGCAGTATCAGACAAATAAGGATAAGCGATAAAGACCCTGGAAGAAAAACAGAAGAGTACTAGAACCATGAATGGTTTCCAGTGTTGGAATTTCCACCTTCAAAAGAAGGAACCAAGAACTCCACAATTACCCCTGAACCACAAAGTCTAAAAGTCCCAGCTGCCAGGAAGACCAGTAAGAAATCTGGAACTGTGCGTGTGCCTCACTGAAAGACTGTGTATAATACAGATATGGCTTCTGAGCAGGACTGTGATTTCATTTCCAATGAAATTTCATTTCCTATGAAACCAGTTCTGGGTGAAAATTCCAGACCAGCTCTAGTAAAGAGACTAGACTTGGTCGTTCCTTCTCCTCACCCCAGTTAGTCTCTGCGGGGCTGCTCTTTGCATCTGGGCAGATGGAAGGAATCACGCTGGGTCTGGTCGGTGAGAACACCGCGGTCGATGTGTTAATCTTGGGGTCAGCGGTGGAAAGATTCAAAGCAGGCGCTGCACTCGGAGAGGGCGCTGGTTGTGTGACGTGGCTTCTGCAAACAGCATCACTAGTTCTCGTCCCTGGTAGAAGAGTACTCTTCCCAAGAATGCTGCAGCTGGAGATGTAAAATAAAGTATTGTATTTTTTCAAACAGCTGCAGTAATGGCTTTGTAAGTGATCTCCACAGAACAAGCGAGTGAACATTATAATCCTCGATTTATCAATCCAAACTCAGGCTTCCCCTTTCTAGATTCTACAGATATGTGAAGAACAACTAAGCTAATCAAAGGTATTACTGGGGGAAAAAAAAAAATAAAAAGACACCTTGGTTTTCTTAGCATCTGTACATGTAAATGCCTTGGAGCACAGCTGCATTTGGCAAGGGAACCTTTTCCTACAGAAACAAAACTTCCAGACCTTCAAAAAAACCAAACACAACACACCAACCAAAAGGCTGAGAATGCTGTCCCCATAGGTGAAGAGAGAATGAGTGGAAGGCAGACAGATGCTTCAAATCAGCAGTACAAAGACTGCTCAGAGCTCCCAAGAGTAGTCAGGAACATAGTTTCATTGCACCTCCTGCAGATTTCCTCCTACACACTGGGAATTGGGCATCACCTGCTACATAAGTAAACCTGAAATGTTGCTCTGAGCACGTTTGGATCAGTGATACGTACTTGGTCCAAGGTCGACAGTTTTCATTTTCCCCTATGGAATAAGACCCTTCAGGACATAGGGAGCATACTGGAAAAAAAGAAAGAGGCAGAATTCGAGTTCAGTGAGCAACACAACTGCATGGCAGCCACACACTCATTACACCAACAGCTTATACTAGTAGTTGAGCTTATAGAACAGACTCAACAAAATCCACACAGCCTCTAAAACCCACACTCATTGGGTCAGGAGTAACACCACATGCTCAGAGGTCCATTTTACTCTGCAACTGGCAAGATTTCCTGTCCACTGGCTAATCACGGATGTCAACAAAGAGAGCGTGAAGATTTCTGACAGCTCAGGAATCACAGAGCAACAGTTTGCGCAGCGACCCTGCTGTAACACTCGTGTGGAGGTATCAACGAGACTAATGACAAGAGCTTTTTTACCCGAGAAATACCAATCAACTCATCTGAAGAAGGAAGAGTTTGGAGAGTCTGACACGCCAGTAACTCACCGCTTCCCCGGGGATGTCCAGCAACTGGCATGTAACCTGCACGACACCTGCAAACTCTGTCGGAGGTCTTCTCACACCTCTTCACTTCCACGCTTCCCTTCCCTAGCAGTAATAAAGGGCAAGTGGGAGACAAGAAGTAAGTTAAGAAAGAAAGAAAATAATTACTCAGTGCCTGCTGTGTGTAGAAACAATTGCAAAGAACAGAGTTTATTAACAATTTGGGAGACACCAATTTTATAGGAGTAGAAGTCTGCTTCTTTTTGAAGGCTCTACCATCCGTACTGACCAGGAGATACCAGCTATTGAAATAACAACCCCGTCTTTAGACTTGGTTAGCTCAAGAGACAGGTTTTATTTACAACATCAGCCTTTGAGGTGCACGTAAAGTTAAGCAAGCACATGCAGACTGACTGCCTCCCAAAGTTGTATCAAGGGATGACTGTTCTACAGCCAACTTACAGGTGTCGCAGATGGTACAGCTCTGGCAGAAGCCGTGGTTGTGCTCACTATTGAAGTACTCGTCTTGACAAGGGGCACAGACTGTGTCTGCTGTTGCAGTGCAGCGGATTCTCATTCGTTCACCTGAAACAAAGACCAGGTAAGAAAGATGAATCTCTCTCCGTTTTCACGCATCAGAACGAGAGAGTGTCCAGAAAGTGCCGGTTCCACTTACAACTCTGGTTGAAAACATTCAGCAGATTTAGATACGCCAGAATCCCTACTAGTCTGGACTAATTAAGCAGCTAAAACTTGCTGAGAGTTGAAGCAATGCCCAAAACGAGCATCCCAGGAGATTCCAAATATCACTTCTCCAAACCACCTTTCTGTATGGTTTGGACATCACAGTTTGCAGCAATGTCAGGAAAAAAAAAAAAAAAAAAAAAGGCTTTTAGTACAGCAGTAGGTCTGATCTCGGGTGTAATACAATGGGTTTACGACAGATCTTGCCTTCCCTTTTGATATAAACAGTGAAATTCAACCCAAAGTAATCCCAAACAGGTACGATGAGCACCAAGTCTCTTGCTCACTCTAATTTTCTCCACCTTTTATTGTTATCAGTGGCAAAATACAGGTGATTTTTAGAGACCACAATATCTGCAATACACTCCTATGTTATTACTCTCTACACAATCAGGAAGGGACGATGAAGAAATGTTTCCTCAACAGATTTGCTAACAATGCAAAAAAAAAAAACCTGACAGAAGTTCCTTCGGCGTTCGGAGGAATAAAACCCTTTAGAGATAAAGGTTTATCTGTACTTATGTACAAATACGCCCTTCTTTGAATTCCGAAACACTCAGATTTAAGTAGTTCTGAGAAAAATGCAACAAACTGCCTCAAGCCTTAGCTGAAAGGTTGAATTTATTTCAGTTGGCATCTTTGAAGCTCATACTACTGCATCAGTTCATGCCATTTCCATTTTGTGTAGCGTTCCCAATCAGGAGAAGAGAAAGGCGCTACTCCGAAAGCTGCACGTAAAACCCTGCGCAAGATTTTAAGTTGCAACTGCACTTACAGATCTGCACAGTCAGCAGTGACTGCACTAAAAATTATCCCTTCCGTGAAGGGGATTGCCCCTTGAACAGCAATTTTACCTGTTAAGTGCTGCTCCTCTTCATCACTAAGTCATTTCTATAATGAAATCCCAACTATTACTGGAGCTGGAGTTTGCTGTTTGTGCTTCTCAATACTGCACTGCTTTCAGAGAGTTGATTGTGGAAAAAACCTCCCCCCACACACATGCAAAACCCAGAATTCAGACTCATTCAGTTCCTACAGTAAGAAAGGAGGAAACAAATACATTTCCCATCAAGTCGAACCCTGCTAATCTCTGTCTGTGAATTAAGTCAATCTTTTTCCTTAAAAAAACCACCAAGTCTTTAGTATAAACCTCGCTAGAAAAGAAAGCTTAAAAAAAATAAACTCTTTAGCAATGGAATTATCTAAAGTTTTCCATTATTATGCAAGATTTCTGAGCTTCTTTATGTGCTAAGTAAAGCAGAGTATCAAAAATGCTACTGTCTTTCCTGAGCTAATATTCCCATAATAAAATTGCACCAAACCGACAAGTTAAGGAAGCTGAGCCACACGAAAGAAGTTAAACAACGTGCAGCTCTTTCAAAGAGCTAAATTTCCTACATTTAGTACGTTATAAAATTAATTTTTATCTCTTTCCATCAAGCTGTTTTCTTCCACCTGGGAGTTATTCACTGCTAGATATTAATTACATTGAGCAAGTAGAACCAACAGCCAGTGAGAATGACTTACCAGGGGCACAGTCCCTGCAGCATTTTTCACCGAAAGGATATTGATGTTCTTTACATTTCAACTCCCGGCAACGGCCAAAAGCGGCAGCCAGCAGCAAGAACAAAACTGTAGAAAACCACGAGCGAAAACCTACGGCTCCCATAACGCAGCCGCCCCGTCCCAGCCAAGTTCTGACAGCAGCAAACTCTTGGAGGAGCGATTCTACACTGCTGGCGCCCAGCACAAATTCATATGTCGGTTGCTGGGAAATTCCCAGCATGTGCTCCACGCCCCCATTCTTTTCCCCACACACCTATTTTTTTTATTTTTTTTTTTGCAGTTCACAACTGAAATATTTCATAGGCAGAAAGTCAGCGTGCTGAAGAGCCTTGTGAAAAGATTGCTACTGGGAGCCTTCAAAGAGAGAGCCTCCAGCCAGGTACATACCTCTCCACATCACTTTAAAGCACAACCAGAAGAACCAGAAGAGAAGATCCTTATTATTACACAGAGGAATATTAAAGCAATAGAGGTAAAGCCCGAAAACCTCTCCAGATGAAAGCCACAGGTAAGATGAACAGTAGCCCACACAGGTTTGCTCCTTAAAAGAAGAAGTGTAGACAGATTTTCACCCCGTGGTCTCACGGAAATGGTAGATCCATGACTTTTACCCTTTCAAAAATCATTATTTTATTTTGTCTGTCCTCTGAAGAGTTTCGATTTTTCCCCTACTCACTGACAAACCTAAAACCAGCAACATTTCCAAAGCATGGAGAAAAATATTTAATGAAAAAAGATGTATGTATATAAAAAGACTCTGATACAAGCCATTTAACCATTTGGGAAAAAAAAAAAAAAAAAAAGGAGAGGGAATACTGAAACAGAACCAGACAGCAATACTTATATTTACATTATATTAAGAGAATAAATTTAATCAAATATAACATCTCACTTGGATTTTCAGGCAACCCTTCCGAAAGAGGGGTTTTTACAGTTAAGATGGAACCAGAGTAAAAATAATATTTTCTCTTTTAGACAGTAGTGGATATGACCCTTGTGTTGCAAGATGCTTTCAGAGATTACCCAAAACCAGACTGATTAAAAAGCTTCGTGAGTGCTGACTGCACGGTGCTTGGGCAAAAAGCAGTTCAAAAGCAAAGCCTGCTCTTCCCTCAGCTTCACTATTCTTGAGTTCATCAGCGTCATTCATTCGCACAGAGGCAAATAATAACTAAAATTAATTGTTAAAACTAAAGTAGTAAATCACCCACCAAGGTGAATCCCACTGCTCTATCCAACATCTTTAGGTCCACAAAGAAAACTGCCCCATTGTTTCATTTTAGAATGAAATGGGATTATTTAAGACATTGGCCATCTCAAGTCTGTCACATT
The DNA here is from genome assembly GCA_013396935.1 of Baryphthengus martii. Lineage (NCBI taxonomy): Eukaryota > Metazoa > Chordata > Aves > Coraciiformes > Momotidae > Baryphthengus > Baryphthengus martii. The sequence continues at coordinate 244,544 of VWZK01021920.1, read as the reverse complement.
CCCAGTGCAGCTGCAAACCCAAAACCTTTCACACTATACCCAGTTTTCTTTTTGAAGCAGATGCAGAAGAAATTCTCTATAATATTTAAAATAAGTTCTGCCCCACGCTCCTGAACATAGTTCAGCGATAGAGGGAGAACTTCTATTAAATTCTCAATGAACACAGAAATGGGTTGAGATGCCTTGAGAAGAAAAAACCCAAACAACGTGGAAGCTCAGCCAATCAGGCCATTACTCAGATACTCCCAGGAGGTCAGAACACACGAAATCTGAACAACAATCCCCTTTAACAAAAGCCAACATCTTTCAGTGTTAATTCCTCATTTCCATGGTTCAGCAGCTACAAGGGCAACAAGGAGTTAAATATTTAAGAAGCCTCCACCAAGTATCATTAGCCAAAAGCAGCTGAAACTTCAGCTGGATTAACTGCACAAATCAGGGCAAGCTGAGATAGTCCAGCACATGCCCTGTTATTTATGGGCTGTTTTTTCCTCCTCAGACTGAAGGTAAGAGAGCTGTGGATCTTACGGACGGAAGTTTTTTTTAAGTCTAGGACAACACACCGTAGGCATAGAACACAGATAGCAGCAAAGTAACTTTCTGTCTGTTTGAGGGTCAGTATTTTTTTTTTCTTTTGTTTTTTTTTTGAAAGCAAGAAAGTGCTTCAGAGCTCGGGAAAAGTGAGCAGAATGATCAGAACTCCTCGTGGACGTTACGTGCGTAGTCCATCAGCTTGCTGCCTGTGAAGTATTCACTGTATTTCAGGATCTCCTCCAGCTCTAGGTGGTGGTTTTGATTTTCATCTGCTACCGCTATCATCTGCTTCGCTTCGTTGAGGGCATTGTATTCATTCATAGGATCCATGTATTCCTAAAACAAGTAGGAAAATCATTTTCCATCGCTAAACAGCACGCATTTCCACACATCAGAATCACGAATCTTAGCTCTGTGTAAGCTTCAGCAATGAGGAGACCAACATGAGCCACCCCAAAGTGAACAGAAGCCACGGAAAAAGGGGTCAGTACATCCTTTTAACAGGTTTACATCTACCTCCCAGCTATTTTCCCATTCACTTCCTCTTTGGCTGTTCTAACAGAAACCCAGATTTCTCAGCTTGTGCTGGTGTCTACAATAATTATTATTTTTTTAATATATATTTTGGTTGCAAACCAAACTCACTTTCAAATCTGGTGGTTTCTGTGAAGAAATAACAATTTGAAATGAAAAAATGACAGACTCTTTTCTGTGTGACCTAAATTTGCTTGTTGCTGGAGATGATCTTTTTCGAACATGTTTAATTTAGTTCTTTCTCGTTCCATTTTAAACCACCAGACAGACACTACAGAGGTCATTAGTCTCAGAAACAAAGCATTTTGCTCCTTAACTTAAAATAGATTCAAAGTTTTCAAGCAGTGCACTTCAGTATATGATGACTTCAAGATTATCTTCAATTTTTTCCCAGAAGATGTGACAAAGGCACGTCTGTCTATGTGTGTAAACATATGAAAGACTTCACAGATAAAACTGCTATTTCAAAAATCAAATTCTCAGTAAAAAAGGCTAATAATATCATTCAAACCCACAGATTTGCATATGAGGAAATCAGGAACTTTAACACTCATTCTGTCTTGGGGGAAGACCAACATTTAGAGGTTCTCCTGTCACATTGCCCGTGCTGCAGCTTGAATTCTGCTGGTCAAATGACAGCCTTACATCCAGAAAGACAAAAAAAAAAGCAGCCAGAAATAAGCCACAAGCCTCTCCCATGGGCCACAAAACAGCCACGAATGTAAGGCGAAAAAACTAAAGTCCAAAAGGGCCACACACTAGAAGCCACACTTGAAAATAATCATTTGGGGAGGTCTATAAAAGATAAGCACTTTGAAAGACAACAGATCTCTGCTATTTTCTAGGCTACTGGGGCCTCAGGGTTTGTTGGTCATCGGGTTTTTTGGGTTTGTTTTATTTTTGGTTAGGTTTTTTTTCAATAAATATATAGGTTGCCAGTTACTGCTTTGGTAACTCAAAATATGACTCTTTACCCCATTAACCAGTGCACCTCACGAAGTCTGTGACTTGCTTTCATGCATTCCTAATTCCATACAAGCACCTACGTGACAAAAAAACCCTAAGAGCAGACCCATGAATAAATTATGCCAGGAAAATTCCCCCTCATCTTTTAAAAAAAGCCTAACAATGCTGCCTGCAAACACTACAAAACAATACCATGATCCAAAGCTTTGTAGACACATCCCCCCTGTATTGTTAATTTAAATATTTCTGTATTTCCTACTCTCTAAAGCAGTTTCAAGCTTGTATTTAAAAAACAGCTATTGGTTTGAAAACCACTGGTACTAACTGAGGAAGACTCACCTCCAGCTCTTCCATGGTGACAATACCATCGCGGTTAGCATCAATGACATCCTCAAATTCCTTCCTTCTGTCCTTTACCCAGTCATCATCAATGTCTTGAGCTTGCTGGTTCTCTACAGTACCAACAGGTAATGAAATGAACTCTGAAAGGGTAAGTTTCTTGTCTCCGTCTTGATCTAGAGCAGAAGTACAGAGTAACTGAGAAGTAGCTGCTTGATGCCCACTAAAAATGAGAAATTCTTTCATGTCAGAGATGACTTTGGTGCGATCCTGATTCTGGTTACCATTTCCATCTCTGATTAGCCACACACGACGTTTTAAAGGCTAAAAACCACACTCATCAATATACTACACAAAAAAGAATAATTTTACTGGACCTGAAGGACCCCCCAGCTTGCAAGCTGGGCTTTTTATTTTTAATTGTTATGTTTTCAACAATCTGCTGCAATCAATTTTTTTACAGCTGTACCTAGTCTCTCCTTCTATCAGTATTCAGGTAAATTAACCCTCGAGAGACTGTGTTCTGGAGTTGTTCTGTCTGTGCCTGTCCCACACTCCAGAATCACTGGAAACTGAGTGTTTACTATTAGCATAGTTCTCTTTCTTTTTTTTCAATCCAGGTGTTCTAGTATTTTTGAATGTGTGTCACTATTGACTCAACAGAAAACAAATCATTGTGAGTCAACATCTAGGAATTTAAAAAAAAAATAAATTACTACTTTCTTTGAAACCTCAACCATTTATCTCCACGTTCATGACTGTACAGCAGGATTCTTGCACGGTTTTTGTACTGGGCAAGTACAAAGCAACTGATGTCCTCCCCATAGAATATTCACATCAACCTATTTTATCGTATTTTACTATTCATCAAACCTTTCCTACTATTGCTGCAGCGATCCTACAACGCAGCAGCACTAAGTAGTAAGTAGTAAGTAGTGTCAGCTGACAATCTCTGTATGAAGTGCTCAGAATGTCTTTGTAACGTGTAATGTTGCGCTGCTCTAACAACCAGAGATAAAATTTACTCCTGGGGGATACACAGACAACTCCTCAGAGGTGCCAGCATTTCTGCAAACAGTTTGCTTTTCCTACTCATCACATCAGAAGTTGTGTAGAACAGAGCCAACAAGATGTGTCAAAATTTCAGACAGTGCAATGATCTAATGTCTACCCAATAAAATGGTTTGCAAGTAAAGAGCTCCCAAGAAATGTGTTTTAAAATGACATACCCAGATCTCGGATGATTTCTTTCACCATGAACTTCAGCATCCCCCTACTATGCTCAGGATGAAGAAAGGACAAGAATTCTTCTTCATTCAGCAATAGATCAGGAGGAGGGTTGTCAGCTTGGTACCAGCGATCCTTCAGGTTATCTAAAACTTCCTGTGCTAGAAATTTAAGGAAACGATTTAAGCTATCATGTTCAATCTAGTTCAAGTTCTTAAAATACACTTTCCCTTGTTACTCAATTATTTAAACAAGGATAAAAAAGATGACCCTGTGAACCAGTTATTTTGCAATTCAGCTCCCAGGGGAAGCAAAGTGTAATTAGTTGTGTCTAGTTTGTGCTGAACCACTAGGGAAGATCCTTTAACTAAACAACTGAACTGAAAGTAGGAGATGAAAATAAGATTTAGCCACACCATCAAAACTTCAACAGATCAAGTGAAAAGTATCATCCTACTAGTACTGCTAACTGGTTCTGGTAGGTCTGAATCATCCAACTTTGTTCAGTGCTTGTTGTTCTCCTCTCTTATTTTTCATATTTCAAAGGCCTCTACCAACAGGATACCAGCAGTACCTTTCTTCTCAATTCATCATTTTTGTTTTCTGCTTCAAACCAGTCCCATGCATTGAAATAGCCCAAGCCTTCTTCAAATTCAAAATATTGTTCAGATTCACCATCCCCATGTACTGCAACTGTGACATCACACACCTGGGTAAGATCTACAGGAAAGGAAGATGTCGACCGATTCTTTTCCTACCCAATAACCACAGAACGAACCCTTTGATATTTAGTGTATTTTCTTCTAAGACCAAACAACACGACTACTGTTAATCTAGAAAGACACTTCAGCCTGTGAAGCACCTTTGTACCAGCCAGTGCTTTGGTGAACAGCACCACAGAGGTTTATTCTACTCTACAGCACTTGCAAAGTCGACCAGAAGTAAGAAAATCCTCTTTGCCAGCACAGCAGTTCCAAGGGTGATCAAAGGGACACGTTTTATTACTCCAACATTACAACACTCAGCTTTTCCTTATTTCAACTTGACATTTCTGAAGACAACATTATCTAAACCAAAACCGGAGGTATTGTTGTTTTGAACACTTTTTAGGTATGTTCAAGCTCAGTGGATTTCACAAAACAGAACGGTGACCTACCGCAGAGCCACGATGAAATTTTGCACACCACTGTAAGCACAGAGGTTTTCTCCTCCAGCCACAGCACAACTCCAGATAGCACCCTCACCCCCCACAAAACTCTCTATGAGAATTAAACTTAAGAACTCTATTGGAGTATAAAAAAGAAAAGTGAAAGCCTGGTTTTCACAGTTACATTTCAACAGCCAGCTGTTCTTTACAAAGCACCTAACTGAAAAGGCAGTACGAGCAAAGCCAGAAAGCAGAGGATTAGGAAAGTCAGGAAGAGCCTTCAGCCCTGCCTCTGTTCCTCCCTTCTTCCTTCACCCTGTCAAAGGCTCAAAATTCCAAAGAATGGTGTACCCAGAGGGAACTTACAGCCTTAGACTCAGATACATCATCCAGTATTTCAGCCTAAAAATGTGATTTGCTGAAGCTATGTGAGATTCAAGAGCGTAGTTCTATCAAAGAAAGTTTGGAAACATCAAGAACAGAAGCTAAGCACCAAAAAATGCATTTAGTTTTCAGTTAATTAAGGATGCAACTACTTATCACTCCTTTTAGCTACCTTACCTACTCTGTATCAGAAAGCACTCTGACTTCACACCTAAACCCTGCAAATGTTTTCGTTATCACTACAATTTACTAAAGGGAAATATTTTTGCTGCAAGGAGCAAATGCAAGTTGAAATACACGTGGTACAGTGAGCTACAGCGGCACCAAAAGCACATTTCTACTTTTTTTCATTTCATCTTGCAGCCTGGGGACAAGCACTTCCGTGAATTTTTCCTGAAGTCTGCTGAGAATGATAATCTGTAGATAAGTTTCCGCTAAAACCACGCATCTGATTTGAAAAAAAACAACACCCTGCAACACATAAAGTGAGTATTATGTGCACCCAGTGGTCCTGAACATAACCAAACAGGAAAAAAAAGTACCTGTGTATTTTTACTGGTGTAGGCATTTTCTAAATGACACACTGGAAAAAAATACCGTCTTGAGCACAACCTGCTATCTGCAAAACACACTAACAAACACAAATCTGAAGCATTTGCTTTTCACATTTTTAAAAACTCTCTGAAAGCCTCCAGTCTTCAGATTTATTTATTTTTTAAATTTAATTTAATAAACTGTCTTAAACAGCTCCTCACACTTTTGGTTGTTGAGTTACAACGGGGCCGGGGGGACACACCCAACAACGCTGCGTCTGCATTTTTGAACTGATAGTTCCAAGTTCAGTCTTCAGGGAATGTTTTTCTGTGAAGAGTACAGAAATACTTCAGTCTTAATATGAATCTTAAGGCAAGTTTGGAAATGGTAAGTTGGAAGGGACCTTAAAGATCCAATTACTTGTTAAGATTTTCCAGTGTGAATAACCCCAAATGTTAGAAGCCACAAGTCAATCTCCTTTTGCCAAACTTTCTTACACACTCTTCAAATGAAACTGAGCTGTCAGTCACCAGTTCGAACTGTCACTACCTGCAGAAGTTAAATGAAGTTGTGTCCCTATTTTTGGCCCGGTAGCCAAACCATAATGTGCTTCTGCACCAGACTCAGAACACGTCTTAAGATCCCCGTATTCAGTTATTTTTTATTATACAGACCAAAAAAGAGGACTTTTACGTGCTGCCCCGGAGCATGAAAACGAAGTTTTGCCTATCATCCTCAGGAAGCGGTAGATAACTAATTTGATTTTCCCAAACAAGGCTTGTTACCTGGTAGAAAAATGATGCACACACTTCCCTTATTCAGCAAATCTTTTATCTGATGAGCATTCCTGTAAACTGCAGTTAACCGCACTGCCAGAGAACGCGCCGCACAGGTGTTTTCCCTGCCATCAAACTCAAAGGCCCATTTGCATTTTAGTTGCTTTTTGATAAATGGAAAATATAACCTAATTCATTTTTAAGTGACTAATTCCTGCAGGGAAAAGCTAAGGCTTCATATTTTACTTAACAGTAAATTTAAATGCTTTTAGATGGGGAGAAGAAGTGGGGGAGATGACGCTGTTCAGAGTTGTCGTGTTTATACTGAATCAGATTCAAATGAAATTTTCAAAAGTAATAAGGAAAAATGATCCATCTCACTAAAGAATCAATCTCACTCTACAGAAAACTGAAATAAAACAACCATTAGGCAACCTTCTGGCTACTAACTTCTCCTATGCTTTGCACATACCTCTTTAAACACAACCTTGTTTGGTAGTACACGCCCTTCTCTTCAGTTTTAGAACAGGAACCCTCTATAGCAGCTCCCTTTCATTTATTTCATCCCCCAGTAACAATACAACAGTCCACAGACAACACAGCTCTGACAAATCTTCAGTTATTTGTGTTTAACCATCTGCTAGAATGACTCAAACAATCACTAACAAATAAGCAACCGAGACTTTTCAGCCTTAAATATTTACACCAATAGTGTTGGGAAGGCAGGCTCCAGTTGGAAAGAGATCAATGTTTCTGTCTTATGACTTACACATCCTACTTTTGCGTAGAAGCAGAAGAACAACTCAAACATTCACCTTATAGTAAGAACAGGTTTGCCATTCAGGTTTTAGGAAAGTAAAAGCGACACACGCCAATGGTCTGCACTTACTTTCTTCATCTATTTTCAGCTCTTCATTGTTTCTGATCTTCTCTGCAATTTCTTTTTCGTTAAAGCCCTTACTTGCCAAAAATTTAATTTTATATTCATCCCAGGACACGTGGCCTGTAAGAAGAAGCCGTATCTCAGACAGGACATGACAAACTTAAAAAGGAATGCACTAAAATCTTTGGGTTCGGCACCACAACCATCACACTCAGCTTTATGAATGGCAATATGAAAACAGTCATCTGATTCACTTCTAAGTTTCCTTAAACCAAACAGGCCCTGTAAAAAGAACCTGTTTATGTCACTCTCTTCACCCCATCCCTCGCAGAGCCACTTGTTACAACTCCCAACGACCGCAAGTGAAATAACACGGCGGTCACCGCAGAACGACAACGCTGACTGGAGCACGTTACTGCTTTGCTCTGTTGTCTTTGGTACAGATCAAGCCTGTGGTGACCACAAGCAGCCCAAAGGAACTGGGATTTTGTCACAGCGCATCTGAAAAGCAGCCAGAACTTTTGGCTACAAGCAATTGACTGAAGAGGTCATCAGCAGATGGAGGGATCGCCCATCTTACCATCACCATCAGGGTCCACAGCTCGGAAGTGCATTTTATTCTCTTCTACAGCTTCTTGGAAATGTTCATCTGTCTTTTCCATGATCCAGCGCTGCATCTCTTTTGCACTTATCTTTTTATCATTATTTATATCTACCCTATAGATGAACAGCAAACAAGATTGAGATTTGGGGGTTGGCAGGGTGAGGGGAGCCAAGTATATTTTTAGGCTCTCAATTAATTATTGTATTTGACAACAACAAACTCAGGTTGCTACAGAAAAGAGGATCTTTATAATCCTCTCTGAGAAGTTCTAGATTCCTGGAACTGCAGAAGAAACAAGTCAGCCCTCAAATAAACAAAGAAACAAATAAATAATTTTCTAATTAAATGGAAGTAACTACAACACCCAGGCTGCTGCTCCGTGAAAAACATTCAGCAATACTTCACTTTGCTATAAGTTAACTCATTTCAATATCATGTTTTTGAGTAAATTGTTCGAGTAGAGGAAACCACAAGCACATCACTCATGGCGTATCAGCCCACTTCCTATTGGTTCAGAATTGCCAAGTGCCAGCTGGTGCCCACTTTCACTACTTTGAAAAATTTCTTCTCTAACACTCACTCCAGTCATTAAGGCCCTCTCAATTTATCTTTCCAGATCCTTTTATTTATCTTGATCTTCCAAAATCTCTGAAGTTTACTGATGAGCTGTCTTCCTGTGTCTACTTAGATCACATCACAACTGTCATGACCACGAAAATACAATGAGAATGACATCGGTGCAAGGACTTCAAAACTCTCTAATACTTTGACTGTAGTACTTATCAAGTGGGGGGGAAAAAAAAAAAAAAAAAAGCAACAACCAAAACCAAACCAAGTTTCCCCTATTACACCTTGAGCTTCAGGAACACATTACAGCTGATAATTTTAAATTCTGAACACATTTAAAACTTCTGCACGTACATTTGTTCTCCATTAGGAGCTACTGAGCTACAGAACCAAACTTTTTCTACCCCAGACGATGAGCAAACGTCCAATCTGACAAACCCCTGTTCTCCTTCATGTGCTGCCAACACTGCTTTGTCAAGAAAGATGGTGACATACCACCAAGTCCATTAATAACTTGACAAATAAATCATGGAATCACAGAATGGCTTGAGTTGTAAGAGACCTTAAAGATCATCTTGTTCCAACCCCCCAGATGCCACTTTTAACATTTTTGGAAGCATATAATTAAGTATTTATTTAAAAAAAATTAGCGATATTTAAAACTGAAAAGCCATTATTCATATTTAGAAGGGAAATGTCTCTTTAAAGCCTACCAAAAACACCCTTGTGCAGTTAAAATTAAAAAAAGAAAAAAGAAAAACACAACCAAAAACCCCAGCTCCGCGCTGGTTTTTTATCTCTTTCTATCACTGTCCTCACAGCACTGAAACTGAAGTTATTAAATACTTTAAATGTCAACTAAATGTTAAAAGCCGAAGCCAAATAACCCCAGCACCTCACCTCCTACAGCACTTTATTAATAAATGTATTAGTGGGTTTAATTGTTGCAGCCCCTCTTTCCACATCTGCAGGCACAGGCTCAGCACAAGCAACTTTTCGGTACCAATGGCAAGACCAGTAAAATGGTCACATTCCACTGGCACCACCTCCCACTTCCCAGGTGAACAAATGTGGGGTTTGGTATAAAACAGGAATTATCAAAAATGAAAACGGAAAACAAAGCATTTTTCCCTCCACATGTAAAAACGTCACTTGTCTTTTCAGTCACCTCGAGCTCGCTCGCCTGGCAGAGTAAGGTTTGGGGGGCTTCCCTTTCATGTTTCTGCTTCCTTTTAAGTAGCTCTATAGAACAAAAGCATCTGGAAGTCTGAGAGTTACTCGATTTCCACAGGAGTTCACCATTTTCCTTTTGACTTAGTCTTTAAGAGTACGCCCAGAAGCAACTAAATTCCTTGCTCTTCTACATTTCTAATCTGATCATGACAGAATGTAATTTAAAAGAAGTACCTGAGTGAAAACCATCTTGAATCCACAGTAATAAAGGATTTTGTTCTAAATGAAACTGAGCTCTAGCTGCCTTTATTCAAAGCATCAGAAAAAAACCCAACACAAACAATCCAATGTTATTACTGATATTCTTTCCCTGTTAATTAAAGTTTGCAGGAAAAAAAAAAACCCTTGTTAAGCCATCTCATTTCTCTCAAATACAAGCACAGCTCCGCAGCAGCTGCAGCATTAGGAGCACCGATGTCAGTTAAGCTGTTCTGACAAAATTAAAAGCAACTAAAGCCAATTCTGCCGCCTAGTGTCCAAAAGTCTGCCCGGACTGATTCCCATTTGTTTCCTGCCCTCCAGACATCTGACAGTTTATTAGCTGCCACAAACCCTTCTCTAGCACAAGAAGTGCTTTATAAAAGGGAAAATGCTTTAATGACTCAAAGTAACATTAATATTTTTACATCGAGATGTTTTCAAAAAGGCTACGAAAGGAAAAAAAAATCATCTTTTTATTTTCATGTTTCATTCTCTTTTTCTAACCTCTGAGGAGCTAAATGCTTTCTCCACATTGGTAATTTACTGAAGAAAGCTGTCATTCTGGATTCCTGGTACGTGCAGTAAGGTAGAATTATTTTTAATCTTCACGTATCTCATTTCAAACACTCAAATTTTAGGCCCTTGGCATCCACTAGAAAGTTTTATCGACCAGTTGGTTACCACAATCTTACTCCCTTGCCTGGCTGTCCCTTTTTTTGCCCTTTCCGGCTTTACTATTGGCTTTTCAACCTTCTTCCTTATTTGTAGAAGTCACAACAGAAACACCCCCCTAAATCCATAGGGAACAGAAGAGCAAAAAATAAATAAGAAACCAAGATTGCCAACAGAAACTAAACTTAGAGCAAAGCAACGGGGCATATTGCTGCTGGAACAAAACTGCAACGAATTCCCACCCTCCCACTTCATTCCACGGGCATCTCGCCACTGAGGAAGCTCCTCCTGGATAATTCCTTGGTTTAAGATACAAGTGGGATTGATTATTCAGCGAGCCAAGAAAAAATTATATTCATTTTCATACCTTCAAGAGGTTAGGTAGGTTTTTGCAAATCAAAACACTAAGTTCAGTCATAATTTTTACTAGAGCCCAGCACCAATCCTGCATGCTGGTTGTGACCCTTAACACACGTGTTCTTGCTCCCCTAAATGGTTTAAACAGGTCTGTTAATACCTTAATAACATGAGCACAGCATTTACTGTATGATATTTTCTCCCTCATCATTATAACTTTTAAATATTACAGAAAAATTTGCACATTTGACTCGGGAGATCAGAGAAAGAGGCTGCACTGACTTGGCAACTTACTTTGAAAAGATGACCATGAGCTTCTTCCTGTTTTTTCTGGGTTCTGAATCTTCCTCAAACTCTTCCATTTCTTTCCCTAGAAAAACTTCTTGATGAAATTCTTTGTTGAGGTGTCCATCCATCTCCATTTTGATGCCGTTCAAGTGATCTGGGGGCAAGATCTCGTTCTCATCTTTACTGTCAGCTGGCTTTTCTTTGAGGGCTGAATTATTTGCAGGCCTTGCATAAACATCCATTAGAAGAAACACGAACAGAAGGGACAAATAGAGAGAGCCCAAACTGCAGAGAAAGGCCTGCCTTGACATCATTGTTTCCTTTTTGTTCAAAGTAGTGCCTGATTAAATTACTGGGAGGGGATTAAATGACCTAAAAAGGAAAAAACACAGGCAAATTAAACTCTAGAACATTAAATTGCTAATAAAAACACCTAAAATTCAGAACCTACACACACACACAAAAAAAAAAAGAGTAAAAAAGCCTGTGGAATAATAAACACACGACAAGTATTAAGCTGTGCCAGTTTTCAGTCTGCACAAACGTAACCTTTGCCAAAGGATTTTGGAAGGTAACATCTTTGAAATAGCCTAGTTCTGCTCTGAAAACTGTCTTCAGCTGGCACAGCTGGAGCTGACCTGACAACTGAAACCCAAACATTTTACTGAGACGTCAACCAGCACAGGAAGTACCTCACTGTCTGAATTCCCAGCAAGCTGCAGAACAGCTCAACAGTTTCTCTCACACACACCATCTCTTTAGAAAGGCTGAAAGACATAAAGGTCGTTTTGTAAATTGATGACCAAGGGAAATACGATTCCAAACACCACCATATAAAGCAGAGTTGGAAACACACAGGCAACAGCTGGCAGGAAAAACAGCCCCAGGGGCAGACCTGTCACAACCTACTTGCTGAAAATCGCTGCCACACCACCACCCACAGAGCACAGGGACGCAGCCCGAGGAGTACAAAATCAAAGAATCAGAGAGTTGTCACGGTTGGAAGGGACCTTGAAGTTCATCGAGTTCCAACCCCCCCTGCCATGGGCAGGGACACCTCCCACTAGAGCAGGTTGCCCAGAGCCCCATCCAGCCTGGCCTTAAAAACTTCCAGGGATGGGGCTTCCACCACCTCTCTGGGCAACCTGTTCCAGGGTCTCACCACCCTCATGGGGAAGAGCTTCTTCCTAACATCTAATTTAAATCTACTCTCACCTAGTTTGAATCCATCCTACCTTCTCCTATCACTACCCAACATCCTAGAAACTTCCCCAGCTTTCTTGTCGGCCCCCTTCAGATACTGGAAGGCCACAAGAAGGTCTCCTCGCAGCCTTCTCTTCTCCAGACTGAATAAAATCCACACCCTCGGGAAGGGCAGAGCAGCACTGGCAGGACTCCCACACCCAGCGGCAAGAGCTAACTCAGCACCGGGGAGGCGGGAGCCCGGAGCCCGGCCGGCGCTGCTCTCCCCACCTCCAAGGGCAGTGGCGGTCCCCGCTCCCCCCGCCCCGGGCAGGGCCCCACACACTCACTGAGAGCTCCGGGAGCGCGGGCGGTCTCCCCTCCCCGCAGGAGGTGGGGGCAGCCTCCGAGAAACGTGACAGGCCAGCCCTGGCCTCGGCGCCCCTCGCCCCGGTTCTCACGGAAGGTGCCCGACCCCGCTCCGGGAGCACCGGCGGAGAGAAGAGAGCGGAGGGGAGCGGGACTGCGCAGGAAGTGCGTCAGAACGCAAGGCGTGCGTGAGCGGCGCGGGGCGGCCATCTTGGAGTAGGGCAGGGAAGGGGCCTCTTCCGCTTGAGTCAGCCCTTTGCTGCCAGGGCCTTGCTGTGAATACGTACTAACTAATTAACGAGGTAAAAAAATAAAGCTTGTACTTAATATATATAAATATGTAACGTGGGCGTGCAAGGTTTGCGGGCGAACCACCTCGCACCCCATCTCTGCAGAGAAATGAAATAAACACCTATCTCGTCTCCATGTATTTCAGCTTTTCACACACTGCGTAGAGAACGCAGGTTTGGGATAACAACAGGGCTAAACATTTGAACGTGTTTGCTCCAGTCTTCCTCCTTACCTCGATTAATAACAAAGCAGAGCTTCTCCACGCATGAAGGAGCCTTTTGAATTCCCTGCCAGGTCCTGGCTACACGTACAACTCCAGTTTTGTGCTCCTCGCTCCTCTCTTTTGCTTGGGAGCCCTTAAAATGCTGCCTTTTGTACGTTAAGACACCACTGCCGACCCTCAGGACAACAAAACTACGGCCAGCGAGCCAACGCACGACCCCTGGGACAAGGCTACACGGCAGATCCAGCCGAGGGGCACATACTCCACGGGATGAAACGGCCCTTCCCGCGGCTTCCTCTGCCCTGACCCGAAATCGCTGCCCCGGGGCGGCGCGGCCCGCCCCGCCCGCAACCAAAATGGCAGCGCCCCGGCGTCGTCTGCCCTGTTGCAAGATGGCGGCCGCCAGGCGCCG